>CM056053.1:13973804-14504663 GCA_029574335.1 Rana kukunoris
CCCTCTTCAGTCCGATCCTTCATACTCTAACAATCGTTGAGCTGTTAAATTATGCACTATAGATGTAGCGGACTCATTCACAGCTGTACTAACAGCTGCACCGGCTACAGCTCTGCTCTCAGAATAATAATGAATCCTGCTCAGAAATAATTGCTGTTTATACACTAGTTGTTTTTCCGCTCATGCTGAAAAGATAAAAAAAAAAAGAAGAAGAGTAAATAAATACAATTGATACCATTTATAAAAGACTTACACAATGCCGGTTATGTAACAACACATAAAAAATAAATAAAAAATGCTCTATGTACTTATCTCTTTGTGGGTATATACTGGTTATATACTTATCTATACACTCACCGGCCACTTTATTAGGTATACCTTGCTAGTAATGGGTTGAACCCCCTTTTGTCTTTATTCTTGGTGGCATAGACACAACAAGGTGTTGGAAACGTTGACAACTATACAGCGATTAGTGCTATAAAATTGCACGGATTACTGTATAAATGTCACTGGCAAGAAAGGGGTTAATACTAGGGAGCGATCAAGGTGTTAACACTAGGGGGCAATCAAGGGTTTAACACTAGGAGGCGATCAAGGGGATAACACTAGGGGGCAATCAAGGGGGTTAACACTAGGCGGCGATCAAGGGGGTTAACTTTAGGGGGCGATCAAGGGGTTAACACCATGGGGGCGATCAAGGGGGTTAACACTAGGGGGCAATCAAGGGTTTAATACTAGGGGGCGATTGAGGGGGTTAACGCAAGGGGGCGATCAAGGGGATAACACTAGGAGGCAATCAAGGGGGTTAACACTAGGGGGCGACCAAGGGGTTAACACTAGGGGGGCGATCAAGGGGGTTAACACTAGGGGGCAATCAAGGGTTTAATACTAGGGGGCGATTGAGGGGGTTAACGCTAGGGGGCGATCAAGGGGATAACACTAGTAGGCAATCAAGGGGGTTAACACTAGGGGGCGATCAAGGGGGTTAACACCAGGGCGCGATCAAGGGGGTTAACACTCGGGGGCGATTAAGGGGGTTAACACTAGGGGGAAATCAAGGGGGTTAACACTAGGGGGCGATCAAGGGGGTTAACACTAGGGGGCGATCAAGGGGGTTAACTTTAGGGGGCGATCAAGGGGTTAACACTAGGGGGGCGATCAAGGGGGTTAACACTAGGGAGCAATCAAGGGGGTTAACACTAGGGGGCGATTAAGGGGGTTAACACTAGGGGGCAATCAAGGGGGTTAACACTAGGGGGCGATTAAGGGGGTTAACACTAGGGGGCAATCAAGGGGGTTAACACTAGGGGGCGATCAAGGGGGTTAACACTAGGGGGCGATCAAGGGGGTTAACACTAGGGGGCGATCAAGGGGGTTAACACTAGGGGGCGATCAAGGGGGTTAACACTAGGGGGCGATCAAGGGGGTTAACACTAGGGGGCGATTAAGGGGGTTAACACTAGGGGGAAATCAAGGGGGTTAACACTAGGGGGCGATCAAGGGGGTTAACTTTAGGGGGCGATTAAGGGGTTAACACTAGGGGAGCGATCAAGGGGGTTAACACTAGGGAGCAATCAAGGGGGTTAACACTAGGGGGCGATTAAGGGGGTTAACAGTAGGGGGCAATCAAGGGGGTTAACACTAGGGGGCGATCAAGGGGGTTAACACTAGGGGGCGATCAAGGGGGTTAACACTAGGGGGCGATCAAGGGGGTTAACACTAGGGGGCGATTAAGGGGGTTAACACTAGGGGGAAATCAAGGGGGTTAACACTAGGGGGCGATCAAGGGGGTTAACACTAGGGGGCGATCAAGGGGGTTAACACTAGGGGGCGATCAAGGGGGTTAACTTTAGGGGGCGATCAAGGGGTTAACACTAGGGGGGCGATCAAGGGGGTTAACACTAGGGGGCGATTAAGGGGGTTAACACTAGGGGGCAATCAAGGGGGTTAACACTAGGGGGCGATCAAGGGGGTTAACACTAGGGGGCGATTAAGGGGTTGACACTAGGGGGCGATCAAGGGGGTTAACACTAGGGGGCGATCAAGGGGGTTAACACTAGGGGGCGATTAAGGGGTTGACACTAGGGGGCGATCAAGGGGGTTAACACTAGGGGGCGATCAAGGGGGTTAACACTAGGGGGCGATCAAGGGGGTTATCACTAGGGGGGGCAATCAAGGGGTTAACACTAGGGGGCGATCAAGAGGGTTAACACTAGGGGGCGATCAAGGGGGTTACCACTAGGGGGCGATCAAGGGAGTTAACACTAGGGGGCAATCAAGGGGTTAAATGTTTTCTCTAGGTGTGTTCTAACTGTAGGGGGTGGGACTTACTAAGAGGAGAGAGAAATCAGTGTTCATACATTGTATGAACACACAATCTGTCTCCTCTCCCCTGAAAGAACCGGGATCTTTACACACACAGATCCCGGTTCTCGCTCTGTTACGAGCGCCCGCGGGTGCCTGGCGGACATCGCGCCCGCCGGGGATTCGCTTCGACTCCGGCGGCGAGCCACAGGCGCGCGCAAGCCCCCTAGTGGCCAAAAGGCGAAGCAATTTAAGGCAACGTTGCTTCGCCCAGGGGAGCCAACCTGCCAAAGTAAAACTGCAGCGGCTGGTCCAGAAGCGGTTAAAGAGGTTGAGACTAAAGTCGCCTAGATTGGAACAGGTGCCATTAAATAAATGGGAATGCAACTTTATATGTCCAAAGTTACATGACAAGTCGCAATAGTGGGAACGGAGCCCTTAGGGAAGTTGTCCTTTTAAAATTTCTCCCCACAACTTCAGTATAGCCCACATACCCTGTATTGCTAAAAGTATTGGGACACCGGCCTTTACACACATAGGGCCAGATTCTCATAGAATTCCGGCGGCGTAGCGTAAGCCAGTTACACTACGCCGCCGCTGCTTGCTGGAGCAAGTGCTTGATTCTCTATGCACTTGCTCCCGAGGTTTCGCTTACGTCGCGTAAATCGCGCAGCGTAAACCCGCGCAATTCAAATGGGGCGGCTTGTATTTAAATTAAGCGCGCCCCCGCGTTGAACGAACTGCGCATGCGCCGGCCGGGGGAAAAGCCCAGTGCGCATGCTCCAAAGGACGTCACATTTTCTCAATGTAAACGACGTAATCGCAGCGTACGCCAGCCCCATTGAGAATCGACGTACGCAAACGACGTAAACGACGCACAACACGACGCGGTCCCGAGGCCATACTTAACATGGCATCCGACGGGACACGACGGCATCCGACGGGACCTCGTAAGGTTACTCCACATAGAAGCTGGGGTAACCTTACGCGGACGAAAACGACGTAGGCGACGACGGGGCGGCGTAAAAGCGATAGAGAATCGGCGTACTACTTCATTTGCATATGCAAATGAAAAAACAACGTAAAGGCCACCTAGTGGCCGGAGTTGTCATTACATCTACGATCCGAAAGTGTAATTGTATTACGCTTGTCGGATGTAGAAGCGTATCTATGCAAAAGTGATGCTCAGCATCACACGCATAGATACGAGCCAAAAAAAAAGGCGATACGACGGGGTATCTGAGATACTCCGTCGTAACGCCTCTGAGAATCTGGCCCATGAAGTTTAATAGCATCCCAGTCTTGGCGTCTTAGTCCGTAGGGTTCCATATTAAATTGGCCTCTTCTTTTACAGCTATAACAGCTTCAACTCTTCTGGGAAGGCCGTCCACAAGGTTTAGGAGTGTCTATGTGAATGTTTGACCATTCTTCCAGAAGAGCATTTGTGAGGTCAGGCACTGACCTCACTGACCGCCCTAACTAATCCCAAAGGTGTTCTATCAGGTTGAAGTCAGGACTCTGTGTAGGGCTGTCAAGTTCCTTCACCCCTAACTTGCTCATCCATGTCTTTATGGACCTTGCTTTGTGTACTGATGTGCAGTCCTGTTGGGGCCGTCCCCAAACTCTTCCCACAAAGTTGGGAGCATGAAATTGTCCAAAATATCTTGGTATGCTGACGCCTTAAGAGTTTCATTCACTGGAACTAAGGGGCCAAGCCCAAACCCTGAAAAACAACCCCATATAATAATCCCCCCCCCCTCCACCAAATGATTGGGACTAGTGCAAAAATCAAGGTCCATAAAGACATAGATGAGCGAGTTTGGGGTTAAGGAACTTGACTGGCCTGCATAGAGTCCTGACCTCAACCCGATAGAACACTTTTGGTATGAATTAGAGCGGAGACTGTGAGCCAGGTCTTCTCATCAAACATCAGTTCCTGACCTCCATTCTGGAAGAATGGACAAACATCCCAAAGACACACTCCTAAACCTTGTGGACAGTAGGGTGACCACGTGTCCTGGATTGCCCCCTAGGCCAATCTGATGCCCCCAAAAAAGGCCGCCACATCACCGCTTTACTCACTGACAGTCCTTGTCTTCGTCAGGAATGCCTGGAGGAGCACAATCCCCACCCCCTGCTTGTGATTGGAGAAATCATAAATCCCGCCTCTTGTGTCCAATCACTGTGCAATGATTCGTTACAGCACAAGTTGATTTTTGGGAAGGGGGCTGTCCCTTAATTGTGGTTAGGAAATGTGGTCACCCTAGACTGGACGGCCTTCCCAGACGAGTTGAAGCTGTTATAGCAGGAAAGGGTGGGACAACTCAATATTGAACCCTACGGACTAAGACTGGGATGCCACTAATGTGCATGTAAAGGCAGGCGTCCCAATACTTTTGCCAATATAGTGTAGCTATATACATATCTTCACTGTGTGATGCATTCCTGCCCAGTACCACACAAATAGGTCCCAGCCCAACCCAGCATGTGCATTTATCAGATATTCCAACTGCTCACAAGCACACAACGAGACGAGACTTGTTTGTGTGCTGAACATGGAGTGTTTAATAGAACCAAGAATACAACCTTATATACAGTTTAAAGAGGAGGTAACCAGAACATAAATTAACATGAGCTAATTAACTAATCATTTACCCAGACTAGACTCATGAATATGACCTTTTTAGGGTAGACATTGTATCTCCGCGCTCACCTGCTATACAATACACATTATCATAAGTGTAAACACAGGACATATTCACACGATAGCGGGGTCAATTTTGCACAGAGAACAGACAGATGGCTGGAGGTGAGGACATTAGCATCTAACACACAAATGACCAGAGGGCTTTTTGTAATTCGGCACTGCGTCGCTTTAACTGACAATTGCGCGGTCATGCGACGTGGCTCCCAAACAAATACAGCGTCAATTTTTGAAAAAAAAAAAGCAATATTTTTTTACTTTGCAACATTATTAACCACTTCAATACCGCACGCCATCATATGATCTCTTATCTCGGGTGCATGTAAAGGCAGGCGTCCCAATACTTTTGGCAATATAGTGTAGCTATGTACATACCCTCAGCCCTGCTCCAGAGATCTTCACTGTGTAATGCAGTCCTGCCCAGTACCACACAAAAAAGTCCCAGCCCAACCCAGCATGTGCATTAATAGGAAGGGACTGTACTCTTCTGGGTGGCTGGGGCCACAATGACTTAATATCCAGCCTTGGATATAAATGGAGACAGAGGTGCTCATGCACAATATGGACAGAACGCAGTTGGGTCTTTTTTTTATACAAGGGCAGTGTCGCGGCGGGCAGGGCCGTACAGTGAAGATGTCCCGTGTTTAGGTAGGTATCTTATCCTCATAAAGGACCACTTCACTAAAAGCAAAGTTTTCCTTTATACTGTAGCACCAACTCACATCAATGCATTGATTTAGGTCTAAAACCATCTTACTGTCCCGGCTGACTCATGCCGGAAAATGGCTATTTTATCCGACTCTTATAAAGCCTTTAAAAAGTGACATACCATGTTATTAGGGCGTTTGTCGAGGCTGCTCTCCGAAGAGGATTCATTGTGTGCTTGGAGGAAATGTGCAATCTTTCAGAACACACAAATATAATGGCAGCTATACTTCTTTTCTCTGCTACTGATGATTCACTCGGAGGTTCCTTCTTTATTACCCCCTTAAAGAGAACCTGTTGTATGAAAAACCACGTCCAATTAATATTAATACCTAATACGAGGCACAACAGTTTGCCCACATGTACCTTTAGTCAATCCTTGAAGAGTCCCAGGAGCCCCCCGGACCAAACATTCATTTAGCTCCAAGCTGGTGATGTGGCATGGCCCACAGCTATGTCCCAAAGCCACATGGGAACACCAAAAGTTGCTAATAGGTGCTTGATTTACATTGTCCATAGAGTCCCGGCCTTCCGAGACTGGAAAGGCCTTCACAAACTACGAGGGCTGTATTGAAAGTATTGCAAAAGCAGGCATAACTTTTTTATTAACGTACATAGGTTGTTCAAATTTCACACATTAACTCTTCCTCTATAGTAACTCTCCTTCTTCTTCTTCTTCTTCTTTTCCTTCCTCTTCTTCTTTTTCTTCTTCTCTGTCTTCTACTACTGCTTCTCCTTCTCCTATAAATAATGGAGTCCAAGTAAAAGCAACATGCTATCGTTGTGTAGCGCCCCCTTTACTTTAGGTGTGGGCACTAGTCTAAATTTAGCAAGAATGGGAGAGTTACCTTGCTCCCATTCACACAATTGTTAAGATGGTGACCCCTGTTATTTCAGAAGTGTCCTCTGGGTCAGTCTGCACTCTAGGGATGTGTCGTCATCCCTGGTCCACAGTTGATGACAGAGGTGGTTCTGACAGAGCAAGCTTTCCCCAGCAGCCAATTGGAGGAGTTTTCCCTCGCGAGGCATGCTGGGGAGGTATATATCTGTGACAGGTGTCATGTGCTCAAGGCAGTTCTGCGGGGTCCCGGTTCCAGATGCGGCATCCACCTTCAAGGTGCTCGCATCCATGGAAGCCGCCAGCGTGGCCACCTGGCCAAACTCACAGGCTATGCTGGACCTCAACCGGAGGTCAGGGGGGACCCCAGTACTCTACTGGTTTCCCAGTTCTTTTAAGGAGATCCCAGGCTGGGTGCCGTACGATTTGGGAATCGGCTTGAGGGGAACCCGGAGGCAGGTTGTCCAACAGGGCTTGAATGAACCAATCGAAGATCTGGTGACCGGGATGCTGACAGGTGCACTTTGCTGTCACCCGGTGACCCATGCTAAAGGAAATTTACTGGGAGGATTCGCTCCGTTCACCCATTAAACTTATTGAAAGAATTGGCCGGTTACAAGGGCCGTAGAGCCACATCTGAGATAGAGAGATCTGTTCCTCCCAGCGATCTGAAGGGACACCTCGGCTGCCAGGTTAGTGTGGGGAACCTGCCCGTGGGCACTTTACACACTCCACTTGGGAGTGGGGACAAGTTCAACTATTGCTATTGTCAAGGGCAGGCCTGCCCTGTTCACATCCAGGCCGGATACCACAAGGTTCTCTTATCCTTCTTTCATCAGCTTTCCTTTCCTTAAACTGAAGATGATGTTTTCCTTGTTGGCTGCAAAATAAAAAAGAAGGCATTGAAGGAAACTTTATTGACTGTCTGGACATTCGCTCATTACTCCGCTACTGGCATTTCACCCCTAGACATCACCAGGGTAACTTGGTGTGCCAATCCCAGTAATTAACCAGCGGCTCCTTCGGGGGTAGCGCTACAGTTGAGTTTTACTCACTGACTGACTATCCTTCTTCTCCTCCTTCTTCTTCTCCTTCCTCTTCGCTTTCATTTTCCTCTCCACCTACTTCTTCTCCTCCTAATCCTTCTTCTGTAAATAATGGATTCCAAGTCAAAGCAACATGCTGTCGTTGAGTTTAACTCACTAACTATACTTCTTCTTCTCCTTCTCCTTCTTCTCCTTCTCCTTCCTCTTCTTCTCCTTCTCCTTCTGCTTCTTCTCTTAATCCTTCTCCTATTAATATAATGGATTTCAAGTAGAAGCAACATGCTATAGTTAAGTTTTACTCACTGACTATCACCCTTCTCCTCCTTACTTCTCCTTCCTCTTCTTCTCATTTCTTCTCTTAATCCTTCTCCTATAAATAATGGAGTCCAAGTAGAAGCAACATCCTGTTGTTGGGTTTCACTCACTGACTATCCTTCTTCTTCTCCTACCTCTCCTTACTTCTCCTGATTTTTCCTCTTCTCTTTCACTTTCCTCTCCTTCTTCTACTTCTTTTTCTGCTAATCCTTCTTCTGTAAATAATGGAGTCCAAGTAGAAGCAACATGCTGGCGTTGAGTTTCACTCACTGACTTCTCCGTCTTCTCCCTAATTTCCTCTCCTTCTCCTACTTCTTCTTCTCCTAATCCTTCTTCTGTGAATAATGGATTCCAAGTAGAAGCAACATGCTATCGTCAAGTTTCACTCACTGACTATCCTTCTCCTTACTTCTCCTTCCTCTTCTCCTTCCTCTTCTTCCATTAATCCTTCTCCTATAAATAATGGAGTCCAAGTAGAAGCAACATGCTGGCGTTGAGTTTTACTCACTAACTATCATTCTTCTTCTCCTCCTTCTCCTTTCGTCTCCTTCTTCTCCTTCCTCTTCTCCTTCTCCTACTTGTTCTTCTCCTAATCCTTCTTCTGTAAATAATGGAGTCCAAGTAGAAGCAACATGCTGTTGAGTTTCACTCACTATATCCTTCTTCTTCTCCTCCTTCTCCTTACTTCTCCTTCCTCTTCTCCTCCTTCTCCTTACTTCTCCTTCTACTTCCTCTTCTCCTTCCTCTTCTCCTCCTTCTCCTACTTCTCCTAATCCTTCTCCTATACATAATGGATTCCAAGTAGAAGCAACATGCTGTTGTTGAGTTTCACTCACTGACTATCCTTCTTCTCCTCCTTCTCCTTACTTCTCCCTTATATTCTCCTCTTTCTCCTTACTTCCTTACTTCTCCTCCTTCTCCTTCCTCTTCTTCTCCTTCTACTTTTTCTTCTCTTAATCCTTCTCCTATAAATAATGGAGTCCAAGTAGAAGCAACATGCTAGCGTTGAGTTTCACTCACTGACTATCCTTCTTCTTCCCCTCCTTCTCCTCTTTCTTCTCCTTCCTCTTCTTCTCCTTTAATTTTTCTTCTCCTTCTCCTACTTCTTCTTCTCCTAATCCTTCTCCTATAAATAATGAAGTCCAAGTAGAAGCAACATGCTATCGTTGAGTTTCACTCGCTGACTATCCTTCTATTTCTTCTCCTCCTTTCTTCTTCTTCTCCTTCTCCTTCTCTGCTCCATCATTTTACTCTCCTTCTCCTACTTCTTCTTATTCTCTTAATCCTTCTTCTATAAATAATGGAGTCCAAGTAGAAGCAACATGCTGACTTTGAGTTTCACTTGCTGACTCTCATTCTTCTTCTCCTCCTTCTTTTTCGCCATCTTCTCCATCTCCGCCTTCTCCTTCTTCAACTGTAAATAATAAATCCCAAGCAGAAGCAACATGCTGTCCTTGAGTTTCACTCACTGACAATGCTTCTTCTTCTCCTCCTTCTCTGTACTTATCCTTCTTCTCCTTCCTCTTCTTCTCCTTCTCGTAATCCTTCTAACAATAATGGATTCCAAGTAGAAGCAACAATCTGGCATTGAGTTTCACTCACTGACTATCCTTCTTCTCCTCCTTCTCCTCCCTCTTCTCCTTCATTTTCCTTCTCCTGCTTCTTCTTCTCCTAATCCTTCTCCTATAAATAATGGAGTCCAAGTAGAAGCAACATGCTATCGTTGAGTTTCACTCTGACTATCCTTCTTCTTCTCCTCCTTCTCCTTCTTCTCCTTCTCTGCTCCTTCATTTCCTCTTCTTCTTCTCCTACTTCTTCTTCTTCTCTTAATCCTTCTACTATAAATAATGGAGTCAAAGTAGAAGCAACATGCCGACCTTGAGTTTCACTTGCTGACTCTCATTCTTCTTCTCCTCCTCCTCCTCCTTTTTCTCCATCTTCTCCATCTCCTCCTTCTCCTTGTTCAACTGTAAATAATAGATCCCAAGTAGAAACAACATGCTGTCCTTGAGTTTCACTCGCTCATGATCATGTGATTGTGTCAGTGATTGCAGTCGATGGTCTCCCACTGCGCAGTTTGTCTTCAATGCTGACTTACCCTACTTTAACCACTTCACCCCCGGAAGATTTGGCTGCCAAATTGTAGCGGAACATTCCACACTCCACTTGAGTGCTTCTGTCATATACCGCTTCATATCAGTCTGGATATAGGTATCAGATATACCAGCTGCTTACAAGCACACAACGAGACGAGACTTGTTTGTCTGCTGAACATGGAGTGTTTATTAAAACCAAGAATACAACCTTATATACAGTTTAAAGAGGAGGTAACCAGAACATAAATTAACATGAGCTAATTAATTAATCCTTTACCCAGACTAGGCGACTCATAGATATGACCTTTTTAGGGTAGACATTGCGTCTCCGCGCTCACCTGCTATACAATACACATTATGATAAGTGTAAACACAGGACATATTCACACAATAACGGGGTCAATTTTGCACAGAGAACAGACAGATGGCTGGAGGTGAGGACATTAGCATCTAATAGTATGTGTCCCAACATTATGAATGAGTCACTCTTATGTAGCGCCCCCTTACTTACAGTATGGGCGCTACCCTAAAGTTAGTGGGTGAATGGAAGAGTTATTTGGCTCCTACTCATAATTTGTTAAATTTTGGGCTGCTGTCTTCCAGAACTGTCCTGTAGGTCAGACTGCGCTCCAGGGATGCTATCCCATCCCTGGGTGACAGGTGGCGCTGGAGGGGTTTTGGTAGAGCCACTTTTCCCCAGCAGCCAATTAGAGGAGTTGGACATGCAAGGCATGCTGGGGGAGGGTATATTTGTGACAGACACCATGATTCTTGGTTCTCTTCGTGTGCGCGTCCACGGACCCCGCCGGCATGGCCCACCTGGCCGGAGTCACATGCTACGCAGAGCTCCATCCTGATGTTGAGAGGGGCCCCAGTGGCTTACTGGGTCCCAAACTTTATTGAGAGGATCCTAAGCTGAGGGCTGAACGGTGGGGGATTGGCTCAGGGAGAACCCAAAAGCAGGTTGTCCAGGAGACTTGAATAAACCATCGGGGATCCGGTCACCAAGGCCTTGACAGGTACATGGCAGCTGTCAACCAGTGACCCTTCATTGCATTTACTGGGAGGATTTGCTCAATCTGTTTTGTTCATTTAAGTATTGAAGTACTAGGCCTGTGGCAGAGGCCCGAGCCAGGCCTGTGGCAGAGGTCTGTTCTTCCCAGCAACCTAAAGTCACATTTTGGCTGCCAGGCTTGTGGCAAAAGTCTGTCCGGAGGCACTTCACCCACTCTGGCTGGAGTGGCGATGTATTGGTATATTGCTACTGAAAGCAGGCTTGCTTTCTTCATCATCCAGGGCCTGATATCGCACTTGTTCTTCTGCTTCATCAACCTTTCCTATCCTACTACATGTTGATGTTGGCCGTGTTGGGCCTTGGAATAAAGCATTTAGAAAAACCCATTGGATGACTGAACATTCGCTCACTGCTACTACTCACTGCTACTACCCCTAGACACACTACAAGGTAACTTAATACGCCGGTCCCAAAACAACCAGCGGCTCCTGAATGGGGTAGCGCTACACTTACAATTAACCCGTTGAGTTCAGAATCAACAAACAGTAGATAGTTCTTTACAGATATCCTGGAATATTGTGGATAATAATTACATAATAATCCCATCTCAGGTAGTCCAAGATATAATTTCTCAGTCATCCTTTTTGCAACTTTTTGCAATTCTGCACTGCGTCGCTTTAACTGACAATTGCGTGATCCTGCGACGTGGCTCCCAAACAAATCACATTATTTGCGCTATAAACAAGAATACAGCGAAAATTTTGTGGGGAAAAACGCAATATTTTTTAACTTTGCAAAATTATTAGATAAGGTGAAAATGTTTCTAGTTTGAATGTCCAATTTTTTTAAATTCTTAATTTATAGCTACAAAGTGTTAAAAATAAAATAAATAACATAAAAAAAGAATGAACAGTACACTTGACAGACAGGCAACAGTATATCATATCAGTCCCTAACTGGTAACACGATGAGTGTAACACATCGGGAGTTTGAGTCTTCCAAAGAAGGGACAAGCTCGGTAATAATGTGTAAAAACCAGATTGGGGAATTGGCTGTAAGCAGGGCGACCCGGATTGCTTCAACCTGGGAAATTGCCCATAAATGACTACAGGGGCCCTTGTTGTTGATGGGAAAGGGAATCCCATTTCCCTTAAAAAAAAAAGTGTTCTATATATATTTTTAGAGATAGACGAGAGAGCAGAGAAATGAAGGAGAAAAAGAGGAGAAATAAGGTAGGGGAAAAAGAAAAGTGTGTGTGTGTGTGTGTGGGGGGGGGGGGGGGGTAGTTTGGGAACTGAAGTAGCTAACAGTCCTACTTGAGCTCATTACATGGCAGGATGAATGCTGAGTTTAACCCCTTCAATACCGGGCACTTTCCCCCCTTCCTGCCCTGGACAATTTTCAGCTGTCACAATTTTAATGACAATTGCGCGGTCATGCAACACTGTACCCAAACTACATTTTTATCATTCTCTGGCCACAAATAGAGCTTTCTTTTGGTGCCATTTGATCACCACTGAGCTTTTTATTTTTTACTAAACAAACAATAAAGACCGAAATAATAATAACATTTTTTTTTTGTTTCTGTTGTGCTTTCTTATGCCGCGTACACACGGTAATTTTTTGTGATGAAAAAAACGACGTTTTCAAAAACGTCATTTAAAATCACCGTGTGTGGGCAAAACGTTGTTTTATGTCTTCAAAAAAACGACCAAAAAAAATTTGAACATGCTTGAATTTTTTGTGTCGTTTTTCAAAACGTTGTTTTTTGTGTCATAAAAAGTGATGGTGTGTGGGCAAAACAATGTTGAAAACGAAGTTTTTAAAGCCGCGCATGCTCAGAGGCAAGTTATGAGACGGAGCTTCAATAGAACAGAGTGCCGTCGAACGTGGTGTACGTCACCGCGCTTTGCAAGAGCATTTTGGAAAAACGATGGTGTGTATGCAACGTCGTTTTGTAAAATGAAGTTTGAAAAACGTAGTTTTGTTTCATCACTTGAAATGTCATTTTTTTTCATCACAAAAAATGATCGTGTGTACGCGGCATTAAGGTTATTTTAACCGCACAGTAAAATTATATTGAATTCTTTGATAACGAAGACGTTTTTAAATACAAGTCAATCTATGACAGTCTATGAAACGTATTCATGGAGACATATAATCATACAAAATAGCTAATTTATTGGTTGACAAAAATATGGATAATTACATGAAATTAGAATACCAGTTGCGTTTACATGAACGACTTGTAATTCAATAAACTACCCCCAAAATGGGCACGCAATACCTTTGATCTGTGTGTCATGACAAGTTCTCAAGATAACTTTATGCAAAAGACAATGAGACAAAAGCGTCTATTTCATACATCAGCTGTTACTATACTGCAGGTAAGTAAACGGCTAACAATATGAAATTTATTGGACGTCTTTGTTCTGTCATTAAAATTGAAATATGTAAAAATATAAAAATAATAATTGTACTCTTTAAGGAAAAATTACCAGTTATTGGTTATGAGACCAGACCATGATTACACGATATACGACTTCAATGTTCCTAGGGGACAACAAATAAAAATGGCATAATTACCGATTCCAAAATGGCCATTTGCAGATGACCAAAGTTAAAATGCAGTGGCTTTCTATGGCCCTTCATGGGATGACAAGATGCCTTCATGCATCGTCCTAACGTGCCCCTCCCCCTCTGGGTGGGGTCTTCTTCCTCCTTTAGTTCATTGATCCATCTCCCTTGATTGATTCCTTCTATTGCCTCTGATCTTTCCTTCCTCATCCGTTCATTTCCCCTCTCTCATGGGCTATCTCTCTTATATCGATCAGAACAATAGGGCTATTACATTATACTATGTTCTGCCCATTCAATACGTGTCCTCCACTCATAGGTTTGTGGCACACATGGGCGTTCCTGTCAAGACGTGTCTGGTTTCTATTGGCTGACAGCTTAATAATGATTAACTTGTTCTCTGGGCTTTGAGAACCTCAAGTAATATCACTTCCAACCACTAGGTGTCTCACCTTTATTGTGAGATAATCTATTTGTTAATAATTGTATTTTTGGGGAAACTATCAATATATATGTATACATATATATATATATATATATATATACCTATACCCCTACCCATTCTGGCAACTCTACATCTCATAAAATACAATCAGTATACCTTTGCATCCCACATAATATGCTTATTTATATTCCTGTATAACCGCATATTTCCCAACAACATTCTTTCCAATCATGCACAGGTTTATATCTCAATCAATGCGAAATAATTATTAATGTGGATACATGAATTATTTTGATATGTGTGTAGCGGGGGTATTTTTGAGAATTGGTGGGAGGCTCCTCTGTCAGACTTCTGCAACTGCCTAGAGGCAAAAATGTGTTTAAGAGCCAAAATTTTGAATGTCTTTGGGGAGTCAAAGCAGGGGGAGTATGTAGCGGGGGTATTTTTGCCTTTAAATCTTGTGCTTATATTGTGTAATGATATTTCAGGATTGTTATAGATTGGTATTTGGAGCCATCTAGTGGTCAAATACTGGGAGTGCAGATATTTAGTGTTTTCCTGAAAGAAGCACAAGAGAGAGGAAGTGACTGTTGTAAAGGAGGAGGAGGCTGGCCTTTTTCAGCAGGGGGTTTGATCAGCTACCCAGGAACACCTTCTTGAGCAGTGCATGCTGGGTAGGAGATAAAAGGAGCCGAAGCAGCCATTTTAGTTCTCTTGGAATCGTGTGGCCTGCCTGAGAGGACCTTTGGAGAGACAGTGGCCAGATTGGCCCAGCTGACGGAGAAGCAAGTTGAAGTCACCGGACTAAAGTTACAACACAGAGCCTCTATCCAGTGGGTGAGCGGGTCACGGCCCACAGTTTGTTAAATCTCACACGCAGTTAGACTCATATACAGGCCTCACTGGAAATTATAGTTCCACGAAGGAGCAGAGCAACTGACACTGAGAAGGCTTGAGGCCTATCTACCTTGATGTCTCAAGCAATGTTAAAATAGTTGTTACAGTTACACCAGGAGCATTTTAACTTCAATTTAACTTACCAAAACTGTGGATTACAAATCACAAGGAGCCACTTTAGCTAGCGAAGAAAAGAAGACCCAGGACTAAGTACTTTAAGTGAGATCTCACGCATAGCTTATAAAGTAGGGGGAGCTCCCAGGTATAGACATATATATATATATATGTATATATATATATATACAGAGCTTTTTTTCTCAGAAAATAGGTGCAGGAACTCAACCACGACCCATTCAGATTTCACAAACAGTAGAAGGGTCTTAAAGGGGCATTAAATACCAGAATTGCATTACATACAGAGTGCAGAGTTCAGGGGGTTACAAAGCAGTCACTTGTAAACACAGAAACCAGACTTCTGTGTTCACAAGTGATTGTGGTGAGCGGGCACCAAAGGGTCTGGGCCAAAGGTGGTGGAACTGAGTTCCACCAAGTTCCCCCAGAAAAAAAGCCCTGTATATATATATATATATATATATATATATATATATATATATATACTGTTTGTTCAAATTGTTTATATTGAAATCTATTGTGCTGCTGTCTTATGTTGGGATGACAGCACAATTACTGTAATCACTCTTTTGCATATTCTACAGTAAAATATATCTCTGGTTAAGTATCCAGTTTTTGTGGCGTATTGTTTTCTCCCACCAGGTGCAGTCAGTGGATCCTGGGGTTACAATACAGGTATTTTGTACTGTCTTACATTGTATTGTATTGCATTGCATCACAGCTGTGCCAAGGGGATTGAGCCAAGTTAGTGGGGTTTATTGGTAGAGTGCAGGCCCAAATCAAACCAGCAGCTCCTTCGGGGGTCAGTGCTACACATGTTCGATGGATATGTGTTACAGGTTAATTCACATTTTGATAATCACAATGTGATATCTTTCATAATGTTGATTAGCTTCTTTACAGCGCTTCTATTTATTAAACAAGTTTCTCATATAATTCTTCCTTCTAACATGGTTCTAACTTAACGGATATATTTCCCTCGGTAATCTGAGCATTTATTTTCATGTCAACGTTAAAATATATCCTTTTAATATCAAGCGTATTTATAAGATATTTCTGACTTGATTCATATGATATGTCCATCTCATAGATAGATGCATGTCTTGTTCTCGGTGTGAGAGATGAACTGGATTTTTCTGCCATTGTCTAAAAGACAGCTGAGACAATACTGTCTGTTTTCCTCAGGGCAACCTTATTTTCTAAAACAATGGGAGTTATTTTACTTCAATGTGATAATAGCCCAGTTAAGTATCTGTGAAAACTTTCCCGATGGTAGGAGAACTTAACCAAGAGTTATAGTATACATCTTGTTTATCCACCACGTTGAGACAACAATCCTTTGTTCTGTGAGGAAGGTTGTCATTGTTTCAGCTTTCACTCAAGCTTGTAAAAGTTATAGATGGTTGATGTATTGGCACATGAGCTAAGATGTGTTTCTTCTTCACTGACTGAATGACTTCCATATATAATCGTTACGATCAAATTTGAGGCTTAATGGCCTTTTCATATTTTTGATGATACATATTGAATATATTATTATCATTCGCCAAAACCCCTAACATGATCCAGAACAAGTTAATCATTAATAAGCTGTCAGCCAATAGAAACCAGACACGTCTTGACAGGAACGCCCATGTGTGCCACAAACCTATGAGTGGAGGACACATATTGAATGGGCAGAACATAGTATAATGTAATAGCCCTATTGTTCTGATCAATATAAGAGAGATAGCCCATGAGAGAGGGGGGATGAACGGATGAGGAAGGAAAGATCAGAGGCAATAGAAGGAATCAATCAAGGGAGATGGATCAATGAACTAAAGGAGGAAGAAGACCCCACCCAGAGGGGGAGGGGCACGTTAGGACGATGCATGAAGGGAACTTGTCATCCCATGAAGGGCCATAGAAAGCCACTGCATTTTAACTTTGGTCATCTGCAAATAGCCATTTTGGAATCGGTAATTATGCCATTTTTATTTTATCAGAAATATATTGTTGTCCCCTAGGAACATTGAAGTTGTATATCGTGTAATCATGGTCTGGTCTTATAAACAATAACTGGTACAATTATTATTTTTATATTTTTACATATTTCAATCTTAATGACAGAACAAAGACGTCCAATAAATTTCATATTGTTAGCCGTTTACTTACCTGCAGTATAGTAACAGTTGATGTATGAAATAGACGCTTTTGTCTCATTGTCTTTTGCATAAAGTTATCTTGAGAACTTGCCATGACACACAGATCAAAGGTATTGCGTGCCCATTTTGGGGGTAGTTTATTGAATTACAAGTCGTTCATGTAAACGCAACTGGTATTCTAATTTCATGTAATTATCCATATTTTTGTCAACCAATAAATTAGCTATTTTGTATGATTATACGTCTCCATGAATACGTTTCATAATATATTATAAACTATGTCATATAGATTGACTTGTATTTAAAAACTTCTTCGTTATCAAAGAATTCAATATAATTTTACTGTGCGGTTAAAATAACCTTAATGCCGCGTACACACAATCATTTTTTGTGATGAAAAAAAACGACGTTTTCTGTGAAGTAAAAAACGACGTTTTTGAAACGTCACTTTTCAAAGACGATGTTGCATACACACCATCATTTTTTTCACAAAAAGCGAGGTTACGTCCACCACTCTTTTCCATTGAAGCTCGCTTCATAACTTGCTTCTGGGCATGCGCGGGTTGAAAAACGTCGTTTTAAACAACGTTTTTGCTACACACGGTGACTTTTTGTGAAACAAAAAACGACGTTTTGAAAAACGACACCAAAAATTCAAGCATGTTGGAATTTTTTTTTAATCGTTTTTTTTAAGACAAAAAACAACGTTTTTTTTTCATCGCAAAAAACGAACGTGTGTACGCGGCATAAGAAAGCACAACATTTCTGTTATAAAATTTTGTTTTCTCCTTCACTGATGGGCACTGATGAGGCTGCACTAATGGGCACTGATAAGATGGCACTGATTAGGAGGCACTAACATCTAGAATTGATGGGCACTGATAGGTGGCACAGATATGCAGAACTGATGGGCACTGATAGGCGGCACTAATAGGCTGCTCTGATGGACCGCTCTGATGATGAGGTACTGACAGTCATTACTGATGGGCACTGATTGCCATCTGTGAAGGGCCCTGGCAGGCAATACTGATGGGCACTGATTAGCAAAAAAAAAGTTTTCTTTGTTTCTGTTATAAAATTTTGTTTTCTCATCCTGACGGGCACTGATGAGGCTACACTGATGGGTACTGATGAGTTGGCACTGATGGGCACTGATGAGGAGGCACTAATATGCAGAATTGATGGGCACCGATAGGCGGCACTGATATGCAGCACTGATGGGCACTGATTGGTGCCACTGATATGCAGCACTGATGGGCACTAATAGATGGCAATGTTGGGCAGCACTGATGATAAGGTACTGACAGTCATTACTGATGGGCACTGATTGCCATCTGTAAAGGGCACTGACAGGCGTTACTGATGGGCACTGATTGGCACTTTCATGTTTACTGATTGGCACTTTGGTGGGCACCTCTGATGGGGGCTGAGCTGATAAACAATGTGCTGATTATCAGTGCAGACCCCCGCTCTCCTGTCAGCGCGAACTGAGGAAAGCCATGTAACGGCACTTCCTGGTTACACGCTGTGATTGGTCACAGCTGATCACAGGGTAAAGAACCTATGTCATAGGCCAGGGGTGCCCAACAAGTGGCCCGGGGGCCACATGTGGCCCACGGAGCCCTCTGATGTGGCCCCCGACCTCCTGCTCTGGCATGTAATGAAATAAAATACTGTTATTAAAGGTCAATTTATTACTAAACTCACAGTGTATATATGGGCATATCTGGTATGCAGTGGTTACTGCGAGTTTGGTGAGCTTTCTGAATGTGCACCAAACCTGCAGAATATAATAGAAGTCTATTGTAAAGTGCAGGAAAGCCAAATGTACACTGTGTTGCACCCACGTTGTGGGTAAACCACAGTGTATCAGTGTAAAAGCAGCCTTAAGCCCCTTTCACACGGCCAGTCTGACCCAATTGGACCCTCCATTCACCTCTAAGGAGTGGCAGATGTAAACTTGTGTCCTACCTCCAATCCGATACGCTAAGAAAGAGTTTAGTGGGCAATGTCCGTGTCTGCTCTGCATATGCCTGCTCCGCTCATTGTGGCCCGCAACAGGTTAGTAAGTCGCTTAAGTGGCCCTCGTGCTCCAAAAGGTTGGGCACCCCTGTCATAGGCTCATTACCACGATAGGAGTTGTGGTGTGTCAGAGTGAGCAATCACGGCTTATCCTGCTCGACTTCATATCCAGTTGGGATAGCTTAACCATTTTGCACATGCCATTCTGTTATATGGCGGGAAGTGGTTAAAGTGGACACAGCCAGGGCTGTCTTAATAACATTGTGGGCCCCCGAGAAAAGTAATTCACTGGGGCCCCAAATCCCTGACCAGCCATCCTCTCCTATTCATCCCATGTGATCAGAGCAGTACACATTCTGCCCACATGAGCATCAGCAGTAGTAAGATGCTCCACCTTGGGGGTTCCCCCTTAACCCCTGCAAAGTGTGACAAAAAATTTGCAGGAGGAAAGTAGCGGAGGGAGGTGTCATTTCAATTGTAGATTTAGCTCAGTGATAGGTTACTGCTGTCCCCGCAGCTCGGATTCCGGGATGCTGCCATCCCAGGACAGCTTAGTGAAAAGCGGGACTGTCCCGGCAAATCCAGGATGGTTGGCAAGTATGCTGTATTTTAAGACTATCACCATGCCCCTGGGCAGTGCCCATTACGGTGACCACATGTCCCAGGTTAAGCCGGGACAGTCGCGCATTTTACAGGTCTGTGCCAAGCACATTCATTCCAGGACAATACAGTGTCCCAGAATGAAACTGACGTACCCCCCCCCCCCCCGGGTCAATCTGATGCCCCCAAAAAAGGTTGATACATCACTGCTTTACTCACTCACAGTACTTGTCCTGGCCGGGAATGCCTAGAAGAGCACAATCCCACCCCCTGCTTGTGATTGCAGAAATCATAAATTCCGCCTTTTGCGTCCAATCACTGTGCTGTGATCCGTCACAAGCTGATTTTTGGGAAGGGAGGGTGTCCCTGAATGGTAGTTTGGAAATGTGGTCACCCTAGTGCCCATGAAGTAAGACAGCCCTGGGCACAGCTTCACCTTATTCATCAAAATTCACGTTGCAAAGCCTTGTCTTGCCATTGTTACTCAAAGATGTCGGAGAGGGGCTTAAAAAGTCCACATTTCCCACTCATGTCACCTCTTTTCACTTTTAGGCTCCATGCACACTAGGCATGTGCATTTCGTTTCGTTCCGAATCGAAATTCGGACGAATTTTCCATTATTCGGACATTCGGATGCATACGAATTTCCGAATTGCTATAATAACGAAAAATTTCGACCGTTTTCCGAATTCGTTCATTTTCGACCGAATTTCGAAAAAAAAAAAAAAAAGTCGAAATCAAATTTTTTTTTTCGAATTCCGAATCGAATACCCGCGGACTAAATTCGATCGGAATTCGAAAAAAAAAAAAAAAAATCGAATTTAATTCGAAAAAAATTCTATTAGAAAAGAGACTATTTGTTTTCTAATCTGGTTGAAATATTTTCGATTTCGACCGTTTTTTTCGAAATTCGGTCGAAAACGAACGAATTCGAAAAACGGTCGAAATATTTTCGATTTCGACCGTATTTTTCGAAATTCGGTCGAAAATGAACGAATTCCGAAAACGAATTCAACACATGTAACGAACCTAACTTAACGAAATTTATTAAATGACGAATTGAAACGAAACGAAACGAAACGAATTTTTCACTTTTGCACATGCCTAATGCACACTGGAAGCTAAAAAAAAAAAGCTATTAAAAGCGTTTATTAGCGTTTTTCGGTGTTTCACTTTTTTTTTTTTGCGTTTTGGACACATGGGCTAACATAGAATGCAGTTTATGGGCTTTTAAAAAAAAAAAAAAAAAGCCAAAACGCCAATAAACTGAATTTTTTCAGCTTCAGTGTGCATGGAGCCTTAATTGTATGAGGTTTTTTTATGAATTAATTCTGGGCCATGGTATTGGTGGGTGGATTTTGCAAGAGAATGGAAACAACCCAGCGTTTTAGTATTTATTCTGCTCCTTTATATTTGGGGATGAGTATACGATATGCAAACACTGCTGATGCAGAGTTGGTATTTTCAACCCAGCAGCTTACTAATTAGGAAGTCAACCTTTTCTGCTGAGCTTGCTTCTGTACCATAAAAAACCCAGCCATTGTTATAAATAAGAATTCATTGTCATCAGACATTGACCAGGCCACAGCCTCCCGCACTTCCCTGTCTGCTCCTGTTATTAGATGAGACACAAACACCCAGACCAACTAAATAGATTTTATGAAGCAGGTCAATGTAAAAAAAATTATAATAACATAAATATATATATATATATATATATATATATATATATATATATATATATATATATATATACACACACAGGGTGGCCATCAGGAATTATGGGGCCCCTTACACAGCTTCAGTGTCAGGTCACCTGTGGCCAGTTGACAGATGCACCCCGTCGGGGACAGGGGTGCACCGCAATGTAGTGAACCTAATAGCCGACTGCTGCAGATGGACAGGAAACATGAGCCCAATATTCCCCAGGGAGCGGAGTCTAAGGTCCAGCAGGTGTTCACCAGAGCCTCTAGTGGTGAGGATGGCCTTCGCTGCAACTGAACCCAGGTCACGGCCCCTGGGGTCCCCCAGATCACGCTCCGTAGGGAGAGAGGGGAAGCAGCCACAGAGGACACGAGTGATGGGTAAGCTGAGGTCGGGGCAACAGGCAGACGAGGGAAACCAAGGGACAGGCCAAAGGTCAGGGTCATAGGCAAACAGGAGTAGTCAGAGACAAGCCAAAATCTGTACACAGAAAGGTAAACGTAGCACACGGCAGACAAGAACTCAAGCTAACAAACAAAGTTGAACAGCAAAGCAGACCTGCAGTGCAATAGTTAATATAGACTTCCTGGGATGGCCTGGGTGGGGCCATACAGGAGGAGAGATAATAAAAGGCAGCCGGATAAGGGAGTCAGGCCTCTAATGAACACATTGAGACAGGTAAGCTGCCAGACATTATTGCATGTCGATGACTTTCAGGCATGGGCCCCCTGGAGGGGTGGTGCTGCCGCCTCAAATTGAGAAGCAGGGGACTGTCGCGAATTGAGAAGCGGGGGGTGTGGCCGCTAATTGAGAAAATTAAGAAGCAGGGGGGGGGGGCGTGAATTGAGAAGCGGGGTGGTGCCACGAATTGGAGGGGGGTTGCCCTGGGGACCTCTAGGTTCCTTACAAAATATATATATATATATATAAAAAAGGGAGGTAGCCATCCGGGGCCCTGGGGACCTCCGGGCCCCTTACAGGTGTACTGCCTGTACCCCCTGATGGCAGCCCTATATATATATATATACTGTATTTATATTTTTTTTAAAAATAAGACAAAATTATATATTTGGATTACAAGCATAATCTGTTCCTGGAGAATCCTTGTAATCCAAAGTACTCGTATTTAAAGCGAGTTTCCCCATTGAGTTTTGCCTTGAGGCGATTTAGTTCGCATTTGTAACGCTATACAAGTTACTCACTCACTCATTGAAGTGAATGGAAACAAAAATAATTAGTTCTGCCTCGACTTCAATTGCATGCAATACCGCACGTGGCCAGAGGTGGGGGGCGGCGGAGAGCCTCGGGAACATACGGAAAGGCCAGAGGACAGCTTGGCTGACCTTGGCAAACCTCGGAAAAGCTTGGGAACGGTGTATTTGCGAGGATTTCCGATCATTTTCGGACAGCGACGATCGGCACCCCCCCCCCACCTCAGGCCAAACACGGTACTGCACACCGCTCTGGCTTAAAACCTGTTTGTTTTGCGAGACAACACTAGCAAACCGAGATTTTTTAAAAATACAGCGCTCATATTGTGAAACGCTCGTTAACCACGTTACTCGCAATCCGAGGTTCCACTGTATATATAAAGCAGTGATGCACAAAAGAGATACGGAGACATTGGTGTTTTTTATATTTTTAGTAGCTCTTTTAATAGATTGAATGATCTGTGATGTCAAACGGTGACATATGTAGGTATTTATTACCTCTCGTAGAGATCACAGTACACCCCTGACAATATCTTTATTTGCTTTATCTGCTCCTTTATAGCTATGACTAAGGCTTGATGGCCGAAACACTATAAAAATTGCTCTATTTTGGAAGATACCAAGTTGCCGGATATCGGTGAAGCTGTGGAGACACGGAACACTCATTCTTCCCACCTTCACGGCTCGTCATGGTTGAGCTGCGAGGATTAGACTTGCTTTGCGGTATATTGTCGATTATTGGGAAATGATTGCTTCTATCATTACTGATAGGTCCAATCCAATAATGACAAACGGTAAACCAATAAATTGCAGTGGACATTTTTAACCACTTCCATACCGGACACTTATACACCTTCCCGCCCAGACCAATTTTCAGCTTTCAGCGCTGTCGCACTTTGAATGACAATTGCGCGGTCATGCTACACTGTACCCAAACTACATTTTTATTATTTTGTTCCCACAAATAGAGCTTTCTTTTGGTGGTATTTGATCACCTCTGGGATCGTTGTAAATAAGTACGTTTTCTCCTTCACTGATGGGCACTAATGGGGCTGCACTGACAGGCACTGATAAGGCAGCACTGATGGGCACGATGAGGTGGCACTGATGAGGTGGAATTGATGGGCACTAATATGCAGCACTGATGGAGCACTGATAGGTCGCGCTGATAGGCGGCACAGATGGGCACAGATAGGCGGCATGGATGGGCACAGATAGGTGGCATGAATGGGCATGCATTGGGCACTAATAGGTGGCACAGATGGGCTCTGATAGGTGGCATGGATGGGCATGGATGGGCACTGATAGGTGGCACAGATGTACTGTATTATATTGTACTTATGGATGCCAATCAGTGCCAAACAACAATGCCTGCCAATCAGTGATGCCCATTGTGGGCACTGATTGGCATCCCTTGTGGGCACTGATTGGCATCCCTGGTGGTCTAGGGTGGCATACCTGGTGGTGAGCATCCCTGGTGGTCTGGTGGCATCCTCGGTGGGAATGTGCTGATAATTGATCAGCACAACCCCCCCGTCAGAGGAGCAGCCGATCGGCTCTCCTCTACTCGCGTCTGACAGACACGAGTGAGGAAAAGCCGATAACCGCCTCTTCTTGTTTACATCGTGATCAGCCGTGATTGGACACGGCTGATAACGTGGTAAAGAGTCTCCGTCAGAGTGACCCCCGGGGGCGCGCAGCGGCTCAATATCCTGAGGACGTCATATGACGTCCAGTCAGGATAAGCCTCGTGCGGTGTGACGCTCATCAGTGCCAATCATTGTCCATCATTGCCATTAATCTGTGCCCATTGGTGCCGCCTATAACTGCTCGTTAGTGCGTGTCTATTAGTGCCCATCAGTGCTGCATACTAATACCTCGTCATTAGTGCTCATCAGTGAAGATGAAAACATTTATTCACAAAGTTTTAAAAATTAAACAAAAAAAAAAATGTTTTTTCAACATTTTTGGTATTTTTTATTGGTAAGCAAAAAAAAAAAAAAAACAGAGGCAATCAAATACCACCAAAAGAAAGCTCTATTTGTGGGAAATACCGTATTTATCGGCGTATACGCGCACTTTTTTGCCCTTAAAATCAGGGCAAAATCACGGGTGCGCGATATACGCCGATACTCGCTTCCCGCATTGTGTTTGAACGCGGCCGCCGACATATACCGAGCGCGGTACACTCGGGTACACTCGGCCAGGCTCGGCTCCCCTTGCAGTTATGCGAGAGAAGCCGAGCGTGGCCGAGCGTGCCCGAGTGTACTGCGCTCAGAATTTGTCGGTGGCAGATTCAAACACAGCGCGGGAAGCGGGGATCGATACTCGCTTCCCGCATTGTGTTTGAACGCGGCCGCTGACATATACCGAGCGCAGTACACTCGGCCATGCTCGGCTTCTCTCGCATAACCGCGAGGGAAGCCGAGCCTGGCCGAGTGTGCCCGAGTGTACTGCGCTCGGTATATGTCGGCGGCGGCGGCGTTCAAACACAGCGCTGGAAGCTGCGACCGGCACAGAGACCAGCCCACACCAGGGAGAAAGCCTCGCATTACTGTGTGGAGTTACAGACAGAAGAACAGGAAGTGAGGATTTCTCAGAAGAAGTAAGGACATTTTAAAGCAAAATGGAAGGATGAGGTAAGTGAAGGAGGACTGCACTAAGGTAAAGGAAGATATTTAGGGAATAAAAAAATGACCTTTACACCCCCTTTAATAGTGTTCTTGCTTTTACAAAATATCAACAAATATTTATTTTCTGACTAGTTGGCGAGCCAGCCAAGAGTCAATTCTATATGTTGCATTTACAGGCCCATAAAAAATGCGGGCTAACCTGACCTCTGTATAATTGCCACGTTCATTTGAAAAATAACTAAACCATCTAAATGTTAATAAAACCAAAACACTTTCCCTAAATGCTAATATAATCAGCTGTCTTGTATTATTTATTTTCACGTTATGATGTAATGTCGATTGTATTCCCCGTTTACAAGCGTGCTACTTAACACAGACCGTGCGCGCTCTTGACTTCCCGCTGCTACGATGTCTCCAGTAAACACATTTAAGATAGGTCTTGCTGACATTAAGGGCACTGCGCTGCGAAGACATGTGACTGAAAAGATAATATGTGACATTTGCTCACTGAGCACTTCCTCTACAGCCTTTTATTAGAGCTGAATAACTTATGCTTGGCTGGAATGCTAATGCACAACCTCAGCTTCCAACAGCAGGAATCCCGTCACGTCATTGGAGAATACATTTTTTTTAAATTAAATTCTATTAAAATTATTTGATTTCTTAAAGTGATACTAAAGCACACTGTTTAATTCACATTGTCCCTTCTATACGTGGATGATGTCACTTTTAGTTATTTGAATAAAAAAAAAAAACGTAAGTATCGTATATACTCGAGTATAAGCCGAGTTTTTTAGCACATTTTTTTGAGCTGAAAATGCCCCCCTCGGCTTATACTCGAGTCACCTTTTTGCGCCTGATCTCCCAGACTTTGGGGACCCGGTACTGGCCGGCCATAGGTCCTATGGGTATTGTCACACATATAGCCCCACTCTTCCTCTACAAGTGTGCAAAGTTTTTTATCCGGAGGACCTACGGCCGGGGAGCACCGATTTTTCAAAGTCTGGCACCCCTTCTATAGACTCCCATGTTAAACTGTAATTTCTCTGGTAAGTTTAGGGACCCGTGAACCTCCGTCCTCGCCTCAAATCACACACAGAGTGCTACAGGTTTTGCTCAAGAACATCCCTGTATTTTGAACCATCCATCTTTCCCTCAACTCTGACCAGTTTCCCAGTCCTGACTGCTGAAAAACATCACCACAGCATGATGCTGCCACCACCATGTTTCACGGTGGGGATGGTGTACTTTGGGTGATGTGATGTGTTTGCGCCTGACATTGCGTTTTCTAAAAAGTTCATATTTAGTCTCATCAGACCAGAGCATCTTCCTCCATACATTTTGGGAGTCTCCCATATGCCTTTTCCATACTCAAAACGTGTCATTTTGTTTTTTGCTGAAAGTAATGTCTTTCTTCTGGCCACTCTGCCATAAAGCCCAACTCTATGGAGCGTACGGCTTATTGTCATCCTATGTACAGATACTCCAGTCTCTGCTGTGGATCTCTGCAGTTCCTCCAGGCTTACCTTAGGTCTCTGTACTCCTCTATGATTAATGCCCTCCTTGCCCGGTCTGTGAGTTTTGGTGTGCGGCCGTCTCTTGGCAGGTTTGCTGTTGTGCCATGTTCTTTCCATTTGGTTATGACAGATTTTATGCTGCCCCTTGAAGAAGCGATTTCTCGCGAAACTGGTTGGGCGGAACGTGTGGCACATCGGCATCACCCCCCTTTCTGCTGCTTGGTTTTCCCTATTGGACGGTAGTCTGTTTGTCTCCGTCAGAGACTCCAGACCGATATGCTTGATTACACTGGAACCATGTGAGTGTTTTTTTGTCTTTTCTAATAACGTTTTTTAAAAGATTTTACACTATCGGAGCCCTTTATGTTTTTGTCTCTATGAAACATGGTCATCCACGTTTTTGGATCTTTTTGAATGAGGCGAGGATTGTTTCCAAATTGTGTCCATCCAGCTTCCAGCTCTGTTAATCCCTGAACCTATACGGTATCTGGGGTCTCCTACAAGTTAGGGACCACTGGGAATCTGGTAAGCAGATTTTATGCTCTTGTGATGGAGGATTTATCTGGTGGCTTGTCACTTTGATTTAGTGTAAACAGGGCCGTTTGAAGGTTTTTGGGGGCCCCAAGCAAAATGGACATAGAGGGGCCCCCCTGCACGCACACAAAGCCTACAGGAACCACAGCATAGTGATACAGTTTAAGTTCAACCACACTCAAAGACTGGTCCCCATCACAGACTGACCCCCCATCACAGACTGGTGCCCCCATCACAGAACCCCTTCGATAGTACACTCCTGTCCCATAACAGCACAACACTCTCCCTCCCCACAGCGCATTACCTTATTCACACAAGATGAGAAGCACGGCAGCCCTGGACAAAGGGCGGGACTTTTCATGTTAAAGGTGAGTGATTGATTGATGGGACTGCCCGCTACATAGCAGCCGATCACCCACTTCTTAACTTAAAAAGTCCGGTGCTTTGTCCAGAGCGGCAGAGGCTCTCTTCTTGTGTGAATAAGACAGGCAGGGGGTGGGGGCAGATGGCAGTGCTGCGATCTTACCGAAGGGACAGACTCGTGTGCGGCACACCTGCAATGCTGTGAACATAGCAGCAAACAGACGAGCCAGCTTGGGGGCCCCATGCTAGCTCGGGGCCCCAAGCAATTGCTTGGTTTGCTTGCCCTGTTGCGACGGGCCTGAGTGTAAACATCCGATTACCTAAGTGTGGACTGTTTTCCTGTTTTCACTGGTGATGGACTGAGCCATAATGATTTCAATAAGATCTTTTGATCATATATTACTTATGGACATTCCTCTCTTGTTGTTTCTTAATAGACTTCATGTCAAGTGAATCTATTAGCTCTATAACATATATTTCTGTATGTTCGCGTATTATGTTTAGCGCAACTTGTTTTTTTCCTATAGATTTTATAGGGCTCCTAGGGATCATCAAAGATTTGGATATTTTTTTATAACCTAACCCTGACTTGTACTTCTCATCAACATTGTCCCTTCCTTGTTTGGAGAGTTCCTTGGTCTTCATGGCGGTGTTTGGTTAGTGGCACCACTTGCTTAGGTGTTGCAGCCTCTGGGGCCTTTTTTTAAAAAGGTGTTTATATAAAAGTGTGTATATGAAGGTGTGGATAAAACCTGTATCCAATTTGCATAGGTGTGAACCCAGCCTCAGAGTTACCATATTATTATGTAAATGCAGCAGAAAGATTGACTTTTCCGCAGTATCAGTTGTTTACTCTCTCCCATCCATCATACCAATAATTATTTTTTGCTGCCTGAGTGTAGAAAAGAAAAGAGAAAAACACAGACAAGATAAAAAGTTAAACATTTCTATAATGTAACATCTGGAAACATTTAAATTACAGCATGTAATATATATAAATACATTATAATATAATATTATAAATAATAAATAAAAACATAAGAAACAAACTATGTGGATAGCTCATGTCGTTTTTATTCTTACTTCTTTCCTTGTTTTGCTTTTTTCCTACCCAGTATCCTCTCTTCATTTCTTTCCTTTATTTCTCAATCCCTTCTTTCTTGTACTCTTTCTTTTCCACCAATCTCACTCCATCCATAAGTTGATTACAATATGGCACCTGTCCACAATGTTTCCTCATCCTGTGATCATATTATTATTAGGGCTGTTACTGATCAAAATTTTTGTGTTCGATTAATCGTTTTCTTTCTTAATCGATTAATCGACCAATTTCGATTAATTAAAACGCACATACAGATCCAACTACTTTTGGCTGATCTCCTTGCAGGCCGATTCCCAGTGCAGCTACCAACCATTGGAAAAATGGATAGCAGGATACAAAAAACACACAAAGGCAGCGCTCGATGGGAATAGCATTAAAACTTTTATAGTCTTCAAGTAGGTAACCAAATAAATATTGCACTGGAGATAAAATCGATGTAGCTACATAAACTGTAAAAATGGTGCGAGTAATACCAAACGGTACCAAAAGCAGTCATAAAAACATGTAGCTAAGGATGATACTGGTATAAAAATGTGTACAACGATACCACTGCTGAATCAAGGTGAGGAGAGGTTAACATCAGTCCGTCGGCATGAAGGGAACTATCACAACTCCCAGTGGATGGCTGTAGAATCCCAGGTTGGTAGAGGGGAGTGTAACAGCCCTTGTGTATGGCAGATAGTAAGGTCTCGCCGGCATGCAGATATGAAGGCACAGCAAAGGAGCCCTTCAGATGGACACGGCAAGTCCCGCCGGTGTCCGTGACGTTACCGGATCTCCGACGGGAACTCCTTGAAGGCCCAGAAGCCAGCGGAGAGGTGAGTACCAATCAAAAGAATTGTAATCAATCAAAAAGATATTGATCGATCAAAAAAAATTAAAGATTAATCGATCAATTAAAAGTTAATTTGCACAGCTCTAATTATTATTATTATTTTGCTACTTTGAATCCTTCCTTTTTTCAACTTTCTTTTATTCTTTTGGCAGCACCCTCCCTTCCTTTCTTTCTTTTTTTCCTTATCATCCTTCATTCTTTCTTTGTTTGTTGCTTATTTTTATTCTGCAGCATCCTTTCTTTCTTCCGCTTTCTTTTTTCTTTCATTTATTTCTACATTCATTCTTTTTTGTACTCTTTCACTTCCATCTCTCTCACTCTAATCAAAAGTTAATTACATTATGGCACCTACCCACATCACTTCGTCAGTCTGTGATCATAATATTTTCTTTTCTTTCTGTATCTTTCTATATACTTTCTTTCTTAGCTTTTTTTGTTTCCAAGGTTCATTTCCTTTAATTTTCCATTTCTACTTTTTTCTTGTCTTTCTTTCTTGTCTTTCTTTCTTTCTTGCCTTTCTCTCTTGTCTTTCTCTCTTTCTTTCTTTCTCTCTTTCTTTCATTCTTTCTTTTTTTTTTCTTTCTTTCTTCAGCATCCATCCTTCCTTCCTTCCTTACATTCCTGAGCATCCTTTGTTTCTTTCTTTCCTCAACACCCTTCCTTTCTTATTTTCTTTCTTTCTCTTTTTTTTTCTTTCTTTCTTCAGCATCCATCCTTCCTTCCTTCCTTACTTTCCTGAGCATCCTTTGTTTCTTTCTTTCCTTAACATCCATCCTTTCTTATTTTCTTTCTTTCTTTCCTCAGTATTCTTCCTTCCTTCCTTTTTTTCTTTCTTTCTTTCATTTTTTCTTTCTTTCCTCTGCATACTTCGTTCCTTTTCTTTCTTTCCTTAGCATCCTTCCTTTCTTTTCTTTCATGCTTCCTTTATTTTTTATTTTTACGATTTTCTTTGTAAAGTTTGTGTAATTTGAATGTTTTCTTTCTTTCTCCATCCCCTTTTTCTTGTACTCTTTCTCCTCCATCGTTCTCACCCTATTCATAAGTTGATTACAATATGGCACCTGTCTGGCTTGTTTCCTTAGCCTGTGATCATAATATATCCTTACCTTTCCATTCCTTTCCTTCTTTCCTCAGTATCCTTCTTTGCTTTCTTTTTCTTTCTTTCTTTCCTCAGTACAGTATTCTTCCTTCCTTCCTCTCTTGTTTACTTTCTTTCTTTCATGTTTTCTTCCTATCCTTAGCATCCTTCCTTCTCTCCTTCCTTTATTTTTTACACAGCATCCTTCCTTCTCTTCTTCCTTTATTTCTTATCTCATCACACCCTTCCTTCTCTCCTTCCTTTTTTTCTTTCCTTAGCATCCTTCCTTTAATCCTTTCATTCTTCCTTTATTTTAATTTTTTCTGATTTTCTTTGTAAAGTTTGTTTCATTTTAATGTTTTCCTTTTCCATCCCTTCTTTCTTGTACTCTTTCTCCTCCATCTTTCTCACTCTATTCATAAGTCGATTACAATATGGCACCTGTCTGCCTTGTTTCCTCAGCCTGTGATCATAATATTTTCCTTGCTGATTTCTTGCTATTTGCATCCTTCCTTTTTGTCTTTCCTTTTCTTTTTTCTTCTTCCTTTTTCTTTGTAAAGTCCATGCAGGTTAGTTCTTTCTTTCTTTTTTTTTCTTTCCTCTCTTCCTTTATTTATTTATTTATTTATTTATTTCTCTTTTTCTTTCCCAAGGTTCATTTCCTATTTCTACTTTCTGTCTCCTTTTCCTTTCCCAAGGTTTGTTTCATTCTTTCTTTATTTTTCTTTCTCTTTCTCTCTCTTTCTTCCTTTCATTCTTTCTTTCTTTCTCTTTCCTCAGCATCCTTCCTTCCTTTCTTTCATTCTTCCTACATTTTTAATATTTCCAATTTTCTTTGTGAAGTTTGTGTCATTTAATGTTTTCTTTCTTTTCCTTTTCCTTTTCCATTTCCTTTTTATATTTCCTTCCTTCCACTTTTTTTCTTGTTTCAGTAAATTTTTGTGTTCTATTTCCATTCCTTCTTTTCCTTTCTTCACCCATCCTTTCTGCCTTGTTTTCCTCCATCACTCTCACTCTGTTCATAAATGTATTCCAATATGGTACCTATCTGCATGGTTTCCCCAGCCTGTAATCATAATATTTCCTTGCCTTATTGTTATCCGATTTGAATGATAGAACAATTTGCCATTTGAAACAATGTAATATTTTATGAAAGTGCCGGAGCCTTTTTATCTTCCCTGATTCATGACAGTGTGGAGACGAGAACATTGCCACCAAATGTAAAACAAATCAGTGCAATTGTTCTAAGCTCTCCGGGTAAATAACTGCTCCAGTGACTCATCATCTTTAGAAGTGTTATCATTATCATTAACATAACGCATTGATTCTCTCGCAAATTTTGGAAGATGAGATGATTTCGGGCACGGCTGGTATCAATGCCATTTTTTTTAAATATATATATATATATATATATATATATATATATATATATATATATATATATATATATATATATATATATATATATATATATAATTACTATTAAAATAACTTTGGCTTTCCAATGAACTCAACTGGACACCAACTAGAAACTGATCACATGTCCATGGGTGCGGTCAGAGGCGTAGCTTGAAAGTTGTGGGCCCTGATGCAAAAATTGTCCTGGGCCCCCCCCAACACTACCCGCTCCTTCCACTGCACGCCAAGATACTCCAATTAGGCGCCAACGTACTCCAAGTGGCTTACGAGTGATTTCAGAGATGTATGTACATATTGAGAGGATAATCCAATATATTGTGTAGAAACAATCCTAGTGATCACATGACCTTGCCCCTTTCCCCCATCTTAGTAATGAGATGACCTTGTCCCTCCCCATCCTAGTAATGACATGACCTTGCCCCTTCCCCCATCCTAGTAATGACATGACCTTGTCCCTCCCCCCCATCCTAGTAATGACATGATTTTGCCCCTTCCCCCCTTCCCCCATCCTAGTAATGACATGACCTTGTCGCTTCCCCCCAACCTATTAATGACATGACATCACCTCCCCCCCATCCTAGTAATCACATGACCTTGCCCCCTTCCCCAACCTATTAATGACATGACCTTGCCTCCCCCCATCCTAGTAATGACATGACCTTGCCCACTTTCCCCATCCTAGTAGTGATATGACTTTGTCCTCCATCCTAGTAATGACCTTGTTTCTTCCCGCCCAACCTATTAATGACATGACCTCGCCACCCCCCATCCTAGTAATCACATGACCTTGCCCACTTTCCCCATCCTAGTAGTGATATGACTTTGTCCTCCATCCTAGTAATGACATGACCTTGTTTCTTCCCGCCCAACCTATTAATGACATGACCTCGCCACCCCCCATCCTAGTAATCACATGACCTCGCCCCCTTCCCCCATCCGAGTAATCACATGACTTCGCCCTCCATCCAGTAATGACATGACCTTATGCCTTCCCCCAACCTATTAATGACATGACCTCACCCCCATCCCAATAATGACATGACTTCACCCCCTCATCCCAGTAATGACATGACCTTGTCCTTTCCCCCCAACCTATTAATGACATGACCTCATCCCAATCCTAATAATGACATGACTTTGCCCTCCATCCTAGTAATGACATGACCTTGTCCCTTCCCCCATCCTAGTAATGACATGACCTTGCCCCTTTCCCCCATCCTAGTAGTGACATAACTTCGCCCTCCATCCTAGTAATGACATGACCTTGGATATTTTTTAATAACCTAACCCTGACTTGTACTTCTCATCAACATTGTCCCTTCCTTGTTTGGAGAGTTCCTTGGTCTTCATGGTGGTGTTTGGTTAGTGGCGCCTCTTGCTTAGGTGTTGCAGCCTCTGGGGCCTTTTTTAAAAAGGTGTTTATATAAAAGTGTGGAGGGCAAAGTCATGTCATTATTAGGATTGGGATGAGGTCATGTCATTAATAGGTTGGGGGGAAAGGACAAGGTCATGTCATTACTGGGATGAGGGGGTGAAGTCATGTCATTATTGGGATGGGGGTGAGGTCATGTCATTAATAGGTTGGGGGAAGGCATAAGGTCATGTCATTACTGGATGGAGGGCGAAGTCCGATATTTAAAGCAAGTTTTAAAACTTTGGCTCCGAAAGGACGACAGACCGATGGGCCGTACACACGGTCGGTTTGGACCGATGAAACTGGACTTCAGTCCGTGCTCATCGGTTTGAACCGATCGTGTGTACGCGGCCTTAAAAGCGCCAAATGTTTACATTGATTGTGACAGCCCCAGAAGAATTGCGCTCTACCCCAAAGAAATTGACGTCCTTTTTTCCCCACAAATAGAACTAAAATAGGGGATAGATTTATGGCATTTTTATTATTATTTTTTTTACTAGTAATGGCGGTGATCTGCGTATTTTTATCGGAATTGCGACATTATGGCAGACACATCGGACACTTTTGACACATATTTGGGACCATTGTCATTTATACAGTGATCAGTGCTATAAAAATGCACTAATCGCTGTAAAAATGTCACTGGCAGGGACCGGGTTAACACAAGGGGCGATCAAGGGGTTACCTGTGTTCCCTGACTATGTGTTCTAACTGTGGAGGGAGGGGACTGACTATAGGAGATGACAGATCGTGGTTCCCAGCTAGTAGTAACTCTGATCTCTCTCTCCTTACAGAACAGAACAGGGATGTGTGTGTTTATACACACAGGTCCCTGTTCTGCCTCTCGCTTGCGGCCGGCGGTCACGAGCATCGACACCACCGCGATGCAGTGGGCACGTGCGCAACTGGGACCGCCGTACAGCTACGACATTTTGCAGGATCTTGCCGACCTGCCACAGTATAATGACAAGGGCTGGTCGGCAGGTGGTTAAAAGGACAGTGTAAAAAAAAAAAAGTAAGAAGTAAAGTAAAGCGACCCATCCCTCTGAGCTGGAGCCAAAAAACTAACGCATACATAAGTCGCGTCCGAAAATGTAAACAGTGTTCAAACCACACATGTGAGGTATCACCGTGTTCATTAGAGCGAGAGCAATAATTCTAGCACTAGACCTCCTCTGTAACTCTAAACTGGTAACCTGTAGAAATGTTAAAAGCTTCGCCTATGGAGATATCGTAGTATGTCGTTATTCCACAAGTGTGCGCAATTTTAAAGCATGACATGTAAGGTATCTATTTACTGGGTGTAATATCATCTTTCACATTATAACAAAAAAAATGGGCTAATTCATGAAAGTGTATTTCTTAAAAAAAAAAAGCCACTGCGCAAATACATAAAATATTGCAACGATCGCTATTTTATTCACTATGGTCTCTGCAAAAAAAAAAAAAATAGATATCACGTTTTTCTAGCACAAAATACAGATTTTAACTTGTAAGCAACAAATCTCGGGAAAAGGCTTAGGCATGAAGGGGTTAATCTGTGGTATTTAATGTTTTATGTCGTTTTAGTTTTGGGATGTTGACATTGCTGTATAAATCCAGTATGTATGCTATTAATAGTCTCTGCATCTAATCTAAATTGTAATCTATAATTATAACCCCCCCCCCCCCCCCTTACATTTCCAGAATGTGCCAAGAATACTTTCTTTGCATCTTGTGATGTCTTGTCTTGTTTTAGTACTATTTTTGCTCAGCAATTAGCATCTTACAAGATATGTAATTTTGGTCTGTAGACCTAATTACATTTTTTTTTTTACTACGGAGAGCTATTAAAATTTGATTAAATTAATTTTATGTAGGATGCAATTGCATTTGAAATGATACAATTTGTATCCCTTAAAGGGAACTTACCGTATTTATTGGCGTATAACATGCACACCAAGTTTAGGAGGGAATTTTAAGGAAAAAAAACTATTAGGAGGGAAGTTTAAGGATAAAAACTTACATTTAAATGCCCATCAATGCAGCCTTATCAGTGTCCATCTGCAGCCTTGTCCATCGTTGCAGCCCTGCCCAGTGTCCATCTGCAGCCCTGCCCAGTGTCCATGCAGCCTTGCCCAGTGTCCATGCAGCCTTGCCCAGTGTCCATGCAGCCTTGTCCAGTGTCCATGCAGCCTTGCCCAGTGTCCATGCAGCCTTGCCCAGTGTCCACGCAGCCATGCCCAGTGTCCATGCAGCCTTGCCCAGTGTCCATGCAGCCTTGCCCAGTGTCCATGCAGCCATGCCCAGTGTCCATGCAGCCTTGCCCAGTGTCCATGCAGCCTTGCCCAGTGTCCATGCAGCCTTGCCCAGTGTCCATGCAGTCTTGCCCAGTGTCCATGAAGCCTTTCCCAGTGTCCATGCACCTTGAACTTTTAAAATTACCGCCGCGGCGCAGAGATAGACAGAACCGGATGTCCTGTGTACTCGGCTGTACTCGGCTCCTCTCGCAGTCCCGCCCCTTGCCCAGGCTCCTATGATGGACATAACACAGGTCCAATGGCGGGACTGGGCGCGACTGCGAGCGGATCCGAGCCTAGCCCAGTACACAGTACACTCGGCTATGTGTATATCGGTGGCGCTCGCTCCTCTTCCCCTCACAGACAGCGGGGATCGGCGTATAACACGCACCCAGGATTTCCCCCTGATTTTAAGGGGAAAAAAGTGTGTGTTATACGCCGATAAATACGGTACATAAAGTTGGATGTTTTCACCTTTTATCCACTTGCCGACCGCCTAGCTGGAAATGCACGTCATCATTTTGACGTTGAATACCATTGTTGTGACAGCAGCTAGCTGCCATAACCAGTGTCATCTTAATAGCATCATGGGCCCCTGGGCAAAGTAATTCACTGGGGCCCCTACGAGTCTGCATCAGTACCCTGTTACATCGTGTTTCCCTATCAATGTGCCCATATATATCAGGTGTCCCCATACATCAGGTTCCCCCATCACAGTGTGCCCATACATCAGAATTGTGCCCCCTTGTACTCACAGATTACAAATGCTGTTCCCACCTACAATGAAGGCAGCTCCTTGTTCCTCTCTCATGTGCTGAGACTAAGGCCGTGTACACACGATCGAATTTATCTGCTGAAACTGGTCCGACAGACCGTTTCAGCAGAAAAATTCAAATGTGTGTACGGGCGATCAGACAGGTTTTTCCAGCAGACAAATTTTAAAGCATGCTTTAAAATCTGTCTGCTAAGCCCCTCCGTCCGACATGTCCGCTGGTTAGTACGCCTAACCAGCAGACAAAAATCTCCCGCATGCGCCGAATGGATTCGACGCATGCGTGGAAGTATTTTACTTCCCGGAGTGGTGACGTGGCGGCGTCAACATCACCGCCACGTCACCGCACTGTCTGTCCGCGGGGATTTTGGTTTGATCTTGTGTACATGGATCAAACCAAAATCTCCCAGGAGATATGTCCGATGAAAACGGTCTGTCGGACCGATTCATCGGACATATCTCCTCGTGTGTACGCGGCCTGAGGTGAGTTCTCAGTCTCAGTGCCTGCTCTCTTCCGCCCCTTACAGGAGGAAGGAGAAAGCCAAATCCTCTTTCAAGCAGAAGCCAGCCGTGTGCTCCTTCTGACAGGAGTGACTTTGCAGCTACTCCTGCCAAAGAAGAGTACACAGCACCCACCCCCCACCTTTTCCATGCCCCTGGGCAGTGCCCAAGTAGGCCTATTCATTAAGACAGCCCTGGCCATAATCTAGGGTGACCACATTTCCTAACTATTATTCAGGGACACCCCCCCTTTTCCAAAAATAAACTTGTGCTGTAACAAATCACAGCACAGTGATTGGCCACAAGAGGCGGGATTTATGATTTCTCCAATCACAAACAGGGGGCGGGGATTGTGCTCCTCCAGGCATTCCCGCCCAGGACAAGTACTGCCAGTGAGTAAAGCTGTGATGTGGCAGCCTTTTTTTGGGGGCATTAGATTGGCCCGGGGGGGGGGGGTGGGGGGGGGTTTCTGTGTCAGTTTCATTCCGGGACACTGTATTGTCCTGGAATGAAGGTGCCCGGGACAGACCTGCAAAATGCGAGACTGTCCTGGGCAATCCAGGACACGTGGTCACCCTACCATAACCCCGGTGTAATTTTTTTCCCTTAGGCGGCCGACTTTCAAATAAAAGTGAACCCAGTGGCAGATTCGCCGCAAGATAACTTTTATAGGCTGCGGGAGGGGTTCCCTTCCCCTTTCTCCTACCCCTGCTTCCCGCTTGTTTTAGAGCTTACTGGAGCCATTGGTAAGCTCGGAACCGATGTGGCCAATGGGTAGGCAGGAAGTCAAGTGAGGGCTAAATCGCCCCCACTCAGCTTTATGGCCTTGAAGGGTCGGAGTGACATTCGGTTCTCAGACTGTCCCAAATTTCCGTGGGCGTGATCCCGCCGTCGCTCTTTCCACGGGTGCTCGGCTCCTCTTTCGATAAATTGATAGCGGCGCAGCCATTGGCTCCCGATGCTGTCAATGAAATCCAATGATGCGGGCGCTGGGGGGGGATGCGTCGTTGAGTCCTGCATTCAACGGCTATGGACGCTGAATGCTGGACACAGGAGCACGCCCGCAAGGTAACCCCCTTAGGAGAGGGCTTCCCAGAGGGGGCTATCTGATACGGGGATAGGGTGACCACATTGTCAAACTACCCTCCCTTCCCAAAAATCAGCTTGTGATGTAACGAATCACAGCACTGTCATTGGACACAAGAGGCGGGATTTATGATTTCTCCAATAATCACAAGCAAGGGGCGGGGATTGTGCTCCTCCAGGCATTCCCGGCCAGGGCAAGTACTGTCAGTGAGTAAAGCCGTGATGTGGCAGTCTTTTTTGGGGGCAACAGATTGGCCCGGGGGGGGGGGGGGGCGGCTGTGTCAGTTTCATTTTGGGACACTCTATCGTCGTGGAATGAATGTGCCCGGGACCCCAGAAAAGGATGTTCGGGGCCACTCTGTGCAAAATTAACTGCACAGTGGAGGTAAATATGACATGTTTGTTATTTAACCACTTTACACCCGCCCGCCATCTCTATTCTTCTGACACAAGGTCATATGACATGATGTCATTTAAAGCCACTAGGGGGCGCGATGTCCGCCAGGCACACGCAGTTGCCCAGTAACTAAGCAGGGATGTAGAGCTCAGTGTGTAAACACAGAGCTCCACGTCCTGTCAGGGAGAGAGGACCCTTGTACATAGGGACACAATCGGTCACCTCCCCCAGTCACCCCCCTCCCCCTACAGTTAGAACACTACTTAGGACACACATTTAACCCCTTCCTCACCCCCCTAGTGGTTAACCCCTTCCCTGCCAGTCACATTTATACAGTAATCAATGCATATTTATAGCACTGTTCACTGTATAAACGTCAATGGTCCCAAAAATGTGTCAAAAGTGTCCGATGTGTCCGCTATAATGTCGCAATCCCGAAAAAAAACGCAGATCGCCACCATTCTTAGTAAAAAAAAATCATAATTATGTCCCCTATTTTGTAGGTAGTATAACTTTTGTGCAAACCAGTCACTATACGGTTATTGCGATTTTTTTTTTTTTTTTTTAACCAAAAATATGTAGAAGAATACGTATCGGCCTAAACTGAGATAAATGTATTTTTTTTTTTTTTTTAAGATGATATTTATTATAGCAAAAAGCAAAAAATATTGTTTTTTTTTTAAATTTTTCCTTGTTCATCCGGGGTGTTGGCAAACAACCAAGGTCATATACCAAAGATGTTCCACTTATACAGTTTTTTTTTTTAAATGTACCCTCTTTTTTTGTTTATAGCCCAAAAAATAAAAACCGCACGGGCGATCAAATACCAACTAAAAGAAAGCTCTATTTGTGGGGAAAAAAGGACGCCAATACGACCGTACGCAATTGTCAGTTAAAGCGACGCAATGCCGGAAGCTAAAATGTTGTCTGGGCAGGAAGGGGGTGTAGGTGCACAGTAGGCAAGTGGTTAAAGAAAAAAAAATCAAACCTATAGTATCACACTACCGTGACTTAGGATCCGACTTGTGTTCCCCCAAGTCACGCGACATGAGAAATTCAATTGAAGTGAATGAGAGCCGTGTTAATGTACACCACTGAAGTCACTGACTTCAGAAAAGGTTCCTGTGCTACTTCAAAGCGACCCCTAGGCAACTTGTAGGTACCCATAGATTTCAATGGAAGTCGCCTCCAAAGCCAGATCCCCTGTCTTAAAGCGGATCTCCATCCTAAAGTGAAGTTCCGCTGATCGGAACCCTCCCCCCCTCCGGTGTCACATTTGACACCTTTCAGGGGGAGGGGGGTGCAGATACCTGTCTAAAGACAGGTATTTGCACCCACTTCCGGCCCGCAGTCTCGGGCAAAAGACAGGTTTTTTCCCGTTGTGTGCTGGGAACACTCGGCTCCCAGCACACATCGGGAGCCAATCGGCGGGCCCAGCACGACTCGCGCATGCGCCGTAGGGAACCGGGTCGTGAAGCCGGAGCGCTTCACTTCCTGGTTCCCTCACCGTGGATGGAGGAGGGAGCAGCAGAGAGACGAGCGAACGCTCGTCCTCTACTGCAGACGCCGCTGGACTCCAGGACAGGTAAGTGTCCTAATATTAAAAGTCAGCAGCTGCAGTATTTGTAGCTGCTGGCTTTTAATATTTTTTTTTAAGGGGCCATCCGCTTTAACTGAAGCAACTTTACAGGAAGAGAACAATTGTTTTCTCAGGCAAACCCCTCCCTCCCACAGAGCTGATTATTCTGTGATTGGCCACAGCCAAAGTCGCCTGTCCTGGTAGCAGCTTCAAGTCGCTTTGTAAGTTGCTCCAAGTCGCACTGAAGTCGCCTTGCAAAGTGGCGCTGTAAGTCAGGTTGCCCCTCTGTGAGCTGGCACTAAGGGTAAATGAGAGATCTTAGGTCTTTTTGACCCCAGATCTCTCAATAAAGAGGACCTTTCATGCTTATTTCTATTAAAAATGATGTTTACTTTCCTTGTAATAGGAATAAAAAAAGATCAAAATAAATAAATAAAGAACAGTGTTAAAATAAAAAATAAAAAGTAAAATAAATAGTATTTTTTTTAAAGCACCCCATCCCTTTGTGCTTGCACGCAGAAGCAAATGCATACATAAGGCCTGATTCACACCTATGCAGGTACATTTGTGTTTTTCGATACACACTTTTGATCCATTGAAATCCATTCAACCAAAAAAAACAGAAAAACGTCCCTGACCCTTTTCGTTTAAATGCTCAGATGTGAACTACATCCATAGTAATCCATGATAAATGTAAGTGTGTTTCTGCAAAACAGAAAAAAAAAAACACTTCAGCCCCGGACCATTTGGCTGGCCAAAGACCAGACCACTTTGTGCGATTCGGCACTGCGTCGCTTTAACTGACAATTGCGCGGCCGTGTGACGTTGTACCCAAACAAAATTGGCGACAATTTAGATTTTTTTAAATATTTTTTAAATTTTTTGCTATAATAAATATCCCCCAAAAATATATATATATATATATATAAAAAAAAATCTTTTTCAGTTTAGGCCGATACGTATTCTACATATTTTTGGTAAAATCGCAATAAGCGTTTATTGATTGGTTTGCGCAAAATGTATAGCGTTTACAAAATAGGGGATAGTTTTATGGCATTTTCATTAATATATATTTTTTTACTTGTTATGGTAGCGATCAGCGATTTTTATCGTGATTGTGACATCATAGCGGACACATCGGACACTTTTGGAGCTATTTTGGGACCATTCACCTTTATACAGCGATCAGTGCTATAAAAATGCACTGATTACTGTGTAAATGTGACTAGAAGGGAAGGGGTTAACCAGTAGGGGGCAAGGAAGGGGTTAAGTGTGTCCCAGGGCGTGATTCTAACTGTTAGGGGCGTGGCTACAAGTGACACGTCGCTGATCGCTGCTACCAATGACAGGGAGCAGACGATCAGTGACAGTGTCACTAGGCAGAACGGGGAGATGCTTGTTTACACTTGACTGTCCCAGTTCTGCAGCTCTGTGACCCGATTGCGGGACAGCGGCGGACATCGAGTCCTGTGGGCATGGTCATGGAGCTCGCCGCAGGGGCACGCCGCTGGTGGCGGGAATTTCAAAGTGACGTATATATACACGTTACTTTGCCCAGCCGTGTCATTCTGCCGACATATATGTACAGGAGCTGGTCGGGAAGCGGTTAAAGCGTCACCTATGGAGATTTTAAACTACTGTAGTTTGTTGCCATTCCACGAATGTGCGCAATTTTAAACCATGACATATTAGGTATCGATTTACTCGGCAAAACATCATCTTTCACATTTAAAGTTGGGGTAACTATTGTGTTTTGTTTTTATTTTTAATTCACTAAAGTGTCTTTTTTTTTTTTTTCCCAAGAAAATTGTGTTTTAAAGAGCACTGCGAAAAACCAGTGTGACATAAAATATTGCAATGACAGCCATTTTATTCTCTAGGGCAGTGATGGTGAACCTTGGCACCCCAGATGTTTTGGAACTACATTTCCCATGATGCTCATGCACTCTGCATTGTAGTGAAGCATCATGGGAAATGTAGTTCCTAAACATCTGGGGTTCCAAGGTTCGCCATCACTGCTCTAGGGTCTCTGCTAAAATATATATATATATATATAGATGCTGATTTTTACTTGTATTCATTAAAGTGTTTTTTTTTCTTCCAAAAAAAATTGCGTTTGAAAGAATGCTGCACAGGTACAGTGTAACATAAAATATTACAATAACAGCCATTTTATTCTCTGCTAAAAATTATATATATATATATATATATATATATATATATATATATATATATATATATATATATATATATATATATATATATATATATATAATATTTGGGGGTTCAAACTTTCTAGCAAAAAAACAAAAACTTCAGATTTGTATTTGTAAACAACAAATGTCAGGAAAAAAAGCATGATCAAGATACTCATAAAAAAATTATAAAAAAAAAAGAGAAAATGTTCAAATTGAGTTTTTGTAGAAAGAAAAAATCTCTGTTTTCTGATAGAGGGTGTAACGGGAGGAACCCAGAAGCTCTTATAAAGTACAAGCCAGGAAATAATGGACATATCTTGGATTGCTTGTAATCCACAATATATTCAAGGATATCTGTAATAACTATTTACAGGTTGTTAATAGAACTCAACAGTTAATTGAAAAAGTGACTCATTCAATGTGGGAACACATCCTGTAAGGTGTTAATGTCGTCTGCTACTGTAATGTAAATTAATCTGAGTATGACTTCAACACTTTCAACGCCCCCTTGTGGTTAACTCCCAAACTGCAATTGTCATTTTCACAGTAAACAATGCATTTTTAATGCATTTTTTTGCTGTGAAAATGACAATGGTCCCAAAAATGTGTCAAAATTGTCCCAAGTGTCCGCCATAATGTCGCAGTCACAAAAAAAATCGCCTATTTTGTAAACGATATACATTTTGCGCAAACCAATCGATAAACGCTTATTGCGATTTTTTTTTACCAAAAATAGGTAGAACCGCGCAATTGTCAGTTAGGGTCCTTTCACATGTGCGGACCGTTTTTTAGGTCCGTTTTTTTTCATCAGTTGATCCGTTTTTTATCCGTTTTTCATCCATTTTCATCCGTTTTTCATCCGTTTTTCATCCGTTTTTTCATCCTCTTTTCATCCGTTTTTTTTTTTTTTTGTTAGAACTTTTATTTTATTACATATTTTGATGAAAAACGAATGTTAGCGGAGCGGATCGTCCGCTAACATCCGTTTTTTGTCCGTTCCGTTTTTTGGACTGAAGAAAAATAGGGTTTTCTTCCGTTCAAAAAAACGGAGCTTAACGGAGACGGATGTAAACGGACGTTAGCGGATGCTTATCCGCTAACGGCCGCTATCCCATAGGAATGCATTGCGGTCCGTTTTTCATCCGTAAAAAATGGACGAACGTGTGAAAGGGCCCTTAAGGCGACGCAGTGCCGAATCGCAAAAAATGGGCAGGTCCTTTAGCTGCCTAACCACTTAAGACCCAGACCTTTAGGCAGCTAAAGGACCCAGCCAGGTTTTGCGATTCGGCACTGCGACACTTTAACAGACAACTGCGCGGTCGCGTGACGTGGCTCCCAAACAAAATTGGTGTCCTTTTTTTTCCCACAAATAGAGATTTCTTTTAATGGTATTTGATCACCTTTGCGGTTTTTATTTTTTTGCGCTATAAACAAAAATAGAGCGACAATTTTGAAAAAAATTCAATATTTTTTACTTTTTGCTATAATAAATATCCCCCAAAAATATATAAAAATATATATTTTTTCCTCAGTTTAGGCCGATACGTATTCTTCTACCTATTTTTGGTAAAAAAAAAATCGCAATAAGCGTTTATCGGTTGGTTTGCGCAAAATTTATAGCAAAATTGGGGATAGTTTTATTGCATTTGTATAGTTTTTTTTTTTCTACTACTAATGGCGGCGATCTGCGATTTTTTTTTTTTCGTGACTGCGACATTATGGCGGACACTTCGGACAATTTTGACACATTTTTGGGACCATTGTCATTTTCACAGCAAAAAAATGCATTGTTCATTGTGAAAATTACAGTGCAGTTTGGGAGTTAACCACAAGGGGGCGCTGAAGGAGTTATGTGTGACCTAATGTGTGTTCAAAACTGTAGGGGGTGTGGCTGTAGGTGTGACGTCATCAATTGTGTATCCCTATAAAAGGGGTCACACGATCGATGACGCCGCCACAGTGAAGAACGAGGAAGCCGTGTTTACACACGGCTCTCCCCATTCTTCAGCTCCCGAGACCGATCGTGGGACTCCAGCGGGTTCCCGGTCTCAGAGCTTCGGACCCACGGCTGGGTACTAGCACAGGACGTACCTGTACGTGCTTGTGCCCAGCCTTGCCATTCTGCCAACGTATATGTGCAGGAAGCGGTCCTTAAGTGTCTAAAGGTCCGGGTCTTAACCACTTGCTTACTGGGCACATAAACCCCCTTCGTGCCCAAGCGAAATTTCAGCTTCCGGCACTGCGTCGCTTTAACTGACAATTGCGCGGTCGTGCAATTGTCAGTTACAAAACAAAACTGGCGTCCTTTTTTTTCCCCACAAATAGAGCTTTCTTTTGGTGGTATTTGATCGCCCGTGCGGTTTTTATTTTTTGCGTTTATAAACAAAAAAAGAGCGACAATTTAAAAATATATATATATTTTTTACTTGTTGCTATAATACATATCCCAATTTATTTTTTCTTAGTTAAGGCCGATACGTATTCTTCTACGTATTTTTGTAAAAAAAAAAAAATCACAATAAGTGACTGCTTTGCGCAAAAGTTATAGCGCCTACAAAATAGGCGACAGAATTATGATTTTTTTTTAATATTTTTTTTTTACTAGTAATGGCGTCGATCTGCGATTTTTATTGGGACTGCGATATTGCGGCGGACACATCAGACACTTTTGACACATTTTTGGCGCCATTCACATTTATACAGCGACCAGTGCTATAAATATGCACTAATTACTGTATAAATGTGACTGGCATTGAAGGGGTTAACACTAGGGGGTGAGGAAGGGGTTAAATGTATTGCATGGGTGTGTTCTAACTGTGTGGGGGGAGGGGGGTGACTGGGGGAGGTGACCGATGCTGTGTCCCTATGTACAAGAGACACAGATCAGTCTCCTCTTTCCCTGACAGGACGTGGAGCTCTGTGTTTACACACAGAGCTCCACGTCCCTCCTCTGTCACCGCCGATCGTGTGTACCTGACGGGCATCGCGGCCTCCGGGTAGACGCATCGAATCCTCGGTGATGCGACAGGACTGTTTTTCCCTGCCGCGCGCCGCCCTGTGGCGCGCGCAGGGAATTACAAAAACATGACGTCCAAAGACGTGACCCCGGCGCCTCAGGTCCGCGCTGTTGACGTATTCTGTCAATAGCACGGACCTCTAGTGGTTAAGTGCTTAACGTTGAAAAATCTTATTTTTTGCCTACTTTTACAAAACAGATCAAAGTGTGCAACCTCTAAATATTATTCAATCTTCTTGTAATTTGGCATAGATATCTTTTACATCACTGAGACTCGGTCCTCTTTATAATTGATGTTTGTAACGCGTCTACCTATAAAAGTATATATTTTTTCGATTTAGTGCAACTTTAAAACTTTATTGGTTTTCTTGTGCTTTCTCATCCTCTAAAAGCACGGAATGACTGCTTCAAAACAAAGTGCACTTCAAGTTTGTTGTTGGCTTCTTTTTTTTTTTTTTCTCCATCTACAAAAGCTTTTTCATGACTGTTATTATTATTCGGGTCTGAAAATGTGTTGAAACAGCTTTTAGCTTTAAAATTAGCCCAGGCGGGAGACAAAAGGAGAGATCTCTATGTTAGTAATGATAGTTATGGTTTTGGGATGGAGTGACATATCTTAATGTTGTGTTTCCTGGCTTTGGGGGAGTTTAATCAATTTATCTAAGCAGCGCGAGAAAGTCAATAAAACGCTGGCGCTTTGTCACAACACAATGGCTGCAATCAGGCAGTAGAAGGGAACGTGGTGCTCTGTCGGGGCTCTCTTCCTGGGCATAGAACCCAACATGTGCTGCTGTAATAATGAGTGTGCGTGATTGCGGGGCAACACAATGGCGTCGTAATTAACTCTCTCTGAAAGTGGCGTACAATACAACAATATAAAAACATATAATGCTACCATTTTATTATGCTTGGGTATGGATCACCAGCTCACACAAAGCAGCCTTGAGTTAACATCAGGCAAAGGAGTAATATTTTATGTACGGGGGGGAAAATGGCTTCATGGGAATACTAAAGGTAAGTTGAAAGATCTGGGACAATGTTTGCAATTACCGTATATACTCGAGTATAAGCCGACTCGAGCATAAGCCGAGGTACCCAATATTACCACAAAAAAATGGGAAAACGTATTGACTCGAGTATAAGGCCGCGCACACACGACCGGTTTTCTAGGCAGAATCCATCAAGAAACTTGGTGGGGGATGTATTCTGCCGAGAAAACCGGTCGTGTGTACACTTTTTCGTCGACGAAACTGTCGAGGAATTTGTCGAGCCAAAAAGAGAGCATGTCTTCTTTTTCCTCGACGGGAATGGAAAAATTTGGCTCGACGAGTTCCTCAACAGCCGAACAAGGAACTCAACGGGGAAAACGATGTGTTTCGCCCGTCGAGTTCCTCGGTCGTGTGTACGCGGCTTAAGCCTAGGGTGAGAATGCTGCAGCTACTGTAAGCAGAAAGGAGGGTCAACAATGCCCATTTGAAGCTTCACTGTGCCCATTTGCACGCCTCACTGTGCCCAACATTACTGTGCCCATTGCAACCTCACTGTGCCCAACATCACTGTGCCCATTGCAACCTCACTGTGCCCAACATCACTGTGCCCATTTCAATATTACTGTGCCCATTGCAACATTACTGTGCCCATTGCAACATCACTGTGCCCAACATCACTGTGCCCATTGTACCTCACTGTGCCACTCACCTAGAGGATGCAGGAAGCGTCCGTAGGCCTGAAGCCAGGAAAGGAGGGATGCAGTGCTGGTGGAGAGGCCAGGAGTACCAAGATGGCCACCAGAGCCTGGGACTAGGCGGAAGCCGCGGTCTGGCCCCTGTTCAGACCCCCGCACGGTCGGAAGCCCGTGGAGCAGGATCTGCGAGCGGTGAGGGAGCCAGACACCAGGGAGGCCGGGATACAGTGCTGGTGGAGAGGCCAGGAGTACCCAGATGGCCACCAGAGCCTGGGACTAGGCGGAAGCGACGGTCTGGCCCCCGTTCAGACCCCCGTCCGGTTGGAAGCCCGTGGAGCAGGATCTGCGAGCGGTGAGGGAGCCAGACACCAGGGAGGCCGGGATACAGTGCTGGTGGAGAGGCCAGGAGAACCCAGATGGCCACCAGAGCCTGGGACTAGGCGGAAGCAGCGGTCTGGCCCCCGTTCCGATCCCCGCCCGGTCGGAAGCCCGTGGAGCAGGATCTGCAAGCGGTGAGGGAGCCAGACACCAGGGAGGCAGGGATACAGTACTGTTGGAGAGGCCGGGAGGAGCAAGATGGCCGTGGGATCCGAAGACTAGGCCAAAGCCGCGGCCTATAGTAGTGGCTGCTGCCGTGTGGAGGAGCGTCGCATCGTTCAGGTACACTGACTTGAGGGGGGCATTTTCACCCTAAAAAAAGGCTGAAAAACTTGGCTTATACTCAAGTATATACGGTAGGTAGATATAAGTAAATCAGTGGCGGCTGGTGATCAAAATATATGGGGGAGCAAACAAACAGAAAAAAAAACATCAATTGCAGCCACTGTGCCCATCAATTGCAGCCACTGTGCCCATCAATTGCCACCACTATGCCATCAAATGCAGCCACTGTGCCCATAAATAGGCATGTGCAAAAGTGAAAAATTCGTTTCGTTTCGTTTCGTTTCAATTCGTCATTTAATAAATTTCGTTAAGTTAGGTTTGTTACATGTGTTGAATTCGTTTTCGGAATTCGTTCGTTTTCGACCGAATTTCGAAAAATACGGTCGAAATCGAAAATATTTCGACCGTTTTTCGAATTCGTTCGTTTTCGACCGAATTTCGAAAAAATCGGTCGAAATCGAAAATATTTCAACCAGATTAGAAAACAAATAGTCTCTTTTCTAATAGAATTTTTTTCGAATTAAATTTTTTTTTTTTTTTCGAATTCCGATCGAATTTAGTCCGCGGGTATTCGATTCGGAATTCGAAAAAAAAAATTCGATTTCGACTTTTTTTTTTTTTTTTTTTCGAAATTCGGTCGAAAATGAACGAATTCGGAAAACGGTCGAAATTTTTCGTTATTATAGCAATTCGGAAATTCGTATGCATCCGAATGTCCGAATAATGGAAAATTCGTCCGAATTTCGATTCGGAACGAAACGAAATGCACATGCCTACCCATAAAATGCAGCCACTGTGCCCATCAAATACAGCCACTGTGCCCATCAATTGCCACCACTATGCCATCAATTGCAGCCACTGAGCCCATCAATTGCAGCCACTGAGCCCATCAATTGCAGCCACTGTGCCCATCAAATGCTGCTACTGTGCCCATCAAATGCAGATACTGTGCCCATCAAATGCAGCCACTGTACCCATAAATTGCCGCCACTGTGCCATCAAAGCAGCTACTGTACCCATCAATTGCTACCTGTGTGCCCATTAATTGCTGCCAGTGTGCCCATTAATTAGCGCTAATGTGCCCATTGTCCTGCACGTCCTCGATGTCTTCTTCCACCCTCTCTATCAGGCGTCCTATCACAGCGCCTGACTTAGCAGCCAATCAGGTGACAGGTAACAGACCTGAGTGAACAGCGAGCGCACATCATGGCGCCCGCTGTTCACCTTTTTAGGCGCCTATCTAATCAGGTGCTTCCAAAACACACCCACGCCGCTGTAATTTAGGTGCCTGGTGCCCGAAAAGTGGCCAGACATCTGAATAGGGGATGTCAGCGGCGACCATAGATAGATTCATCTATCTATGGTGAGAGAGGGGGCGGAGCCCATGCGCCCCTTATGGACTGCCACTGAAATGAATTCACCTTTCTCCCAATCTGCTCTGGGCTCTAAACCATCCCTAATATGGTATAGACCACCTAACTCTCATAGCTTTTAACTCCTAACCTCTTTCGTTCCTATCTTTTGCTACATTGGGCAGGTAATGCTAATGAGGTGTCTCTATACCACTATTATTGGCTGGCTGTAACCTTGCAAAGAGTGAACAGGTCCTTAAGAAAATATTGGTGGCAATAAGCGGGGGAAGGAAAGCAGAAATCTGGTCAGGGTCACATTCATACACTGCTGTGAAAAAAGTATTTGCCCCCTTCCTGATTTTGTATCATGTACTCACCCTATGGTATCCGTTGGCATGGACCATAGGATGAGTACATGGATTCCAAACTGGCTACAAGGGTGAGTTCAGAAGATGGTGATAAATGGGGAGAACTCAGAATGGTCAGTTGTGGGTAGTGAGGATTCTGTGCTGAGACCAATCGTATTTGGAAGCCCATAACAGCCAACCAGCTGCCGTTATTCAGATGGCCGGCGCTCACCAGGGGGGCGGCCATCTGAATAGTGGGCGGCAGCAATACATAGATTCATGCAATGCATGAATCTATGTATTGTTTTCATTGGCGGTGCAAGAGCGAGAGGGGGCGGCGCTCCTGCGCCCTCTATGGACGCACCGCCACCCCACTATTCATCTTTGAGCATCCCATAAACCCCTTGCCCATTCAAGTTCAAATCCCCTTGAAAAAAAATATATAAAAATAAAACAAACATATGACTGTTTATTGTCTCAATGACTGAGGAGTGAACGGAGGGCTGGGCGGGGTGACAGGTGGACCACAACTTTCAGCAGACCCTACGGGGCACTACATTTAGAAAACAAGAAGGATGCGGGGCAGTGACCATAATTCTGAAGGAAGTGTCCTGAAAAGTGGAGGCACCCTCCTATTGCTACAGAAATAAAGTATAAAAGGCATAATGGGAAAGATAAAAGTATGAGCTTTATTCGAAAGGCTTTTGGATGGGCACACCCGCTTTTATACATGTGTTTTATTCGCGTATTCAAAGGTTTGACTGAAAAATGCTCTCCTATTCGTGGTGTCTGTCTTTGTTCATCTCCACATATTGTATCAGACATGTATATGGCTCTACATGCTTGAGGGGAGATTGTAATCAGCAGCATGCGCCAGGCACAGAGGATTTGCGCTCTGTCAGGGGACGCACACAGGAGTACTTAGCTTGAAGCACTAGAACAAGAAAAATCCAATTTACTAAATAAAAGAACCTGCATTCTCTGCAAATCTGAATTAAAGAAAGCCTGGTACCATGGAAACAAGTTCCGGAAAGTCATATGTTGCGCCATTATGGAAGAAAAGGCAAATCTTTGAGTTTTCTGTATACAATATCCGGGGATTCAAACACTTTATTTTTTGTTTTATATTTGTAAACAAAAAAAAATGAAGGTAGAAGGTCTATTCTGTGCTGCACAGACTATTTAAAGAAGGGTTGTCCCGATACCACTTTTTTAGGACCGAGTACAAGTACCGATACTCTTTTTCAAGTAGTCGCCGATACTGAATACCAATACTTTTTTTAAACGTGTCCCCAAATGCAGCCATGTCCCCCCACATATTGCAGCCATGTATGTCCCCCCACATATTGCAGCCATGTATGTCCCCCACATATTGCAGCCATGTATGTCCCCCACATATTGCAGCCATGTCATGTCCCCCCACATATTGCAGCCATGTCATGTCCCCCCACATATTGCATCCATGTCATGTCCCCCCACATATGCATCCATGTCATGTCCCCCCACATATTGCAGCCATGTCATATCCCCCCACATATTGCAGCCATGTCATGTCCCCCCCCCTAGTGCATCCATGTCATGTCCCCCCACATATGCATCCATGTCATGTCCCCCCACATATTGCAGCCATGTCATATCCCCCCACATATTGCAGCCATGTCATGTCCCCCCACATATTGCAGCCATGTCATGTCTCCCCACATATGCAGCCATGTCATGTCTCCCCACATATGCAGCCATGTCATGTCCCCCCACATATGCAGCCATGTCATGTCTCCCCACATATGCAGCCATGTCATGTCCCCCCACATATGCAGCCATGTCATGTCCCCCCACATATGCAGCCATGTCATGTCCCCCCCACATATGCAGCCATGTCATGTCCCCCCACATATGCAGCCATGTCATGTCCCCCCACATATGCAGCCATGTCATGTCCCCCCACATATGCAGCCATGTCATGTCCCCCCACATATGCAGCCATGTCATGTCCCCCCACATATGCAGCCATATCATGTCCTGGGGAAGTATTCTATTTTGGTATTGGGGGTATTTGGGGGAGTACAAGTACTCCCCCAAATACTCGGAATCGGTCCCGAAACCGATACTGGTATCGGTATCGGGACAACCCTAATTTAAAGTAAACGCACCCTGAACCTGTTCTAGTGTACAACGTGCCTATGATAGTAACATTGATCTTGTTATTGTGTCCCCGTTCCTCGAGATGTGGAGTTTAAGCAACATTAAGGCTCCATGCACACTGAAGCTGATAAACTGCAGTTTATTGGCGTTTTTTTAAAAAGCCCATAAACTGAACTCTATGTTAGCCTATGTGCCCATGCACACCTGGGCGTTTTTTTGGAGTTTATTGGCTTTTTTCTGAACGCCCGAAATTTGCGTTCAAATTGCCGTTTTTCGGCGTGAAAAAACGGCAAAAAACGCTATATGCTAACCACTTAAGGACCGCCGCATGTACATCTACGTCGGCAGAATGGCACCGACAGGCACATCAACGTATATATACGTTGGTGCCTTTGGGGGGATCGGACCTCCCCCGTACATGAGCGGCTGCAGGAGCGATCCGACAAGAGGGGGCGGCTATTCGTTTTTGTCCGCCCCCTCCGGATCGCTCTCAGCCAATGCGCGCGCTCCCCCTGCAGTGCACTTCCTCCTCCTGTGTAAACACAGGAAGAAGGAAGCGACGTGATCTCTCCCCCTGTGTTTTTTTCAACCACCGCTGAGGAGAGATCACAACACAAGTAAGTCTGCACAACACTACACTACACCTACACTACACAAAAAACACATTTAACCCCCGCGATCGCCTAACCCCCCCCTCCCCCTGTCTCAGTGTCACTGAATGCAGTAATCATACATGTATGATTACTGTATTTAGTGTCAGTGTGACAGGCAGTGTAAAAGTCAGTTAGTGTTAGGTTCAGGGTAGCCCTGTACCCCCCCCTAATAAAGTTTTAACCCCTTAATCACTGCCCTAGTTAACCCCTTTCACTCCCTATTGCCAGCGTCACTAAGCGATCATTTTTCTGATCGCTGTATTAGTGTCGCTGTTCCCGCTAGGTAGCTAATTTTTTTTTATTGCGATTTTTTTTTACTAAAGACATGTGGCTAAATAAATTTTGGCCTAAATGTTTGACTAAAATTTAGTTTATTTGATTTTTCTTATAACAAAAAGTAAAAAATATTGTTTTTTTTTCAAAAATGTCGCTCTATTTTTGTATATAGCGCAAAAAATAAAAATCGCAGAGGCGATCAAATACCACCAAAAGAAAGCTCTATTTGTGGGAAGAAAAGGACGGAAATTTTGTTTGGGAGCCACGTTGCACGACCGCGCAATTGTCTGTTAAAGCGACGCAGTGCCGAATCGCAAAAACCCCTTTGGTCATTTGGCAGCATATTGGTCCGGGTCTTAAGTGGTTAATTAACGCTAATTAGCGGCCGTTTATGAGCTTTAAAAAAAATGCATTCTGGGAGTTTGGGAATGCATTCTGGGATTTTTGGAGTGTCCTTAGTGTTTATACAATAAAAAAGCTCATTAACGCTGACGCTGATAAACGCTGATAAAAGCTGATACAAAACGCTGATAAAAGCTAGATTTTAAAGCAGCTTTTTCTGCGAGAAATCTGGCGTTCAAAACGCCAGTTTATCAGCTTCAGTGTGTATGGAGCCTGATGCCGCGTACACACGGTCGTTTTTTGCGATGAAAACAAACGTCGTTTTTTAAAACGTCATTTAAATTGATCGTGTGTGGGCAAAACTTTGTTTTTTGTCTTCAAAAAAACGACCAAAAAAAAAATTCCAACATGCTTGAATTTTTTGTGTCGTTTTTCAAAACGTCGTTTTTTGTTTCACAAAAAGTCACCGTGTGTAGCAGAAACGTTGTTTAAAACGACGTTTTTCAACCCACGCATGCCCAGAAGCTAGTTATGAAGCGAGCTTCAATGGAAAAGAGTGGTGAACGTAACCTCGCTTTTTGTGAAAAAAACGATGGTGTGTATGCAACATCGTCTTTGAAAAGTGACGTTTCAAAAACGTAGTTTTTTACTTCACAGAAACATCGTTTTTTTTCATCACAAAAAATGATCGTGTGTACGCGGCATTAGGCTTCATTTATATGGACGTTTTTACAGCCACTTTTCTGAGCATTTTTTGCAGCTTAAAAACGGCTCTTCATGTTAGTCTATGGCCTCATGCCCACCATGACGTTTTTGAGCTGTAGATGGCTGAGCTGTTTTTTACGCTGCAAAAAAAAAAAAAAACAGGACCAGTGCGTTCTGAAGCTCCAGCAATAGAGCTGTAAAAACGCCAGATGTTAAAAAACGCTCAAAAACACTCAAAATGCACAAAAACACTCAAAAACGCTACCTGCGGCGTTTTTGAGCTCGAAGAAAAAAAAAAAAAACTTGGACAGGCGTTTTTAAGCTGTAAAAAAGGCTAAAAAAAGTGGCTGTAAAAACGTTCATGGAAATGGAGCCTAAGTTTTCACCAGAGCTGCTAAAGCTAGAGCTGGCCCAAAAACCCCAGTGGTCCCAGTTTTCTTAATTGAAAACCACGTTGCTACCCTCAGGGTTGGCCCAAGGGGGTAGCTGGAATAGAACAGCTACGGTGTGGACAATGTACACGGAGCACTAGGCAGTAGAGTAAGCAGATGATGGGAAGTAGTTAGTTCCAGGCACAGGTTGTGGACAGGCAGAGGTCATGAGCAGGCAGAAGCTAAGAGAGTATTCAGATCCAGGTCATGAGCAGGCAGCAGATTGTCACAAACTATGGTGAACGGGAGTGAACCACAACTGCGGTTAGCAGGGATTTCAATGCACCTCTCTATGTGAGATTTCAGTATTGGACCCCAGGCATCACTCCAATCAGAGAACAGGAGTTTGGGGGTTCTCTACATCATATCACTTTAACATAAAGAAATGCATTAGGCCACTAAGGGAGCAGGTATGAAATACCTTCAACTCTTAGCATAGAAAAGTTAAGGCAAACATGTTCAGTAACTTAGGGCATGGGCCCATAAACAAGTAACAACTTATGTCAAGCATGTAATAAATAGGAATAGTGAAGGCAACTAATGGTTGCGTAAGAGAGGCAAATATATCTCAGCTAATTTGAGAGTGTATGTCCCTTTAAGATGTTCCACAGCAAACAGCCAAAGACACAACAGACAGTCCCCAGCAGTATGTTAGGTATGTTAGTACTTAGCAAGCCAGAGTTAAATACAGCAATTATTTAGAAGCAATATATGTAGCAGTTAATTCTGAAGCACTACAAGTGAAACAATTGCTACTTATCATGAGTCTTGTTGTATGTTAGCAGCCAGGCATTCCGTAGTGCAGGGTGTCAGCAAGGAAGATCTCTAATGCCGCGTACACACGGTCGTTTTTTGCGATGAAAAAAAACGACGTTTTTTGTGAAGTAAAAAACGACGTTTTTGAAACGTCACTTTCAAAGACGATGTTGCATACACACCATCGTTTTTTTCAAAAAAAGCGAGGTTACGTTCACCACACTTTTCCATTGAAGCTCGCTTCATAACTAGCTTCTGGGCATGCGCGGGTTGAAAAACGTCGTTTTAAACGACGTTTTTGCTACACACGGTGACTTTTTGTGAAACAAAAAACGACGTTTTGAAAAACGACACAAAAAATTCAAGCATGTTGGAATTTTTTTTGGGTCGTTTTTTTTAAGACAAAAAACGACGTTTTGCCCACACACGATCAATTTAAATGACGTTTTAAAAAACGTCGTTTTTTTTCATCGCAAAAAACGACCGTGTGTACGCGGCATTAGGGTGTCCCCAGCAATGGCAGCATGGATGCATTGAAGGCACTAGTTAGATGACCATAGACTGCAGCAATGCAGTTTTGTAATTTGGCGATCGATGGTGCCTGTAGTGTAGCGTGGCCGGCTATGGCTGACAATAATAGAACAGCGTGTGTATAACACGCTGTTTTATTTAAGGCTAAGAGGCATGTGTGCCAGGCGCCGATTTCACAGATTAACCACTTGTCAACCGCCTGCCGTCAAATGACGACGGGCGGAAGACTCCATTGTTCTGACAGGATGTCATATGACGTCCTGTCTTTTAAAGCCGCTAGGGGGCACGCGCGTGCACCCGCCGCTTTGCTGAGGTCCCGATGCGCATGGCCGGCTGCAAAGATCGCCGCCGGGCACACGCGATTGCCCAGTAACTGAGCAGGGACGTGGAGCTCTGTGTGTAAACACAGAGCTCCACGTCCTTTAGGGAGAGAGGAGACCGATCTGTGTCCCTTGTACATTGGGACACAATCGGTCACCTCCCCCAGTCACCCCCCTCCCCCTACAGTTAGAACTAGGAGAAACATTTAACCCCTTCCCCGCCCCCTAGTGCTTAACCCCTTCCCTGCCAGTCACATAACCTTGCACTTTGTATGTAAAGCACTCCTCAAACTTGCACTCTGTACACAGCGCACCTCCATCTCTACACATTATATGTTGCACACTCTTCAACCCTGCACTCTATATGTAGCGCACTCCTCAACCCTGCACCCTGTACGTAGCACACTCTTCAACAATTCGCTCTGTATGTAGTGTACCCCTCAGCTCTGCACTCTGGATGTAGTGTACCATTGAACCCTGTACTCTGCATATTTTATAGGTAAAAGGAAGCTTTGTTTTGTTTTAACCATGCCCCTTAATCCTCTCTCACCCTCCCATTAAGACTTTGGTCACACCCACATTTTGCGTGCTACGTGCATTGCAGGTATCCCCCCACCTTAAGTGTCACTCATTCTGAAGTTCAAAAGTTGGAAGGTATCCTAGCAGCCCTTATACTTGAAGATAGGGTGACACAGCTCACACTTTCCCAGCACTTCCTCTCTGTGGTCACTGATCTCAGCACCACCTCTTCAGGCACTGCCAACCCGCCTGGCTGCAGCTGCCCCTTTACCAGCTTTCCAGGATAACTTCTCCCCAAATTCCTCCAGATTGACTCTCACCAGCCCACACTACTGACTCTCAGTAGATCTCCCAGATGTGCTAACCTGCTCCTGCTGCCCTCTCACTTGCTCCCATGCCTCCAGGAAGGGTTTCCTCCATGGGCTGTAGAGGGAATCTTCCAGCAAACAAGCCCCGGGCTCAATGCCCCCCCTTCCAGAGAAGGAGGCACCCTTAAGAGACAGCAACAGCCTCCTCAGCACTCCATCTCCATCTTCCACCCGACAGTCCCTGCCAGCATGACTCATACCTATTTATGAGATGAGCCGCCCACTTCCAGTCCAGTTTTGGCCGGGGACCCCATAAATATGCATGACAGCCCCTCCTAGCCTCCACCCACTACATCTAGAACCTTCTCTAAGGTTCCAGAAAACAGGATGAGGCACCAGAAGTCATTAAGCCTCCCTGAGTCACTAAAACTTGACCCAGATTCACAACCCAGGCCTGGCTCTCAGCCAAGCCAATTTACCTACACTAACAACTAAACTACTGTATATACACCTAGCACACTAGACAGAGGGTGCTACATTAGAAATATTCCTCAGCCAGCAAGCATGACATTTAAAGGTCTGTGTCACCATTTTAGACTGACTGAAAATGACCTTTGGCCAGGGCCATGACAAATATAATGTCCTCCAATTATGTGGTACACGATAAAGAAAATCAGGCAATTTGGATTTCTCTTGGCTGCTGCGTCCCGCTAATGATAAAAATTGTCTGCTTTGCATGCGCTCAGAGAGCTTCTTTCATTTTCGTGACTCCAGCTCTGACCCCTGCCAGTTTTCTATCATTTCAAAGAAAAAAAAAGTTTGAGAAAAGAAAGTGCTTTGCTTATAATTTCGACAACCTGTAATTTATAGCTGAAATATACTAATTACTTTCCAGTCGAATTGCGCTGTAAGAGCTATTGTCGGAGAGAAAACTTTGAAGAAGAAGCAAGCACACGTCCTCCTGTATTGTTATATAAAAAAATATGCTGGCTTCTTAGGCATTTAAAGTGTATTTAATGTACAAGAATAAAATGTACCGTATTTATTCCCAATAGGTTCCTTACAAATTGTTGTGAATTTATAGCAGTGGCGGCTGGTGCTCAAAATTTTTGGGGGGGCGCAAACGAAAAAAAAAAATTCCAGCCTCACTGTGCCCATCAAATGCAGCCACTGTGCCATGCCATCAAACGCAGCCACTCTGCCATCAATTTGCACCACTGTGCCATGCCATCAAACACAGCCATTGTGTCATCAATTGTCACCACTGTGCCATGCCATTAAAAGCAGTCACTGTGCCATGCCATCAAATGCAGTCACTGTGCCATCAATTCCCACCACTGTGCCATGCCATTAAACTCAGTCACTGTGCCATGCCATCAAACGCAGCCACTGTGCCATCAATTGTCACCACTGTGCCATGCCATCAAACGCAGTCACTGTGCCATCAATTCGCACCACTGTGCCATGCCATTAAATGCAGCCACTGTGCCATCAATTGTCATCACTGTGCCATGCCATCAAACGCAGCCACTGTGCAATCAATTGTCACCACTGTGCCCTTTAATGGTCGCCGCTGTGCCTATTGTCCCCACTGTGCCTATTGTCCCCACTGTGCCAATTGTCCCCACTGTGCCAATTGTCCCCACTGTGCCTATTGTCCCCACTGTGCCTATTGTCCCCACTGTGCCTATTGTCTTCACTGTGCCTATTGTCGCCACTGTGCCCTGTAAAGTGCTCCTTCCCCGCCCGGCACTTACCTTTACCGGAGTCAGGCATCCACGTCCCACGATGTCTTCTCCCGCCCTCGATGACTGACAGGCATCTCAGCCAATCAGGTTACCGGTAGCCAGAACCGGCCAACCTGATTGGCTGAGACGCCTGTCAGTCTTATCCAAGGAGCGCACAGCCTGTGCGCTCCGAGGATAAGCTTCCGGGACCCGAGGGCTGTACTGGGAAAGCCTATGAGAGCCGCTGGCTCTGATAGACACTTCCGTACAGCCAACCAGCTGCCGTTATTCAGATGGCCGGACATGAGCGCTGACCATCTGAATAGAACAGCGGCAGCGGCAATAATAACATAGATTTATGCAATGCATGAATCTATGTTAGTAGACTCAGTAGCGGTGAGAGCCAGAGGGGGCGGCGCTCCAGCGCCCTCTATGGATGAACCGCCACTCATTTATAGTAAATTGGTTTTTGGAGCCAATAGTTCTTTGTGAAGGGCGATTAGTGCTAAAAATAGTCTGAAGTAAATATGTTACTAAATGTCCCGACCTTCAATCTACTCCAAATAGTCAACATAACTGTACAATTCTTTGTATTCTAAAATGTAAAAAAAATTACCGTTACAACGCCCTAAAAATTTTCTTTTAGGAGACATTTACTCTAAATAAGGAGTAAACTAATTTTAACTAAATTCAAAGTGTAGCACTACCTCCGAAGTAGCTGCTGGTTTGTTTTGGGCGGCATGTTACCTCATGGCTCTTCTGCCATCCTAGGGTGTATGGTGCATATAGCAGTAACGGAATGTCCACGACAGGTGTCTTTTTTTATGCTCTTTATTACCCAGCCGGGTAAAAACATTAAAACTTGTGATGAAGAGTAGAGGTGAAATAAAAGGAGAAGTAGCAGACTCAGGCGCAACAATAGGGAAACAGTCCTGCTCCCAACAATAATTTGCATTCTTCGCCACTCCAGCCAAAGTGGGATTAGCGTACCTGGACAGGCCCACTCTCACCGACCTGGCAGCCAGGGTATCGTTTGTACTTGAAGGAAAAGTCTCTGCCACAGACCCTCCTGGGTGGATTCAGAGAAAAACCTCTGCCACAGGCCCTCTCTGTGATTATGATTATGGAGATGATCTTTCTTGATTGAATTGCGTCTGAATCTCCTTCAGATAATTCTCAGGTACCGATTGAGAGGTGACCAGTCTCTCAGTGTCTGGCTACCTTGATCCCCGGGGGTTTGTCGATACCCTTTTGGATCGCCAGCCTCTCATTGGCTCTCCTCAGACTCCCCACCAAACAGCTAATTCGCTTGGGATCTTCAGGATTGGGAACCCAGTCGACTACTGGGCTCCCTGCCACAGCTCAAATGTTCCAGACCATCATGGTCCCGGAACCAGGAACACCGCGTGGCACATGCACCCTGGCCTGGAAGGCCATTACACCAGGGTTACACTGGGGATGAGTACCCAAACCATGACTCCACTGCTGCCACCCATCGCCCCGGGGGTAGGAACTACACCCCAGTGACAATAGACAGCCCACAGCACAGCCAAGCTGAGACAGAGACCAGTTTTGAACATAACAATTTAATAAGAGTCAGTTAACACTCTGATCCCCTCTAAATGTAACTAGCACCGGTACTCTTTTAAGTTACAAGGCACTACACAAGTAATTAACAGCTTGCTGACCAGCAGCCGTCTTTATACTGCGTCAGGTTGGCTCGGCTACGCAAACCGCTGTAGGTGTACGTTGGCCGCTTTAGGAGCGATAGGGGGCCCGCGGCACGACACCGGAGCCGATGCACATGGATGGAGGCCGCAATGTCCGCTGGCCACCCACGATCGCTTCACAGGGAGCCAGAACTGGGATCTGTCAATGTAAACAAATAGATCCTCATTCTGGCAGGGGAGTAGAGAGAGATCACCTGGTCCTAGTGATCAGGAACAGCGATCTCTCTCTCTACTACCAGTCAGTCCCCTCCCCCCACAGTTAGAAACACCTCCCTAGGACACACTTAACCCCTTGATCACCCCCTAGTGTTAACCCCTTTCCTGCCAGTGACATTTATACAGTAATCAGTGGCTATTTTTTGGTATGGTAACGCTTGCCTATGTGTCTTCTTCAGCATAGAGACTGTGTTCCAAAACGAACAGAGATGAGCTGCTGTACATGAGTTGTCCATGATTTTTAGGCCCTGTTGCCACCTTGTTTGAGTTGTATAGAGAATTCTTTGCCGCAAACTACGTTGTGTGTCTCCCTATGTTGCTTGAAATTATTGCGCCACATTCCATGTGTGCATTTATTCCGCCTGGGCACCAAACATCTGGCCCCACCCACAAGCATTTTAGCACACATTGCCACAGGTGTGACAAGACCCTTGGTTTTGGTGAGGAAGGAACACCAACCCTGTCAGTGTTTTGTTGCTGTCTGTGTCCCCACTGGGGAAATTCACTTTCTCTGTTTCTCTTGGAGATCTTTGTCACCAGGACTAAAAATGATAGAAAAGCCAATATTCTAAGTTATCACTGGGTCAGGAATGAAAGGTGAAATCCTCCAACGTGGACAACTGTCTGTAGCACTTACAAAGAATCACTGAACACACTACCCAAGCTCTACTGCTGGTGATGCTATCCAAGGCTGAAAAACGGTGCTCGTGGTTGCGATGTGCAGTCCCTCAATACTTTTACCATTGATAGATAGAAGTTGGCAACTCGTGGACTCAAACATTGAAAATATTTATTGGCTACACAAGTACATCTAATAAAGCAATGCTAACACGTTGCGGCCACTGTGGCCTTACTCATAGCAGTGTAAGTGTCTGTAGCACTAACTCTTGAAGGAGCAGCTGTTTAGTGAGCCCCCTGTTTCTGGTGCCCACGACTTTGCACCATGCTCTCTGGCACACCTGGGCCGGAGGGGGGCAATATTTATTGCACGTATATACGGTACCCCAGAGATAGAAACAGCAGTAATTGCATTACATATAAAGTATGTAAAACAATGGTGTGATGGACCCCGGTACTCAAGAGTAGTATGTCCATCGTATTAGCTTCCCTTGCCCGGTAACAGAACAATACAAGGTCGGCTGCCTCATCTCTTAGGAAGGCTGAAGCTGCTGTTGGGGTTGGGCAGAGCTCAGTGATGTTCTTCCCTGATGCCAGCTGTTCTGCTGGGAAGTAAACTGAAAAGTCGGTGGCATTGCACAAATTTTTCAGGGCAGCTGATTGTTGTATGCAGAAGTCAACAGCGCCATGTCTTGATGACAGCTCTTCTGCTGGATGCGCACCGGGTTGTTCCTCCTCAGCAGAAAAGTCTATTAAATCCCCTTAAATCTCTGAAACTGGTGTCTGTGGATAGAGGTTCACCATCTCCTGTCCCTGAAACCCAGAAGTTGTTACTGGTGTTGGGCAGAGGCTAGCAGTGCTCTGCCCTGTTGTCAGCGATTCAACTGGAATCTCAGTAAATGTTACATCCTTCAATGAAAAGTCATTTAAATCCATGCTTTGTGTGAATGGGGAGTGAGAACAACTTGTTCTTTTTCCGAGTCCTTGAACTGCAGCTGGCTGCTTCTTCTCCCGTACCCTTATCCGGCAGCTGGACAAGCTCGTCCTGTGCAGAAACTTGCTGCATCTGCCATAAGAGCTATGCTTCCATAGCTAGAGGTGGAGGTCAGCAAAGCACACTGTTACTGAGTCTGCTCCATTTCTGGCACTTTAGTCAGGATTTCAGGACTGTCAACTGATACTTCTGGATAGTCCTAAACAAAGGGAGGCCCGGTCTGGTGCTGAGCAGAGTCTAGCAGCCGTTCCTGAACAGCCAGAAACCCCATATCTTCCAGTGCCCATCGCACTACCGAGATGTTCAGCATTTGTTCTCTGTAATCCATGTTTTTCTTCAATTGCCACTCCATATCGCTCCCAAAGTCAGGGTCCCCTGACAGCTTTCCATACGACAGCCCCAGGCCGCTATAGCCAAAGCCTGACTTTGGGTTGATGTCCGCTGTCCAAGGGCATGCTTGGGATACATGCCACCGGAAGGCTCTGTAGCTCTCGGCCAGCTGTATTTCTGTCTGGACCAGCCTGCTTAACTCAGCTGTCCCCTCCTTGTGTGGTTGTTCTCCAATAAACAGCACTTGCAATCCATACTGTGACCAGAATTTTTCCCTAGCAGCGCTGCTCTCGTTCTAGCGCTTTCTTCCACAGTTGCCTGCAGACAGAGTCATACCATCCCAGCAGGACCTACGTTGGCACTGGTCCTTTGTATTCATATGCATCTCCTGCACTCTCCATACAAATTCCTCTTCCATGGTGGCCGGTATCCGTACCTCTCTTCTTCTACTAACCGGACTGCAGATCCCAATGGAGGTTTTGGATGTGTTCACAGCAAGGAAGCACTATGCCACTGCTTGCTGTCAATGTGCCGATCCCTGAGGTGTATGTCCATCATATAAGCTTCCCTTGCCCAGTAACAGAACGATACAAGATCCCGCAACCCACCCAGTCACTAGTTGGGACACAGTGCAGGGTGGGGAAAAAACATAAAACATAAGCTATAAGCTTGATCACATTGTCATATGCAAAGTAAACAGTATACAGGTATATAATTAATATAACTAAGGAAAACCCAACATATATGCTAATCCACATGTAATAACTAATAATTAATAACTAATAGCTGATAGTGATATAATTAACATGAGCTAATTAACTAGGCACTTTAACCAGCCTAAGTGACCAGACCATTCGGCACCCACAACCCTAAATACGAAGTACTGGACAATACACATTATTACAAGTATAAACACATAGGGCCAGATTCAGAAAGACTTGCGCTGGAGTATATCGATATGCGCCGCGTAACTGTAAAGATGCGCCGTTGTATCTATGCGGCCGTACCCACCAAACTAGATGCGACAGAAAACAGGCTTTTTCCAACCGGCTTAACTTTCCTTCGCCAGAGTATCGTAAGCGCATATTTTCGCTTGGCGCATCCGTTGCGCCTATTGATTTCCCATTCAAATATGCAAATGAGGGAGATTTCCCGTTTCGCGAACGGATTAGCACCAGACGCTGGCTACATGCGCCGCGCGTATGTCGTCCGTCTGTCGCAAAGTTATTCCTACAAATAGCTGCTTTATCTTTACTCCTGACGGCCACAGGTCAGCAGGAGAGCAGCTACAGCAGCAGCGTTACCGACGAAAATAGCAAGCTGAACAACCACACTTGCAAGGACAACACCTCTGTGTGCCAACATGCCAGGGGCAGCCATGGTCCTAGCACTACTAATGGGTCCCCCGGTACGGAGGAGGCGGGCACGTGAGAGGATATACCACACGCGCATGAGCCTCTTTGGCATGGGTGATGAGGAGGTGTATCACCTCTTCAGATTCAGCCCAGATGCAATCCTTGAACTAACCACAACCCTGCAGGATGACATCACTAGCAAGACACACCGCTCACAAGCAGTGCAGCCACTGGTGAAGGTACTGGCAACACTTCATTTCCTTGCAAGTGGATCATTCCAGCGTACAAGTGGAGTGGTGACTGGGATATCACAATCCACCATGAGCAGATGTGTGCACCAGGTTATCCCTGCAATCCTCAGACGCATGTCCCACCACATCATCAGACCCACCACTGAGGACCTGCGGATTTCTACAGCATTGCCAGATTCCCACGCACCATGGGGGCCATTGATTGCACACATGTGGCACTCCAGCCCCCCAGTGCCACAGAGCACATATACCGCAATCGGAAGCATTGGCATTCCATCAATGTACAGGTGATAGCCGATGCCCAACGCCTCATATGGCACGTCCGTGCCAAACACCCCGGGCCCAGCCATGACAGCTACATATACAATCAGAGCCCCATCCCAACGGAATTCGAACAGAACATGTATGGGGACAGCTGGCTGGTTGGTGAGTGACATGGGTGGCAGGCATGACTGTCCCCCCCCCAATGATGCACACATCACAAGGGGCACATGCATGACTAACATCCTCCTGTCTTTTCCCTTACAGGTGACTCTGCATATGCACTGGGACCCCATCTAATGACTCCTTTCCGGAACCCCCAAACCAGAGGAGAGAGAAGATACAATGCGGCACATATCAAAACTCGTGCAGTGGTGGAGCAAACATTTGAGCTCCTGAAGTCCCGTTTCCGCTGCCTGGATAAGTCTGGGGGGGCCCTATTGTATTCCCCTATCTTCGTGTGTCAGATCATCGGAGCATGTTGCATTCTGCACAACTTTGCCATGAGAAAGGGCCTGCAGGTTGACATATGTGATGACCTGACCCCCCAACCAGACAGCCCCCCCCGCCAGAGGAGACCCATTCAGCTGATGGAAGAGCAGTCAGGAGGGTCCTCGCCGTAGGCATCTTTGGACACTAAACAAAAACATTGATCACACGGACAATGCACGCATGCACACCACTGATGTCCTTAGATCACACACACCACATCCACATCACATTGGATTAGCCCAAGTCCAACATGCAGGACTTGGGAGCAGCAACGCTGCGTCAAGGCCCCAATGGTGTCGCTGTCCATTCATACACCATTCACACGTTATTCACACAGCCGTGGGGATAACTTCTCTGGGGTGGGGGGAACCGGATAAACTTTTGTGCCGGAAAGGCGCATCTGCGGGCGCTTTTATACGCGCAACGGAACACATTGCGCTGCCGTTTCCCATGAAGTGGTGCCGATGGAAGTTGTGAGCATGCGCACAGGGGAGCGAGTGGAGCCCTCCCTCACTGCGCATGCTCCGTGGATGATGCGCTGAACGTAAGTCTCTGCGCTGGGCTCCGCCCATCATTTACATATGATCACACCCACTTCCACTTGCGTCGGGTTGCGCCAGCGCATTTTCGTTACTCCGCCGCAAAGTAACGAACATGCGCTTGGTGAATACTGTACTTGACTCACTAGTTCGCGTCAGCGTAACGTATATGCGCTGCGCTACGCTGGATAAAATATGCGCGCATCTACCTGAATCTGGCCCAATGATGAGAAGACAGACAGAAAGAATAGGAGATCCAATCAACAATGGGAGGAAGACACTTAGGCCTTGTACACACGACGGGAAATATCCGCTGTAAACGGTCCCCGGACCGTTTACAGCGTATATTTGCGCCGGGATGTTTTGATCCGATGGCTGTACACACCATCGGATCAAATTCCCCGCCGGCGGACAGCGCGGTGACGCGGCGGTGACGTTGACGCCGCCACGTGACCGCCACGTCACCGCACCAGGAAGTAAACACTTCCGCGCGCATGCGTCGGATCCATTCACAGGATACGACGCATGTGCGGCAAGATATGTCCGCTGGTTTGCCGTACTAACCAGCGGACATATCTGACGGCCAGCTATCCGGCGGAATTATTTCAAAGCATGCTTTGAAATTTTTCCGCCGGATGAATCCGGCAAAAAGCGTCCGTTTGCCCCTACAGACGAGGGGATTTTTCGGCTGAAATGGTCCGTCGGACCATGTTCAGCGGAAATATCCCCTCGTGTGTACAAGGCCTCAGGAGGCACACTATGGGAGAGACCTACTTACAATAAACACATTATGGCAGGTGACCCAAATGGTTTGAGCTGATTACATTAACATTTACAGTCATTGCTGGTTTGAGGCATAGAGGCCCCAAATGTGTATATGGAACCTCCAGTTCCCAGAGTCAGTGTGTTTTGGGGAGATATGGACTTGAATCCAAACAAGACCACTCCAAGGGTCCCCCAGGCACAGGGCCAGTGCAAGGATTTTTGCCAACTCAGGCGAAGGTGCATTTCGGCACGCACGCACAGCGCCGCATAGCGCCTCAAAAATGGCAGTGTGAAAGTAGCCTAAGTTATATGCCAAGCACATGTCCAACAGATGCAAGCAGCCAATCAAATATAGTGCTTGCTCAATATGGATTAAATAAATTAGAATTATGCATAGCCATAGATATAAATAAAGTGATTTGTGCAACAGCAGGTACTACTTGCGCAAATAACTTTATGATATGCATAATTCTAATTTATTTAATCCATATTGAGCAAGCACTATACATTTGGCTGATTGGCGCTGGCAGTTGGAACCTGGCACACATCTCATACAACAACATACACATGATGATAGGTAAGGTACGTTGTGACTTCACTATAGTATAGTACGGACAATACCTGGCCTGACCTTCTGCTGCAGTGTGCTGCCTGGCTTTGGGGTTCCCCTAATTGCAAGTCTCCTCTCTGTCCTGTCCTCCACAGAAACCTCACCTCACCTCACGTGATGGGTGACCGTCCTCACTTACCGACCCACTCGCGATTGGGGAAAAGATGAAGGCGCGCAGAGGAGGGTAGGCGGAGCTTTAGTCTCCACCTCTGCTAGTTAGCCGAATAACGCCGGTCTGGCCGCTGCCCGTCACACTCGTCAACAAGCATGGGGGTGCCTGTCACACTCCTCCATGCTGCCAGAGAGCTGAGTTAAGTTTTTTGAAGGTGAAGTGCCGTGCTGCCAGGGCTACAGTGCGGGAGGCGGCTGCAGCCATAGGAGGATGGGTTGTAATTTTTTCCAAGCAGGGAGATTTTTTTTGGAGCCCCCCCCCCCCCCCAGGACCAGCGCTGGCGCCGTAAGGCAAGTGCCCATTTTGCCTTGCACTAGCACCGGCCCTGCCCAGGCACACACCTCCCAGAGAGTAGTATTCCTTCAAAAGCCAGGGCCCATAGTAAGTAGGCAAGAGGCCACCCTGCAGTACCCTCCAAAAGCCCCTGTCCAGGCTGGGTCTGTCACAAAATTGCAAATACAATAATACAATATACAGTTAGTAGCAAACAACTGGAACAAAGAGTAGCTAAACCCTATACTAGTGGTAATTCCGGTAGTAAAGCAATACTGGTCAGGCAGTCTACAGTATATTAAAGGCTAAGTTCAACTTTTGTAACATGTTACAATTGCGGTGGCTCCTGTAGCCGCCCCCCTCCCACCGGCTCCCTCATTGTGACAGCGAGTGGGGGATCTTTTCCCTGCACCTGCTGTCACAATCTAAAAAAACGTGTTCTGTGAATGGGAAGCCTTTGTGGCTCCCGGCTTGTATTTCTCAATGAACTACCAGGGCACTGTAGTAGTCTATTGAGCTTCCTGTCAGAGTGGAACTGATTGCCCATGTTGGAGGTATGGGCAGACAGCTGCACAGACAGTGAGCAGGATTGTGGCATTAAACCCAAGATCTGCTGATCATGGGTGCAATGCTTTACGGATTCCTTACAAAAAATAATCAATGCAAAAAATTGTGCAATTATTTATTTATTTATACATTTTGTGTAAAGATTAACCCTTTTCTCTGCTGGCCAGCTTGTTGGAGCCCATGTGCCTCTTCCTCCGGCTTCTATGTCAAGATCAATGGCATTACTATCAACCAGTCCCTGCATGCCAGGGAGCTAGGTGTAGTCCTGGAATATGAATGCTCCCTTTGACCCCACATCTAATCACTGTCCAAAGCTTCTCCAATTTATGACCCTTTCTAACTAATGGCACCACAAAAGTTTCTAATTCACTCCCTGGTTATCTCTTACATCGAGAGAGTCGGGCCCCGTACACACGACCGAGAAACTCGATGGGCGAAACACATCGTTTTCCTCGTCGAGTTCCTTGTTAGGAACTCGAAAAGCTTGCGGTGCGTACACACGTTAAAGACCAAATCTCCTCGTTCTCAAACGCGGTGACTTCAACACATACAACAACAGGGGAAGTTTGATTGCACTGGCACAACCCTTGGGGCTGCTTTTGCTAATCTCATGTTACTTTCAGTCTGTTACAGCATGACGAATGTGCTATTTCCATTACAAACGCTACTTTTACAGAAGGTGCGCGGGTTTCTTAGCATACACACGCTCGAGTTTTATGACGGAAACCAGCCCGACAAGAAACCCAACGAGTCAAATTCGAAAATAGAGAACCTGCTCTCTTTTTGGCTCGACGAGTTTCTCTGCGGTTTTCTCTGCAAAAAAAGTTTACACACGACCGGTTTTCTCGGCAGAATACGTCTCCCATCAAGTTTCTTGATGGATTCTGCCGAGAAAACCGGTCGTGTGTACGGGGCTAAAGATGAAGATGCATACAGTGAGACATGAGGTAAAGATATAGATAGATAGATAGATAGATAGATAGATAGATAGATAGATAGATAGATAGATAGATAGACAGATAGATAGACAGATAGACAGATAGATAGACAGATAGACAGATAGATAGACAGATAGACAGATAGATAGACAGATAGACAGATAGACAGATAGACAGATAGACAGACAGATAGATAGATAGACAGATAGACAGACAGATAGATAGATAGACAGACAGACAGACAGACAGACAGACAGACAGACAGATAGATAGATAGATAGATAGATAGATAGATAGATAGATAGATAGATAGATAGATAGACAGACAGATAGATAGATAGATAGATAGATAGACAGACAGATAGATAGACAGACAGACAGACAGACAGACAGACAGACAGACAGACAGACAGATAGATAGATAGATAGATAGATAGATAGATAGACAGACAGACAGACAGACAGACAGACAGACAGACAGACAGACAGACAGACAGACAGACAGACAGACAGACAGACAGACAGACAGATAGATAGATAGATAGATAGATAGATAGATAGATAGACAGATAGACAGATAGATAGATAGACAGATCGATAGATAGCAACATGAGATAAGAAGACCCCTATCACATTTAGTTCCCATGTAAATATGGGTCTTCTCAAAGTCATTATGGGATATACATGGCCCTGTTCCAAAGTGGAAATGCCTATAGGTCAGTGATGGCAATTCTTGGCACCCCAGATGTTTTGGAACTACATTTCCCATGATGCTCAACTACACTGCAGAGTGCATGAGCATCATGGGAAATGTAGTTTTAAAACATTTGGGGTGCCAAGGTTCGCCATCACTCTGTGCGCTGTGATTGGCCAAGCATGCAGGTCATAGTGCATGCTTGGCCAATCATCAGCCACCAATGCACCGCGATGCCGCAGTGAGCTATGGGCCTTGACACGCCACTCGAATTGGCGCGAACGGCCCGTAACGTTCGTATTTCGATGATGGTCGAACATACGATGTTCAAGTCGAACATGAGTTTGACTCGAACATGAAGCTCATACCTAAATACCAAGTGGAAAGCTGGGGGCAGACATGTCTAACCCCATTGAGTAGATTCTGAGACAGCTTGGGATGGGGGGCACGTATATGTTGAGAGCGTACTAGTCAATATTTTGTATTAATTTTCACTTTTCTACAGGTTCCTTTTATTAGAAACTCCCAGTTCCTTTTTTTCTTTCTTGTTTAGCTTGTAGTTAAAACAAATTTTTAGTGGTCATCCATTACGATGAATATTAATTCCTCGTGCTTTCATTAACTTTATTTCTGAATAAAATAATTCCTGCATTTAGTGCTTCATTTTTTAATCTGTAAATTATTAAACACCTCATTCCTTCTGCGGGATCTCATTAATTGCTAAAATCACTTTCCAAACCCTGCAAGACAGAAAAGTGGCTGAAACAATCGCTACAATTTAAAATACGTTACATTGATTTATAAGAGCCTCAGCCGTTATTACTTTCATTTTTTATTTTATTTCAGATATGTTTTATTTCTTTGCTTTTTTTTATATTTGAACAGAATTCAGTCTCTCTTTTTTTTTTTTTTTACAAAAGGTTGAAAATGTTGCTGCAATTGTTTGTAAAGAACAATCGGGGCCCAGGGATGGACTGGCCATTGGGACTACAGGGAGTTTCCCGGTGGGCCGATGGCTCAGTGGGCCGGCTTCAGTGACAGTGGGCCGCCGCCCCCTCCGCTCCTCTGTCTCTCCCTTCCTACAGTGCTCACCTCCTCTCTCTCCCTGCAGCGCTCACCTGGGGGGAACAAAGAAGCAGGGGGAGGACCAGAGGAGCATGGGGGAGGGAACAGACAGCTGACTCAACAGCTATGGCCTGGGAGTTTCTCCCTTTTGCCTAATCTTGTCCGATAAGGGGGGCTGCAAACTGATTATTTGCCCCGGGTCAAATAATGTCTAACTTCCCCACTGGTACTGCCTATAAGAGTACCAGTACCAGCCGTTCTACTCTAATAAAGTAGAATGGCTAGTGAAGGGGGAGAGGGGGCTTGGGTGGCCTGGGGGGGGGGGGTGCGCCATGGGAGAGACCTATCAAAGTGGGCCAGTCTGGATAAAGTCCAGGGCCAAATTTCTGTCCCAGTCCAGCCCTGTCGGGGCCTCACTCAGTACCTGAGGTTGTCCTAGTTGCAACCAATGATAGGCATATAAGTAATATTTGCAATTGATCAGTCAATTTATAAATCTGGGAAATTGTGTAATTCTATTCTTTTTTTATACATTTGCATGCATATACACTATATTACCAAAAGTATTGGGACACCTGCCTTTACACACACATGAACTTTAATGGCATCCCAGTTTTAGTCCGTAGGGTTCAATATTGAGTTGGCTCCGCCCTTTGCATCTAGCTTTAACACTTCTGGGAAGGCCGTGAAAATCATTTGGTGGAGGGGGCAGTGGTATATCATCCATGGGTGCTGGGTGTTCACCACACACGGACCCCGAGGGTAGGGGGGCCCACAGTGACCCACACTGCACACATGGAGGGTCCCCTGGTTCACAGCTGGGGCTCATCCCTAGTCCCGACCACTGCAGACCAGGAAGAGCTGCAGTTTTGGAGATGCTCTGACCCAGCCGTCTAGTCATTAGCATTCAGTCCTTGTCAAAGTCGCTCAAATCCTTACACTTGCCCATTTTTCCCTGCTTTCAACACATCAACTTCAGGGACAACATGTTCACTTGGTGCCTATTATATCTCACCCACTTACACATACCATTGTAATGAAATAATCGGTGTTCTTCACTTTACTTATCGGTGGTCATAATGTTATGGCTGATCAGTGCGTATCTGTTTTAGCTCTCACATTGACGCACTCGCCCCGTGTTTTCCTCTTTCCTTCGGCGGTGAGAAATTATAAATCCAGAGCAGACTTCCATGAAAAGTGTCATCAGAAGTTTCAGACATTTGTAAGCATGTAAAACAGGAGGGGCCGATCAATCCCCGGCCACTCCGGACCCCGGCTTTGATAGAACGTGTTTAAAGTCTCTCCTCACGCATTCATTTAAATCCAGATTGAATTTTTATTACACACCAGTGAAGCCTGTCGGCCTCCATGTTTTCCCCCCTCCCCCTCCTCCCCCCCTTCTCATTATCATTCCAGGGGCATCGCTCCCATGCTGGAAAACCAGCGGATCCAATCACTGTGGCTGCGGACCCTCGTAGGAAAGGGATGTTTTACCAATATTAACCACAACAAGAAAATGTCACATTCAATCCGCAGTCTGCGCAACAATCCGGGCGTGTTCACATGTCAGAGGACACGGGACACGCTAAGCGCTCATCGAGACTCCCAGCATGTTACCATTGTACAGTCATTGTATCCACTGACCGCAATTTTCTCTGGATTTATTACCAAATATATTCTTTCTTTCTCTCTAATCCATCTCTCTTCCTCTCCCATCTATCTATCTATCTATCTATCTATCTATCTATCTATCTATCTATCTATCTATCTATCTATCTATCTATCTATCTATCTATCTATCTATCTATCTATCTATCTATCTCCCTCCCTCCCAATTCTTTTTTTTCTCTACTTCCTCCTTCTTTCCATCCTCCTTCTCCTTCTATTTTTATTTATTTCTTTCATTCCCTCTTTCCTTTTTGCCTGTCTTCATTTCCACTTTCTTTCTTTCTTTCTTTCTTTCTTTCTTTCTTTCTTTCTTTCTTTCTTTCTTTCTTTCTTTCTTTCTTTCTTTCCTTCTTTCTTTCTTACCTTCTTCCTTGCTTCCCTCCTAATGCCTTTTCTTCCCTCCTAATTCCTTGCTTTCTTCTTTCTCTACTTCCTCCTTCTTTCCATACTCCTTCTACCATTTTTTTTTTTATTTCTTTCCTCCATTCCCTCTTTCCTTTCTTCCTGTTTTCAGGCAGTACATCGCTAAAAAAAGCGCTGCTATACCGCCTGAAAAACTCCTGCCAAGCAACCTCAATGTGAAAGTCCGAGGGCTTTCACACTGAGGCGGCGTACACACGATCGGATATATCCGATGAAAACGGTCCGCGGACCATTTCCATCGGATATGTCCGATCGGGAGTTTGATCCGATGGCGTGTACACACCATCGGATCAAATTCCCCGCCGCCGGAAGGCGCGGTGACGTGGCGGTGACGTTGACGCCGCCGCGTCACCGCAACGTCACCGCACCAGGAAGTAAAACACTTCCGCGCATGCGCCGAATCCATTCGGCAGCGGCGCGGCGGCGGTGGGAGCCGACATGTCTGCTGGTAAGTGTACTAACCAGCAGACATGTCGGGCGGACAGATCCCCACCGGATAGATTTCAAAGCATGCTTTGAAATCTGTCGGGTGGAGAAATCTGTCCGCTAGCCCATACACACGAGCGGAGATGTCTGCTGAAACGGTCCATCGGACCGTTTTCAGCGGACATATCCCCTCGTGTGTACGCGGCCTGAGGCGATGCGCTGGCGGGAGAGAAAAAAATCTCCCGTCAGCAGCATCTTTGGAGCGATGAGAGGAGCGGCGTGTATACCGCTCCTTCACCGCTCCTTCCCATTGAAAACAATGGGAAACCACGGCAATACTGCCCGCAATGCGCCTCTATAGAGGCACATTGCGGGTGGTATTAACCCTTTATTGGCCGCTAGCGTGGGTTATTCGTGCAATTCCGGCGGTATAGAACTGCTATTTTTAGCGGTGCTATAGCCAGTGGCGTATCCAGCCTATGGCAGCCATGGCAAGTGGTATGGGCGCCTTGGGGGGGGGGCACAAAAAAAAAACGCTCCTCGCACAAAAATAAAATCCCACTCGTTCTCCTGCAGGCACTGTGCCCCACACTATAGCTCCGGTGATGGCGGCGGCACGGCAATTCACATACAGTACTGTTACCCCGGCTGGCTGGCAGGCAGTATAATGGAACCCAATGCTCGTCTATGAGTGGGATCGCCCAGACCATCATTCAGCTAATGTGCAGAGGCTCCGCCTAAAGCTCCGCCTACCCTCCTAACCTCAGCGCAGCGGCGGCTTAGTCTTCTCCCGGTCCCGAGCAGGCCGCCAGTGTCATCGCCACATCCCCACGGCCACATCCCCCTCATCGCCACATCCCCACGGCTCCATTCAGCAGTCATTGGTTGCGGGGACTGCGGGCGCCCTGCAAACACTGACATTTTGTATGCCCCCCCCCCCCCATGCGTACTATGTCGTAGCTCCGAGCCAGGGCTGCGAGGTAAGCCATGACGTCGCATGCACGCCCCCGCCCCCCTGCTGTTACCATAGGGGTAATCACCGAGTGAGAGTAGGAAGCCACGAAGTATGATGTGTTATGAGCGCTCCTTCAGCAAGACTCAGTGCAGCTCTCATCCCCTGCAGTTTGCTAACTCCTGATCCCTGCCTGCCACAAGGTATGTGGTGTGTTTACAGGGGCACTCTGATGGGCACATTTTCTTATAAGGGGCACTCTGATGGGCACATTTAATGTAAGGTACACTCTGATAGGCACAACAAAATGTGCTCATCAGAGTGCCCCTTAACATAAAATGAGCCCATCAGAGTGTCCCTTAATATTAAATATGCCCATCAGTTTGCCCCTTAACATAAAATAAGGGACATTCTAATGGGCATATTTTATGTTAAGGGTCACACTGATGGGCATATTTAATGTTCAGGGGCACGCTGATGGGCATATTTTGTTGTGCCCATCAGCGTTCCCTTTAACATAAAATGTACTCTCCAGAGTGTCCCTTAACATTAAATATGTCCATCAGCGTTCCCCTTAACATAAAATGTGCCCATCAGAGTGCCCCTTAACATAAAATGTGCCATATTATGTTAATGGGGCACGCTGATGGGGACACCTGATGTGAAGAAGCACTCTGATAAAGTCTGTAAGCACATGTCCCATTCATGTGGAAGTGGCTATTGGGTGAAAAAAGTCCCAAATATTATAGTAAGTCATTTCCAGAGTACAATGTGGTGTGAATACAAAGTAGGTGAATGGATAATCCTGGCATCACATGGATAACCACCGGAAGGAGTGCTGTCATCCCGCCACCAAAAGACAAGGGTCGGTACTCTTACCGTAAGGTGTGGACCCGCACACCGATGAGTGGTGAGTCAAAGCAGCATAGGCAAGAGTATCTGTGTCACGGTATGTTTTCCTCAAACGATCGTCCAGGATGACATCCAATCGCTCCTCACAGTGGTAGCCGGGCCAAGGATGCACGCCTCCAAATCTCCTGTAGCTCAATGGCATCCACAAAGAACAGCGGCACCCCTCCAGGGGACTAGATCCCCCAGTAGAAGTCCAATAGTACGAAACACATAGGGTTTCTACTAGGGTTGTCCCGATACCACTTTTTTAGGACCGAGTACAAGTACCGATACCTTTTTTCATGTACTCGCCGATACCGAATACCGATACTTTTTTTAATGTGTCCCCAAATGCAGCCATGTCCCCCCAGCCATGTCCCCCCACATATTGCAGCCATGTCCTGTCCCCCACATATTGCAGCCATGTCCTGTCCCCCACATATTGCAGCCATGTCCTGTCCCCCACATATTGCAACCATGTCATGTCCCCCACATATTGCAGCCATGTCATGTCCCCCACATATTGCAACCATGTCCTGTCCCCCACATATTGCAGCCATGTCCTGTCCCCCACATATTGCAACCATGTCATGTCCCCCACATATTGCAGCCATGTCATGTCCCCCACATATTACAGCAATGTCCTGTCCCCCACATATTGCAGCCATGTCATGTCCCCCATATATGCAGCCATGTCCTGTCCCTCACATATTGCAGCCATATCCTGTCCCCCATATATTGCAGCCATATCCTGTCCCCCACATATTGCAGCCATGTCATGTCCCCCATATATGCAGCCATGTCATGTCCCCCACATATTGCAGCCATGTCATGTCCCCCATATATTGCAGCCATATCCTGTCCCCCACATATTGCAGCCATGTCATGTCCCCCATATATGCAGCCATGTCATGTCCCCCACATATTGCAGCCATGTCATGTCCCCCACATATTGCAGCCATGTCATGTCCCCCATATATGCAGCCATGTTATGTCCCCCATATATGCAGCCATGTCCTGTCCCTCACATATTGCAGCCATGTCCTGTCCCCCACATATTGCAGCCATGTCCTGTCCCCCACATATTGCAGCCATGTCCTGTCCCCCACATATTGCAGCCATGTCATGTCCCCCACATATTGCAGCCATGTCCTGTCCCCCCATAGATGCAGCCATGTCATCTCCCCCATATATGCAGCCATGTCATGTCCCCCACATATTGCAGCCATGTCATGTCCCCCACATATTGCAGCCATGTCCTGTCCCCCATACCTTTAGTAGATGATGCCGCATACCGACGTGTATTGTAATCGCCGCATTACAGGCACCTGTTTGAATTCTCAATGCCCGCCGCGTATAAACACTCCCCTTCTCGGGATTGGACAGATCCGTCCAATTCCGAGCAAGGGGGAGTGTCTATACACACGGCTCAGTGCATAGACACTTCCCCTTGCTCGGGATTGGACAGATCTGTCCAATCCCAAGAAGGGGAGTGTCTATACGCGCCGGGCATTAAGAATTCAAACAGGTGCCTGTAATGCGGCGATTACAATACACGGCGGTATGCGGCGGTGGCGGCTTTGTTGTATGCGGCGACGGTGGCGGCGACGGTGGCGGCGACGGTGGCGGCGGGAAGTATTCTATTTAGGCAGCAGGGGTATTTGCGCGAGTACAAGTACTCCCGCAAATACTCGGTATCGGTCCCGATACCGATACTAGTATCGGTATCGGGACAACCCTAGTTTCTACACTTGCTGTCCATACTGCGCAAACCTGTGATCACTTTTTTATTTGTACTTATCTGTATGTGATGATATGTGCCACTGCCAATCAGGCAACCAAATATATAGTGCTTAATATATGGATTACAGTAAATAAATTATAATTATGCATAGCCATAAATATCATAAATAAAGCGATTTGTGCAAGTAGTACCTTCCGTTGCACAAATCACTTTATTTATGATATCTATGGCTATGCATAATTATAATTTATTTAATCCATTTTGAGCAAGCACTATATTTGATTGGCTGCTTGCTCCTCTTGTTTGGGCCTGGCATATGATGACTTTGGCTACTTTCACACTGGGGCGTTGCGCCGCTGGCAGTAAAGCGGCGCTGTTTTAGCGGCGATTTACTGTCGTTTTTTGTGGTGCTATTTTGCCGCTAGCAGGGTGCCTCAAAGATGTGGCTGGCAAATTACAACTGCACCTTGCTTTAACTGATGCCTGTGCCTGGCGTATGTATTCAGTAATCTGAAAGATGGGTTTTAAATGTTTTGACAGGGGTGCAGTTTCAGTGCTTGCCATAGGCACCATTTTCACTAGATACGCCTCTGGCTATAGCGCCAACGCAGCTTCCGCCTCAGTCTCTCTCTCTCTCTCTCTCTCTCTCTCTCTCAGTCTATCTCTCTCTATCTCTCTCAGTCTCTTTCAGTCTCTCTCTCAGTCTCTTTCAGTCTCTCTCTCAGTCTCTTTCAGTCTCTCTCTCTCAGTCTCTCTCTCTCTCTCAGTCTCTCTCTCTCTCTCAGTCTCTCTCAGTCTCTCTCTCTCTCTCAGTCTCTCTCAGTCTCTCTCTCTCTCACTCTCTCTCAGTCTCTCTCTCTCAGTCTCTCTCAGTCTCTCTCTCTGTCTCTCTCTCAGTCTCTCTCTCTCTCTCTCTGTCTCTCTCAAGTCCTGTACACACGATCGGTCCATCCGATGAGAACGGTCCGGTGATGGACTCATGTGCCTACACACCATCGGTTCATGAACCGATCGTGTCAGAACACGGTGACGTAAAACACAACGACGTGATGAAAAAAATGAAGTTGAATGATTCCAAGCATGCGTCGACTTGATTATGAGCATGCGTGGATTTTTAACCGATGCTCGTCCGTACTAACGATCGGTTTTGACCTATCGGTTAGCCGTCCATCGGTTCAATTTTAAAGCAAGCCCTCTGTTTTTGGACCGAAGGATAACGGACCGATGGGGCCTACACACAATCGGTTTAGACCGATGAAAACGAACTTCGGTCCGTTTTCATCGGTTTGAACCGATTGTATGTACGCAGCTTCAGTCTCTCTCTCAATCTCTCTTTGTCTCTCTCAGTCTCTTTCTGTCTCTCTCAGTCTCTTTCTGTCTCTCTGTCTCTTTCTGTCTCTCTCAGTCTCTCTCTGTCAGCCTCTCTCTGTCAGTCTCTCTCTGTTAGGCATGTGCATTTCGTTTCGTTCCGAATCGAAATTCGGACGAATTTTCCATTATTCGGACATTCGGATGCATACGAATTTCCGAATTGCTATAATAACGAAAAATTTCGACCGTTTTCCGAATTCGTTCATTTTCGACCGAATTTCGAAAAAAAAAAAAGAAAAAAGTCGAAATCGAATTTTTTTTTTCGAATTCCGAATCGAATACCCGCGGACTAAATTCGATCGGAATTCGAAAAAAAAAAAAAAAAAAAAAAAAATTTTCGAATTTAATTCGAAAAAAATTCTATTAGAAAAGAGACTATTTGTTTTCTAATCTGGTTGAAATATTTTCGATTTCGACCGATTTTTTCGAAATTCGGTCGAAAACGAACGAATTCGAAAAACGGTCGAAATATTTTCGATTTCGACCGTATTTTTCGAAATTCGGTCGAAAACGAACGAATTCCGAAAACGAATTCAACACATGTAACAAACCTAACTTAACGAAATTTATTAAATGACGAATTGAAACAAAACGAAACGAAACGAATTTTTCACTTTTGCACATGCCTACTCTCTGTCAGGCCCCGTACACACGGCAGAGAAATCCCCCGCCGGCAGACAGCGTGGTGACGCGGCGGTGACGTTGACGCCGCCACGTCACCGCACTAGGAAGTAAACACTTCCGCGCGCATGCGTCGGATCCATTCACAGGATACGACGCATGTGCGGGAGGATATGTCCGCTGGTTTCCCGTTCTAACCAGCGGACATATCCGACGGACAGGTTTGTAGCGGACAAATTTCAAAGCATGCTTTGAAATTTGTCCGATGGACAAATCTGTCCGCTAGCCCGTACACACGATCGGATTTGTCTGCTGAAACGGTCCATCGGACCGCTTTCAGCGGACAAATTCGATCGTGTGTACGCGGCCTTACTGTTCCCTTCCTTTCTGGCCAATCAGGAAGCGGGTTTTGACACTGGTCACCCGATTGGCTGAAAGGACAGGCGATCCTATTGGGCGCCTAGGAGGAGGAGGAGAGAAGCTGGAAGGCGTCATAGAGGAGAGGACTCAGAGCTGAGCTGCTGCACCACACTGCCTGCCACCCACCACGATGGGGTAAGTGCAGGACCGACCACCAAACAACCGGGGCAGCCAGGGCTGGACTGGGACACAAATTTGGCCCCAGACTTCATCCAGACTGGCCCACTTTGACAGGTTTCTCCCATGGCAGCAGGACAGGAGCGGAGGGGGGCGGCGATCTGCTCTCACGGAAGCCGGCCTGTTTTTTTTTGGAGGGTGCTGCTTGGGGGGATAGGTGGTTGTCTGCCCCCACCCAACAAAAAACCCAGCCACCACTGATGGTGACGCGCAATCAGGCCCGTCAAAACCCGACAGGCAAACCAAGTAATTGCCTCGGGCCCCGAGCTGGCCAGGGGCCCCTTGCCGCACCGCTAATTCCTCCTGCAGTCCAGTCGGCCGTGTACCATAACCGTGAGGTACAGGAGAATCAGGTTCCTGTTCCTGGCCGGACTGACATGAAGTGCACACACTGAGTGTTCACTTCCTTTCAGTCCAGCCCCGGGAACAGCAAACTGAATCTCCTGTACCGCGCGGTTATGGTACACGGCCGACCGGACTGAAGGAGGAAGCAGCGGTGCGGCAAGGCCCCTCCCTGCTGGGACCCCTGTGCGGACACCAAGATATGCCGGCGTGCTCTGCGGAGGATAGAGGTAAGCAGACAAACCCAAAGAGCCCCCCCCCCTCCTCCCCCCCTTCTCAACTTGAAAAGTGTTTTTTTTTTTTGTTTGCTTGGGGCCCCCTAATTTCTTCAAAACCGCCCTGCGCGCAATGGGGTTGATTTATTAAAGTCATATAGCCTGTGCACTCTGCAAGTGCCGTCAATCCAGAGCTCAGTAAATGATGGAAAGCTTCACTTTGCAAATAATGCCCAATCACATGCAAGGAAAAAAATAAATACAAAATTCTTGCACATGATTGGAAGTCGGCGGAGCTTCTGCTGATTTATTAAGCTCCGTAGCAAAGTGCACAGTCTGTTTGCCTTTTTTTTGTTAAACCCACCCCTGTGTGTCGTCAGAAGCCCATGTGACAGGGTGACAACGCAGGAGCGCAATTGGAAGACCCGGCCAACAGTGTTGACAGCGTTTGCGGTTTTTCATCGACTTTTTTAGGAGTTTGTGTTTCTGTTTAGCATGCTTGTTACACCGTCAGCCCCATACATGTGTGGAATCATTTATGAAGATGCGTGTTTGTTTTCCATCCTGAGTGCCAATCATCGCAATCCCAGTGTGATTAGATGCGCTAATCCTGCAAAGATCATCATTCCTGTGTAACCCCTGAAGCATTATTGCTCTTTTTTCTCTAATTCCCCCCTTACCATTAAAAAACTATTGTCTCCTAATCTCCACATTCCGATGTTGCCATGGTGACGGCGGCGCGAGATGCAGGAAAGAGGTCTGCGCACCCCCCTGGACACGCAGAAGACGGAGCACGGCATCGGCAATATTCTGCAACTGGGCGCCAGATAACAACCAGCAGCCTGAAGCAGACGATATAGACTTTTAGAGGATTACATTGTTTTTTTTAGATTTTATCAGCTATGACTTTCTGTAAAACATATTTTTTTTTATTTCACTAATTATTTATTTAAAAAAAAAATTATTTAACCACTTCCCTACCGCACTAAAAAAAAAATATTACATTTATTTAACCACTTCCCTACCACACTAAAAACATATTTAATTTATTTAACCACTTTTCTAACGCACTAAAAAAATATTAAATGTATTTAACCACTTCCCTACCACACTAAAAAAAAAATTTCATTTATTTAACCACTTCCCTATCGCAGTAAAACAAATATTTAATATATTTAACCACTTCCCTATCGCAGTAAAACAAATATTTAATATATTTAACCACTTCCCTATCGCAGTAAAACAAATATTTAATATATTTAACCACTTCCCTATCGCAGTAAAACAAATATTTAATATATTTAACCACTTCCCTACCACAGTAAAACATTTATTTATTTAACCACTTCCCTACCGCACTTAAAAAAAAACATTTATTTAACTACTTCCCTAACGCACTAAAAAAATATTTCATTTATTTGACCACTTCCCTACCGCACTAAAAAAAATATTTAAATTATTTAGCTACTTCCCTACTGCACTAAAAAAAATCATTCATTTAACCACTTCCCTACCGCACTAAAAAAAATATTTAATTTATTTACCACTTCCCTACCGCACTAAAAAAAAAATTATTTATTTAACCACTTTCCTACCGCAGTAAAAAAATATTTCATTTATTTAACCACTTTCCTACAGCACTAAAAAAATATTTCATTTATTTAACCACTTCCCTACCGCACTAAATTTTTTTTTATTTATTTAACCACTTTCCTACCGCACTAAAAAAATATTTAATTTATTTAACCACTTTCCTACTGCACTAAAAAAATATTGAATTTATTTAACCACTTCCTTACCGCACTAAATAAATAATTTATTTAGTTAACCACTTCCCTACTGCACTAAAAAATATTTAATTTATTTACCCACTTCCGTACCACACTAAAAAAATATATGCGGTAGGGAAGTGGTTAAATACATTTAACCACTTTCCTACTGCACTAAAAAAATATTTCATTTATTTAACCACTTCCATTTTTCAGAGACTCAGAGATATATATATATATATATATATATATATATATATATATATATATATATATATATATATATTTAGCAGAGACCCTAGAGGATAAAATGGAATTTTAGACCCTAGTGAAAAACATTTAATCTTTTTTGGTAAGAAAATCCCGTCTAAAGGGATGCAGGCCCTGTCACTTTCCTCATTAGGGCCCTACAGGTGCAGCAGCTGATTAATAATACAATTTCTCAAATTCACATGGACACAGACAAACAAACATCTATTCCTTCAGAACAACAAAAGGTAGGAATCTGCAACAAAGTTTGTTAAAATGTAGCTGGCAACACTGATCGCTCAGGAAAAACCCAACAGGCTGGTTGCACAAGTTGATCGCAACCAGCCTGCCCCTATACGGATTCAAAAAATCCTGACCAGGCCATTTTTTGAGATACGGCAGTGCCTTGCTTTAACTGACAATTGTGCGGTCGAGTGACGCTGTACACTAATAAAATCGATGTCCTTTATTGCCACAAATAGAACTTTTATTTGGTGGTATTTGATCACATCTGCATTTTATTTTATTTAAAAAAAATTGCGCTATAAACAACAACAAAAAAAAGACTGACAACTAAAAAAATATATACATAATTTTTTTTTTACCTTCTGCTATAAAACAAATCCAATAAAAAAATAAAAAATCAAGTTTCTTCATTAATTTCGACCATATTGTATTCTGCTATTGATTAGTAATTATATTGATTGATTTACACGAACCTTATAGTGTCTACAAACTATAGGATATTTTTATGGATTTTTTTTTTTTTTACAAGTAATGGCAGCGATCAGCCACTTATAGTGGGACTGCAATATTGCGGCACATAATACTGACACTTTTTGGGAAGCCACTAATACAGTGATCAGTGCTAAAAATATTCACTGTCCCTGTACTAATGACACTGTCAGGGAAGGGGTTAACATGAGGGGAAAACAAAGGGTTGTGCCTAACCAGTGTTTATGTTTTTTGTGTGTGCTGCTTTTACTAGGAGGAGAGACGTATTTAATTCCCTGCTTTGCAGGGACACAACATGCATTCTCTACAATGCTGAGAAGTCGAGGACGTCATATGATGGCGGTCCAGAGGGAGAATTCAGGGGTTTATTAGACCTCCAATGTCGCTGGGCAGATGACAGGACCTCTTTATGAAGACTTCAGGGGTTTATTAGACCTCCAATGTCATTGGGCAGATGACAGGACCTCTTTATGAAGACTTCAGGGGTTTATTAGACCTCTGATGTCGTTGGGCAGATGAAAAGACCTCTTTATGGAGACTTCAGGGGTTTATTAGACCTCTGATGTCGTTGGGCAGATGAAAGGACCTCTTTATGGAGACTTCAGGGGTTTATTAGACCTCTGATGTCGTTGGGCAGATGAAAGGACCTCTTTATGGAGACTTCAGGGGTTTATTAGACCTCTGATGTCGTTGGGCAGATGAAAAGACCTCTTTATGGAGACTTCAGGGGTTTATTAGACCTCTGATGTCGTTGGGCAGATGAAAGGACCTCTTTATGGAGACTTCAGGGGTTTATTAGACCTCTGATGTCGTTGGGCAGATGAAAAGACCTCTTTATGGAGACTTCAGGGGTTTATTAGACCTCTGATGTCGTTGGGCAGATGAAAAGACCTCTTTATGGAGACTTCAGGGGTTTATTAGACCTCTGATGTCGTTGGGCAGATGAAAAGACCTCTTTATGGAGACTTCAGGGGTTTATTAGACCTCTGATGTCATTGGGAAGATGACAGGACCTCATTATGGATCCTCCAGGGGTTTATTAGACCTTTAATGTCACTGGGCAGATGACGGGACCTCATTATGGTGGCTCCAAGGGTTGATTAGACCTCCAATGTCATTGGGCAGGTGACAGGACCTCTTTATGGAGACTTCAGGGATTTATTAGACCTCCAGTGTCATTGGGCAGGTGATAGGACCTCTTTATGGAGACTTCAAGGGTTTATTAGACCTCCAATGTTATTGGGCAAGTTACATGACCTCCTTATGGAGACTTCAGGGGTTTATTAGGCCTCCTATGTCATTAGGCAAGTGACAGTACCTCTTTATGGAGAGTTCGGGGGTTTATTAGACCTCCAATGTCATTGGGCAGGTGACGGGGTCTCTTTATGGAGACTTCAGAGGTTTATTAGACCTCTGATGTCATTAGGCAGATGACAGGACCTCTTTATGGGTACTTCAGGGGTTTATTAGACATCTGATGTCATTGGGCAGGTGACAGGACCTTCTTATGGAGACTTCAGGGGTTTATTAGACCTCTGATGTCATTGGGCAGGTGACAGGACCTCCTTATGGAGACTTTAGGGGTTTAATAAGGCCCCCTATGTTATTGGACAAGTGACAGTACCTCTTTATGGAGAGTTCAGGGGTTTATTAGACCTCCAATGTCATTGGTCAGGTGACAGAACCTCTTTATGAGTACTTCAGGGGTTTATTAGAACTCCGATTTCAATGGACAGATGACAGGACCTCTTTATGGAGACTTCAGGGGTTTATTAGACTTCTAATGTAATTGGGCAGGGGACAGGACCTCTTTATGGAGACGTCAGTTTTTTTTTTTAGACCTCCGATGTCATTGGGCAGGTGACAGTACCTCTTTATGGAGGCTTACTGGGTATATTAGACCTCTGATGTCAATGGGCAGCTGACATGACTTCATTATGGTGACTTCAGGAGTTTATTACTTATTAGACCTCCGAAGTCATTGGGCAGATGACAGTACCTCATTATGGTGACTTCAGGGGTTTACTAGACCTCTGATGTAATTGGGCAAGTGACAGGACCTCTCTATAGAGACTTCAGGGGTTTATTAGACCTCCGATGTCATTGGGAAGATGACAGGACCTCTTTATGGAGACTTAAGGGGTTTATTAGACCTCTGATGTCAATGGACAGCTGACAGGACTTCATTATGGTGACTTCATGTGCTAATTAGACCTCCAATGTCCTTGGGCAGGTGATCATACCTCTTTATGGAGACTTCAGGTGTTTATTAGACCTCCAATGTCCTTGGGCAGGTGACATGACCTCTTTATGGAAACTTCATGGGTTTATTAGACCTCCGATGTCATTGGGCAGGTGATAGGACCTCTTTATGGAGACTTCAGGGGTTTATTAGACCTCCTAGGACATTGGGCAGGTGACAGGACATCTTTTTGGAGACTTAAGGGGTTTATTATAACTCTGATGTCATTGGGCAAGTGAAAGGACCTCTTTATGAAGACTCCAGGGGTTTATTAGACCTCCAATGTCATTGGGCAGATGACAGGACCTCTTTATTGAGACTTCGGGGGTTTATTAGACCTCCAATGTCCTTGGGCAGGTGACAGTACCACTGTATGGAGATGTTAGGGGTTTATTAGACCTCCAATGTCAATGGGTAGGTGACAGGACCTCTTTTTGGAGACTTCAGGGGTTCATTAGACCTCCAATATCATTGGGTAGATAACACAACCTCATTATGGAGACTTCAGGGGTTTATTAGACCTCCAATATCATTGGGCAGGTGACAAGACCTCTTTATGGAGACTTCAGGGATTTATTAGACCTCCAATATAATTGGGCAGGTGACAGGACCTCCTTATGGAGACTTCAGGGATTTATTAGACCTACAATATCATTGGGCAGGTGACAGGACCTCTTTATGGTGACTCCAGGGGTTTATTAGACCTCCAATATCATTGGGCAGGTGACAAGACCTCTTTATGGAGACTTCAGGGATTTATCAGACCTCCAATATAATTGGGCAGGTGACAGGACCTCCTTATGGAGACTTCAGGGATTTATTAGACCTCCAATATCATTGGGCAGGTGACAGGACCTCTTTATGGAGATTTTGGGGGTTTATTAGACCTCCAATGTCATTGGGCAGGTGACAGGACCTCTTTATTGAGACTTCAGGGGTTTATTAGACCTCTGATGCCTCCTCTGCCCTCTGGAGGTATGGAAGAGCCCGTAAACCAGCGCAGAGCCCCATAAAAGCCTCAGAGCCTGTTGCGTTGCTATATTCAGATGTAAACCTTTCCTCTCCTTACAATATATCTGCATTGTAGAACGTTTTCTCTCCCTACAACTTCACTCCGGCAACATTCCAATCACAGAGAATATTAATTATAGAGAGCGATCCGCGCTCTCCTACCCAAATACTTCAAGCGTCCTTCATGTTAATGAGTATTAAGGAGAAGTACTTGTGTGGAGAACTCGGGAGGGATGAGAAGATGTTTTATGGCAGATTAGGTGAAGGAACTCATTTGGGATTATGACAAGTGGTGTCACGTTACACCTGTGAACCCGGAGATTCCAGACAGGAGGGGAAACCATTCCGCCAACTGCGAGCGCTACTGAGAAAATACTGTAACTAAGCTAAAATGATACGGGGCTCATTCACCCTGGTATTGTACTCGTCGATCCAAGCAGGAGAACCCAAGGAGTATTCTCTGCAGACCTCCTTCTGGCTTTACTACAGCTGTCGATTTCCAGCCTTCCCTTCAGTCTTGCACAGTTGTACCGACTTTTCTCCTGAACTGAAATGGCTTCCTCTGATTTCACTGCACACTGTGAGCTTCTCACAATGTGCATTAGAAGCTACTGTAACCACCCCCATAGTGCCAAACCACTGCTTGCATCAGGGTTGCGGGCTCTTGAGAGGAGAACCGAGGCAGGGTGCTGTGATGTTTTCAGGGAGTTATGTACAGCGCCCTGCCGGACTCTCCAACCAGCTATGATCTGCACTGCCTAGAGAAGCACTGATGACATTGATGACATCACAGGGTATAAAATAAGGTATGTCATGAAAACACAACATTTCATTAGCATTATGACGAGGGGGGAGGAACCAAAGAAAAAATAAGCAGATTAAACTTCAACAGGTGTATGGATTTTTGGTATATAGTACCTTTAAAACTACACACCCCCTAGAGGTTTTCAACAATATTGTAAACTGTATTTTTATTATTAGTAGTAGTAGTAGTATTATTTTTGGTCAACAGAATTGTACCATACTTCATCTCAAAATGAAAACACTTCTCTGGAGAGTGATTTAATTGACAGGAGTATAGAAATATGGAAAAGCCCTGGGGCATTTCTAAAATGTTATTAAAAATTATTCTGAGTTTCAAAGTCAGAATTCTGACAGAATTCTGACTTTGAAACTTATGATTATGAGTTTGGAAACTCAAAATTTTGAATTTGAAAATATGGAAGAGCCTAGAGCTACCCTAAGGCGGCGTACACACGTACGAGAACCTCGACGGGCGGAACACATCGTTACGCCCGTCGAGGCTCTCGGCCGGCCGTCGAAATTGGCGACCCGCCCGTCGGGAATGGCAACCAGCCATTCATCCAGGCGGGCCGTCGAGCAAATAGAGAGCCTGCTCTCTATTCGCTCGACGGGATTCCCGACGGGCGGGGCAAGCCAGGAGCGTACACACGGCCGAGGTTCTCGCTGGAATGCAGCTCCCAGCGAGGTTCTCGCTGGTTTCTAGCGAGAACCTCGGTCGTGTGTACGCCGCCTGAGGCGGCGTACACACGTACGAGAACCTCGACGGGTGGAACACATTTCTAGCGAGAACCTCGGTCGTGTGTACGCCGCACTGAGGCGGCGTACACACGTACGAGAACCTCAACGGGCGGAACCTCGGTCGTGTGTACGCCGCCTAAGAGAAATTTACAAAAGTAAATTCAGAATTCTGAGAATAACGGTCATAGTTCTGAAATTCAATTCTGAGATTCAAAGTCAGAATGTTGTAAACAACATCATAATTCTGAGATTCAAAGTCAGAATTCTGAGATTCAAAGTCAGAATTCTGAGATAAAAAGTCAGAATTCTGAGATAAAAAGTCAGAATTCTGAGATTCAAAGGAATTCTGAAATTCAAAGTAGGAATTCTGAGATTCAAAGTAGGAATTTTGAAATTAAACATCAGAGTTCTGGGATTCAAAGTCAGAATTCTGAGAAAAAAAGTTGGAACTTTGAGAAAAAAAATCGGAATTCTGAAATTCAAAGTAGGAATTCTGAGATTAAAAATCATAATTCTGAGATTAAAAGAGAATTCTGAGATTCAACTTCAGAATGTTGAAATTAAGCATCAGAATTCTGGGATTCAAAGTCAGAATTCTGAGATTCAACTTCAGAATGTTGAAATTAAACATCAGAATTCTGGGATTCAAAGTCAGAATTCCTGTATTCAAAGTCAAAATTCTGACTTTAAAAGTCAGAATTTTAACTTTGAATCCCAGAATTCTGATGTTTAATTTCAAAATTCTGACTTTGAATCTCAGAATTATGACTTTGAATCTCAGAATTATGACTTTGAATCTCAGAATTCCGATTTTGAATCTCAGAATTCCTACTTTGAATTTCAGAATTCCTACTTTGAATTTCAGAATTATGACTTTGAATCTCAGAATTATGACTTTAAATCCCAAAATGATGATGTTGTTTACAACATTCTGAATCTCAGAATTGAATTTCAGAATTATGACCGTTATTCTCAGAATTCTGAATTTACTTTTGTAAATTTCTCTTAGGGTAGCTCTAGGCTCTTCCATATTTTCAAATTCAAAATTTTGAGTTTCCAAACTCATAATAAGTTTCAAAGTCAGAATTCTGTAAATAAAAGTCTGAATTCTAAGGTTTTAAAGTCAGAATTCTGACTTTGAATCTCAGTATTCCAACTATGAATCTCAGAATACTGATTTTGAATCTCAGAATTCTGACTTTGAATCACAGAATCTTGATTTTATTTACAACATTCTGACATTGAATTTCAGAATTTGCTTTAATAAAATTTCTCTTAGGCCGTGTACACACGATCAGACATGTCCGATGAAACAGGTCCGACGGACCGTTTTCATCAGACATGTCTGAAGGGATCTTTTGGTCTGATGTGTGTACACACCATCGGACCAAAATCCCCTCAGACCAGAAGGCGGTGATGTATAACACACCGACGTGCTGGAAGTTCAATGCTTCCACGCATGCGTCGAATCAATTCGACGCATGCGTGGGGTTTCGGTCCGATGGTTGGGCGTACTAACCATTGGACATGTCCGACGGAAAGGTTTCCAGCGGACAAGTTTCTAAGCATGTTTAGAAACTTTTGTCCGCTGGAAAACTGTCCGCTAGGCCGTACACACGATCGAACATGTCCGAGGAAACTGGTCTGCAGACCAGTTTCCGCGGACATGTTCAATCGTGTGTACGCAGCCTTAGGGTAGCTCTAGGCTCTTCCATATTTTTAAACTCAAAATTTTGAATTTCAATTTTATAATTATAAGTTTCAAAGTTAGAATCCTGGTATTAAAAGTCAGAACTAAGGCCCAGATTCACGTACATCGGCGCATTATTGGACCGGCGTAGCGCACCGCCTTTACGTTAGACTTGCGCCATCTAGCCGCGTAATCCCCCGATTCACGTAGCTTTTGCGCAGGAAATTGCGCAAGCGTAAGGTTTTTTCCAGAGGCGTAAGGAGGAGTAATACAAATTGGGAGGGACGTGGGCGTGTTACATTGAAATGAGCCGTGACCCCATGCAAATGAAGGGCCGGCCGGCTCGCGCATGCGCGCGTGAAGGAGACCATGTCAGCTCCGCTGTGCGCATGCTCACAACTCGGGAGCGGCGCAATCAGTGAAATTGGAAATGGACTAGGGCAACGTTGTGAACTACGCAGACAGCATAAATAGACAGACACAAACGCACTTGCATTGCAAAAGTACATCCCTTTGTGTCCCTTCCCATTTAACCAAGTGCTTTTGTTCCTGTTGTTCGTTGCAGTGTGTCTTGTAGTTGTCAGATTAGTGTTCTGTGTGATCAAGTGCTTGTTGGTATATTTGTGAAAGTGTTTTTTGATAAGTGTTTGAGAGACTGTTTGATTGATATATTTTTGTTTGTTTGTTTTCTTGCTTTATTTTTTATTTTTATTTTTTTGGTGACTGTTTCTTGCTGAGTGCTAGTGTGATTTTTGGGTGTTCGTTTTCTCTTTGTGTGTGTTCTTGCCTGATTGGTTGTGCTTGTATTTGTGACTGATTTTTGGAGACTGGTAGTGAGTTTGTTTGGAAGTATGACTGAGAGAAAAAGAAAGCTGAATTTTACTGTGGGGGAAAAAAGAATTCTTGCCCGGGCCATTAGCGAGTATGGGCGTTTTCTCCACGGCCCGCAGAGTGCCACCACCACCCCGGCCAGGAGGAGGGAGATATTGGATAGGATCACGGAGCAGGTGAATTCATCGGGGGAGTGGGAGACACGGACCCGGTCTGGGATCGAAAAAAAAATAAATGATCTCCGGCGTCTGGTGAAAAAAAAACTGGCCGCAATGCATGCCCATGCCAGGGGCACAGGAGGGGGCCCACCATGCCGTATTAGGCTTACAGCGACGGAGCATGTGGTGGCCCTGACCTTTCACCGGCATGAAGTGGAGGGCCTGCCAGGCTTTGACACAAGTCCGGTCCCCGCGGTGCCAGGTAAGGTTTTTTGTTCTATCAGGTGTGTAGCATGTGTGGGGGAGGGGGTGAAAGGGAATATGTGCCAAGTGTGTGGATCCTCCAACCTGTGAATGGTTTGTGTCATCCACAGATGTGCAGGAGGGTGCAGGGCCATCTGACCTGACCGCTCCAACACCAGGACAGCAGCCTAATGAGGCCCCCCCAACAAGGCCACAGTCCGCCGAGGAGGTTCGAGAGGAGGAGGACGATCATGAGGAGGAGGACGATCATGAGGAGGAGGACGATCATGAGGAGGAGGAGTCAGGCACTGGACGAGTGGTTTGTGCGGACTCTTCCCCTCTGGCTGGCAGAAGCCTGCCCTCCCTAAGGGGGAGCCCCCCCCCCCTCCTCCCCCAACATGGCTCCCCTCACAAGGGCCTCCCCTTCTCCCTGCCCACAACCATCAGCTGGAGGCAGGATGTCATCCCAGAGCACGAGGGGGGCGCCCAATCTCCTGCCCGCCAGTCTGCGAAGGGACCAGGCCCTCCAGACCCGCCATCTGGGACAGCTCTGCCAGACTTTTGGGCGGGTGGAGGAGAGCCTGTCCTCCATGAAGGATACGCTGGGTAACCTGGACTCCCACTCCCGGGCTTTCACAACCTGCCTAAATGAACTGCAGACTACAGCAGCAGGCGTTGGGCAGGATGTGAGGGCCCTTACCCAGGCTATCCAGGCCAACACGGCAACACTTGGTGCTTCCCTGGACAGAATTGCCGTGGCCTTGGAGGGCAGGCCGCCAGGTGGGCAGATATCAGGGGCTGCTCCTCCTTCCCCGGCTTTGCCCCTCCCCCATGAGTCTCCCCTGAGGGGCCGGGGCCGTGGCCGGGGGCGCCCCAGGCGTGGCTCACGCAGAGGGCAATAATTTTTTTTTCCCCCCTTTTTTTTTTGCTGACATTTTTTGCATTTTTTTTTTTTTTTTGCTGACATTTTTTGGGTTGTGCATGCTGTTTGAATGTGGGGGTGACATTCCTGCTGGAAAAGGGGTGTCATCCTCAATTTTGGTGGAGAAGGGTTCCCCAGGACCAGGGAGAAGTGATCCTCAGGTCCGTGTGATTGGTGTATGAATGTTCAGTGACATAATTGGAGCCTTGACGTGGCGTTACTGCTCACCAGTCCTGCATGGTGGACTGGTGCCAATCCAATTTGATGAGGATGTGGGGTGTGTGTGCTAGGGACCACAGTGGTGTGCATGCATGCATTCTCATTGTGCCATGATTAATGTGTGTGTTTAACGTGCAAAGATGCCCAATATGAGCTGCCTCCTGACTGCTCTTCCCTCAGAAGACGGGGTATCCTCGGTTAGGGGTTGATTGTCTGGTTGGGGGGTCAGGTCATCACGTAGCTCAACCTGCAGGCCCTTCCTCACTGCGAGATTGTGCAGCATGCAACATGCAACGATGATATGGCACACAAAGTTTGGGGAATACAACAGTGTACCCCCAGACTTATCCAGGCATCGGAAACGTGACTTCAGGAGGCCAAAGGTGCGCTCCACCACTGCACGGGTTTTGATGTGTGCTTGATTGTATCTTTCCTCCCCTGGGGTTTGGGGGTTCCGGATAGGAGTCATGAGATGGGGTCCCAGTGCATATGCAGAGTCACCTGGAAGGGAAAAGACAGGAGAATGTTAGTCATGCATGTGCCACTTGTGAGGTGTGCATCACTAGAGGGGATAGTCATGCCTGACTCCCATGTCACTCACCAACCAGCCAGGTGTTCCCATACACGTTCTGATCGAATTCCATTCGGATGTGGCATTGATTGTAGATGTAGCTGTCATGGGTGGATCCGGGGTGTTTGGCACGGACGTGCCATATGAGTCCTTGGGCATCAACTATCACCTGTACGTTGATGGAGTGCCAATTCTTCCGATTGCGGTACATGTGCTCTGTCTCATGGGGGGGCTGGAGTGCCACATGTGTGCAATCAATGGCCCCGATGGTGCGTGGGAATCTGGCAATTCTGTAGAAATCTGTCATTGCCTTCAGCCGCAGGTCCTCAGTGGTGAGTTTGATGATTTGGTTGGCCAAGCGTGTGAGTATTGCAGGGACAACCTGGTGCACACATCTGCTCACGGAGGATTGTGACATCCCAGCCACCACTCCACTTGTACGCTGAAAAGAGCCACTGGCAAGGAAATGGAGTGTTGCCATGACCTTGACCAGTGGCTGCACTGGATGTGAGCGTTGTGTTGGGCTGGTGATGTCCTCCTGCAGGGTTGTGGTTAATTCCAGGATGGCATGAGGGGGGAATCTGAAGATGCGATACACCTCAGAATCACTCATGCCAAAGAGGTCTATGTGTGTGCGGTATACCCTCTCCCGTGCCATCCTCCGTGCCATCCTCCGTGCCCTCCTCCTTCTTTGGTCATCTAAATTCACTAGTGCAGCTATGAGCGACGATGCCCCTGGCATGTTGGCAGTCAAATTGTAGTGCAACACGTGTGTGTGGTCTGCTCCTCAGTAACGGTGTTGCTTTCTGTGAGATGTAGACGTTTTTTCAAAATTTAGACCAGCTTTTCGGTGCTCTAACTTTAGACAGGACATTTTGCTGTTGTGCACATCGCTTAGCCTGCGCAGCAACTGCGTTTTTTTGTGGATCCCCGCAACTCCCTCATTAGCATATTTGACTAGCAAATCAATGGTGTGTCTAGCGCATTTTTGCGCGGACGGATGCGTCTGTCTAACGAAATTACGCCGGACAAAAAAAAGTAGATTTCTGGCGTAATTCGTTTTCTGAATCGCGCGCATCTAAACGCACGCGCACATTTAGACTTACGCACGCGCAACACCAGTTGCGCAGGCGTAATCGCTCTGTGAATCTGGGCCTAAGGTTTTAAAGTCAGAATTCTTACTTTTGATCTCAGAATTCTTACTTTAAAACTCAGAAATCAAATTTTTCATCTCAGAATTCTAAATGAGAATCCCAGGAATTCTGTTGTTTCATTTCAACATTTTGACTTTGAATCTCAGAGCCGGACACACTCGCCTGCCATGCGAATTGGATGCAGAGAAATCCACATCCAATTCGCATATATGTGAACTCAACCTTATGCCGCGTACACACGGTCGTTTTTTGCGATGAAAAAAAACGACGTTTTCTGTGAAGTAAAAAACGACGTTTTTGAAACGTCACTTTTCAAAGACAATTTTGCATACACACCATCGTTTTTTCACAAAAAGCAAGGTTACGTTCACCACTCTTTTCCATTGAAGCTCGCTTCATAACTAGCTTCTGGGCATGCGCGGGTTGAAAAACGTCGTTTTGAACGACGTTTTTGCTACACACGGTGACTTTTTGTGAAACAAAAAATGACGTTTTGAAAAACGACACAAAAAATTCAAGCATGTTATGAAGCAAGCTTCAATGGAAAAGTGTGGTGAACGTAACCTCGTTTTTTGTGAAAAAAACGATGGTGTGTATGCAACATCGTCTTTGAAAGTGACGTTTCAAAAACGTTGTTTTTTACTTCACAAAAAACGTCGTTTTTTTCATCGCAAAAAACGACCGCGTGTACGCGGCATTAAACTCTGAATTCTGAATTTTGTAAATTTCTCAGGGTAGCTCTAGACTAGACATATTAAAAGCATAACTTCAACTACCGTATTTATCAGCGTATAACACGCACAAGTGTATAACACGCACAAGTGTATAACACGCACCCTAACTTTAAGAGGAAAGTTTTGTGGATTTTTTTTTCCAAAGCCCCCTGCGTATAACACGCAGGCACAGTTTACTCTCGATTTTCAGGGTAAAAAAGTGAGTGTTATACGCCAATAAATACAGTAATAGTTTATTTTTTGGATGAGTGGGGTGGAACAAAATTTTATTTTCAATGTTCATTTCTGTATGTGGGGAAATTTGCCCTGACTTCCTGTCCTGGTCACACCCATGCAAGACATGGAAGGAGTAGTTGCCACTGAGACAAGAATCTGCACACAGTAATACGCACATTATTAGAAGTCCACCCAACTAAAACTGTGACCCCCATTGGAGAGGTTTAGCCTAGACATGTGCAATTGGTTTAGTTCCAAATTATTATTTTTTACGAATTTCGACAAATTCGTTAATTCGAAATTTTCCGAATTAACGAAAACACGTTTAATGATTTTTTTTAGGGTTGTCCCGATACCACTTTTTTAGGACCGAGTACAAGTACCGATACTTTTTTTTAAGTAGTCGCCGATACCGAATACCGATACTTTTTTTAAATGTGTCCCCAAATGCAGCCATGTCCCCCACACATTGCAGCCATGTATGTCCCCCACATATTGCAGCCATGTATGTCCCCCACATTGCAGCCATGTATGTCCCCCATAGTGCAGCCATGTATGTCCCCCACATATGCAGCCATGTATGTCCCCCACATATTGCAGCCATGTATGTCCCTCATAGTGCAGCCATGTCATGTCCCCCACAAATGCAGCCATGTCATGTCCCACATATTGCAGCCATGTATGTCCCCCATAGTGCAGCCATGTCATGTCCCCCACAAATGCAGCCATGTCATGTCTCACATATTACAACCATGTATGTCCCCCACATATTGCAGCCATGTATGTCCCCCACATATTGCAGCCATGTATGTCCCCCACATATTGCAGCCATGTATGTCCCCCACATATTGCAGCCATGTCATGTCCCCCACATATTGCAGCCATGCATGTCCCCCACATATTGCAGCCATGTATGTCCCCCACATATGCAGCCATGTCATGTCCCACATATTGCAGCCATGTCATGTCCCCCATATTGCAGCCATGTATGTCCCCCACATATGCAGCCATGTCATGTCCCACATATTGCAGCCATGTATGTCCCCCACATATGCAGCCATGTATGTCCCCCACATATGCAGCCATGTCATGTCCCACATATTGCAGCCATGTCATGTCCCCCACATATGCAGCCATGTATGTCCCCCACATATGCAGCCATGTCATGTCCCACATATTGCAGCCATGTATGTCCCCCCATGTATGTCCCCCACATATTGCCATGTCCCGCACATATTGCCATGTCCCCCACATATTGCAGCCATGCCCCCCCATATTGCAGCCATGCCCCCCTACCTGATGATGATGCCGCCGCCGCCGTATATACAAAGCCGCCACTGCGAACATTATAGGCAGTGCCTTTCAATAGCTATTTTCCCTGCCGCGCGCCATGTTAGGGACACTCCCTCTTGCTCGGGATTGGACAGATCCGAGCAAGGGGGAGTGTCTATACACGCGCAGCGGGAAAACAGCTATTCAAAGGTGCCTATAATGTTTGCAGCGGCGGCGGGGGACGGGGACGGGGGACGGGGAAGTATTCTATTTAGGCATCGGGGGTATTTGCGGGAGTACAAGTACTCCCGCAAATACTCGGTATCGGTCCCGATACCGATACTGGTATCGGTATCCGGACCAGGGCCGGATTAACAGAGGGGCTGATGGAGCTGCAGCTCCAGGCCCCTTTCTCAAAATAGGCCCATTTGCCCCAAAAAAATAAAATATTTTTTTTTTTTTTTTTTTTTTTAGATCGACTTCAGGGGTTGTAGCTCGATGACCAGAGGTCACAGAAACCCCACATTTGGGGGATAGTCAGTTGAAGACCTACTCCACAACCGGTCAAAATATGGGATGGCTATCATTTATGGTTCCGGAGATACGGGCCTGCTTGCACAGCCTGTCAGAAGCTATATACAGAGCGGCCATTATAAATACAAGCTGACACACTGCAGCAGACTGAGAAAAAAAAATCATCATTTGTTTTTTGCTAGAAAATTACTCTATGGTGGTCTTTGCAACTTTTTATGTTGCACGGTATAGAGCTGCACGATTCTGGCTAAAACGACAACTGCAATTTTTTTGCTTAGAAGATAGATGACGATTCTCTCACGATTCGTACGGCATAACATCATCTTTCACATTAAAATGAAAAAAAATGGGCTAACTTTACTGTTTTGTTTTTATTATTCATTGAAGTGGGCAAATGCAGCGTGACATAAAATATTGCAGCAATTGCCATTTTTGTCTCTGCTAAAATATATATAATGTTTGGCGGATCCAAGTAATTTTCGAGCAAAAAATATTGCTTTTTAACTTAAACAAGTGTTGGACTTTAAGTGGTTACATTTCTTGCATTTACACACAGAAGTTTGATCTAAAAAGGAAGTTGGTTACAATGTTTCATGTTGTTTACAAACTTGGCAGACAGTCGGATATTTTCTTTACACACAGAAGTGTATCATTTTGATATAAGAAGAAAGCGTTAGTTACAATGTTTCCTGCTAAGAACTTGGCAGACTGTCCAGATATTTTCTTTTGACAGCTGAAAGTCTCTCCATTTGTTATATGAAAGAATCAGCAAACTCTGCATTGGAGATGTCAGGGGGGTTGAATCAAGATCACAATTTTAACGATTAATTGTGCAGCTCTAGCACGGTACTGTATTTGCGCAGCAATTTTTCAAACATGTTTTTTTTGGAAATAAACTGTTTCATACATTAAAAAAACACTAAAGTTAGCACGATTTTTTTTTTTTTTTTTGGTATCCTAAGCGATGCTTTAAACATTTTTTAGGTTAGATGTTTAGAGTTACAGAGGAAGTCTAGTGCTAGAATTATTGCTCTCGCTCGAATGATCGCGACGTATGTAACCTGTGTGTATCTGGCTCTGATACTAGCCAGTGCCTACCCAGCTACTGGCTGGTATCTCTCCCCAGCCTGTCCCCACACACCCTCTCACCTGCTGACCTGTGGATGGGGGAATCACTCCTGTAGTTTTATTGTGTCCTGCCAGTGAGTACAATGATCAGTGTTGCTATCTATAGCTGGCAGCACTGATTGTTTTTGGAAAAACAGGCTGGTTGTACTCAAGTCGATTAATAGATTGACTTGTGTAAAACCAGCTAGCCCATACATAGATCTACTATGGCTTGTCTCGGCATAATTGGTGTAATTTCAATTCATGTATGACCCGCTTAACCACTACGCAGTCCCTAAACATCCTTCCACTCCTATACATTGTGCCCACTGTCATACCCTCCACACTCCTCTCCTGTACATAGTGCCCACTGTCATACCCTCCACACTCCTCTCCTGTACATAGTGCCCACTGTCATACCCTCCACACTCCTCTCCTGTACATAGTGCCCACTGTCATACCCTCCACACTCCTCTCCTGTACATACTGCCCACTATCATACCCTCCACACTCCTCTCCTGTACATAGTGCCCACTATCATACCCTCCACACTCCTCTCCTGTACATACTGCCTGCTGTTATAGACTCCTCTTCTGTACATACTTCCCACTGTCGCACCCTCCACACTCCTCTCCTATACATAGTGCCCACTATCATACCATCCCCATTCCTCTCTTGTACATACTGCCCACTGTCATACCCTCCACACTTCTCTCATGTACATACTGCCCCATCATACCCTCCACACTTCTCTCTGGTACATACTACCCTCTGTCATACCCCCACACTCCTCCTGTACATACTGCCCACTGGCATACTCTTCACACTCCTCTCCTGTACAAACTGCCCACTGTCATACCCTTCACACTCCTCTCCTGTACATAGTACCTGCTGTCATACACTTCTCTCCTGTACATACTGCCCACTGTTATACCCTCCACACTCCTCTCCTATACATAGTGCCCACTATCATACCGTCCACACTCCTCTCCTATACATAGTGCCCACTGTCATACCCTCCACACTCCTCTCCTGTACATGGTGCCTGCTGTCATACACTTCTCTCCTGTACATGATGCCCACTGTCATACCCTCCACACTTCTCTCCTGTACATTGTGCCTTTTGCCGTACCCTTTGCACTCTTCTCCTGTACATAGTGCCCAATGTTAGACCCTCCACATTCCTCTTACTCACCTGCACATACTTCCCACTTATATACCGTCCGTACTCCTCCCCTATGTCGCTTACCCACAAAAACAGTTGTTTAAAATGATACTGAATACCCTCAATGTTACCAGCTCTAGAATGGACACACTTGTTAGTTCAACTAAAGGAAATCTCAGTTCTCATATTTGTTCTGTCCCATTATTAGTACTTATTTAATGTTGTGATTAGTACGGTGATGTACAGAGGAACATCGGGGATCTCAGCTACTTTCCTGACATTACTACTTTTTAGAGGCCCTGGGGTAGGTTATGCCACAATGTACAAATATGCACAGCATATTAGCACATTAGGGTACACTTACATTTTCAGACTGGGCCCTCCATTGCTGCGCTGTGATTCCCACGCATTTATTTATTATTTATAAAAGGCCCCACCAAAATCCTCAGCACCAGGCCCATGATGTTCTTAATCTGGCCCTGATCGGGACAACCCTAATAATAAATAATAATAAAAAACATATCATTAATATTATTATGTTCCGTTCCATTTGTTTAGATGCAGATTTTTTTTTCCGGATAATTCATAACTTCGGATAATTTTGTATTTGTTTACTAACAGCCAAATTTCAAAGGAAATTCCTATACCTGTAATTTTATTTTTTTTACAATTTTATTAATTTACAAATTTTTAATTTATGAATTTACGAATTGCCATCATAATGAATGACCCGAAAAAGGAAAAAAACGAGAATGAAACGAAAACCAACACATTGTTTGGCAATCAAGGATGGACTGGTCATTGGGACTACAGGGAGTTTCCCAGTGGGCCGATGGCTCAGTGGGCCGGCTTCAGTGACAGCGGACCTCTCCCCTCCTCTGTCTCTCCCTTCCCACAGCGCTCACATCCTCTCCCTGCCCACAGCACTCATCTGGGGGGCACAAGAGAAGCAGGGGGAGGACCAGAGGAGCAGGGGGGCGACAGAGGAGAATGGAGGAGAGGACAGACAGCTGACTCAACAGCTATGGCCTGGGAGATTCTCACTTCTGCCTAATCTTGTCCCATAAGAGGGGACACCGAACTGATTCTTTCCCCCCGGGTGATATAATGTCTAGCTTCCCCACTCATACTGCCTATAAGAGTACCAGTACCAGCCGTTCTACTAAGTAGAACGGCTAGTGGCTAGTGAATTAGGAGAGGGGGCTTGGGTGGCGGGGGGGGGGGGTGCGGGAGTTGTCCGGCCGCCATGGGAGAGACCTGTCAAAGTGGGCCAGTCTGGATGAAGTCCAGGGCCAAATTTTTGTCCCAGCCCTGTTGGCAATGCACATGTCTTGTTTACCCCCATCCTGTATTGCGTTTTCATTGATAAGTCACAGCGATCGGGAACAAACACCTAAGCATACACTGGTCTTATAATAAATCACCGATGTAGTGCATGTGCACTACTATCAGTGGAAAGGGCCAACAGGTTGGAAATTACCAATAAATAATTGATCTCGAGCACTTCTAACAGCGACTGTTGCACACTAGCGCCGCCTATATGGTAAAAAATAGTATGGCCAATCACTAGTGGCGCTTCCAATCAACCAACCTTATAGCTATATTTATTATTTTTCAAAATACCACACAATAATGAAACCAATGATTAAAATACTACTACTAATATTATTAATCATTTTTATTATTCTAGTTATTTTTATTCATTTAAAGCATGGGTCTTCAAACTATGGCCCTCCAGTTGTTCAGGAACTACAATTCCCATCATGCCTAGTCATGTCTGTGAATGTCGGTGTGTTACAATGCCTCATGGGAAGTGTAGTTCTACAACAGCTGGAGGGCCGTAGTTTGAGGATCCTTGATTTAAAGTGATATTAAACTCTCAAATTTTAAAGAGGAACTGCATTCTGCTCACATAATTTGTCATAAAAACATACTTTGCCATTCTGAAGCTTCCCTCCAACCACTTTGCATATTATTTTATGTATACTGTAATTCTGTACTTGCCAAAAATGCTGCAGAAATTAGACAGGTGCAATTTGTTTAGTTCCAAATTTGTTTTTTAATGATTTTTTAAAATGTCAGAATTTTCTAATTTTTAAATTTCCGAATTTTCGAATTTTCGGATCTCCGAAAATGTAGACTTTCGAATTTCCAAATTCGGAATTTTCGAATATCCGAATTCCGAATCCCGGAGCAAAATGCATTTTTTTTTTTTCCAAATTCCATACCAGGCCCTTCAGGTCTGATATTGATATTAAGAGGAACTCTGTGCCAATTTTTTTTTTAAATAACAGCATAGGGGTCCCCCTCAAAATACATACCAGACCCTTCAGGTTTAGCGTCATTCGGCGGGCGTCTCCCATTGAGGCGGATCGAGTCTTCCTTTTTTTTCTACTGTGTTTTTTTTTAACAATTTTTACACTTTTTTGTGAAATGGTAGGGGTACAATGCACCCCGTTACCACTTCACATAGGGGGGCAGGATCTAGGGGTCCCCTTTGTTAAAGGGGGCTTCCAGATTCTGATAAGCCCCCCGCCCACATACCCCCACAACCACTTGGCAAGGGTTGTGGGAATGAGGCCCTTGTCCCCATCAACATGGGGACATCCTCACCATGTTCAGGGTTCAGGAGGGGGGACGCTCTCTCGTCGCCCCTGTTTTCTTGCAACCTGCTAGGTTGCGTGCTCGGATAAGGCTCTGGTATGGATTTCTGGGGGGAACCCCACGCCATTATTTTTTTCAGTTTTGGTTCGGGGGTTCCCCTTAATATTCATACCAGACAAAAAAGGCATGGTAATGGAATGGGGGGGAACCCATGCCATTTTTTTCAATGACTTTTCACCGGAGCTGAAGAACGGGATGAGGTGAGTGTAAACAAACCTTCCCCTTTCTTCATTGTGGCAGTCTCAGTGATCGTCTGTTCCCTGACATAGGGAAAGACGATCACTGACGTCACATGTCCAGCCCCGCCCCCCTACAGTTAGAAACACATATGAGGTCACACGTAACCCCTACAGCGCCCCCTAGTGGTTAACTCCTAAACTACAATTGTCATTTTCACAGTAATCAGTGCATTTTTATTGCACTTTTTGCTGTGAAAATGACAATGGTCCCAAAAATGTGTCAAAATTGTCCGATGTGTCCGCCATAATGTCGCAGTCACGAAAAAATCGCTGATCGCCGCTATTATTAGTAAAAAAAAAAAGTTATTAATAAAAATGCAATAAAACTATCCCCTATTTTGTAAACTCTATAAATTTTACGCAAACTAATCGATAAACGCTTATTGCGATTTTATGTAGAAGAATACGTATCGGCCTAAACTGAGGATTTATATATATATATATATATATATATATATATATATAAAAGAGAATAAATTTTGCGCATACCCAGTAAACCCTAACAGGTGACAGCTGCGACTCAAAAATGTTATACAACATAAAGCAATAGTATAGAAAGGGTTGGAATCGCGCTAATCGTGAATATATATCCAATGAAGGGCACAGTGCGTGCTGTGATTATTAAACAAATTAAGTGAATAGCCTGTGAACGCATACAATCAATCAATTATAATGAATACCACGCAGGTGTGGATACTGATATGAGCACACCAAAAAAATTTATACTATTAGGTGACTATGCAAAGAAAAAACGCCACAATATAGGTGTGGTTTTAGTGAAAAAACCATCAAACTAATAAAGCCACACAAGTAATAAAATAGGTAAACTGAAAAAATAGACTCCACCTGATGGACAGGGAGAAGAAAAATACAAAGTCTATGATGTATTAAAAATAGTCAATGTGATGAAAAAAAATCAGATGAAAATATAACGTCTCTATCTTCTTAACCTGTATGTACACAGAAGAGGAAGGAAGTCTCAAGCTGATGTAGATGTGTCAATCTCCTGGATATCAATCACGAATGAACTTGCACAGATCTAAAACCGCAGGATCTCAGCGCCATAAAAACAAACAAAGACAAAAACAAAAAGACTCGCATAGTGTAAAACCTTATGGAAAACTGAAAGGACTACACCCGTGTGGGACAGTCTTGCGACCGGGGGAGGGAATAGTGCGGACCCACCACCTCTGCACACACTGACCCTTACCAGATCTGGACCCCACAGGGTAGTATCAGGCACTCAGAGAAGGGATCGTGATTCAGCAACCATAGGACATCAACCGATGAAAATGTTGGTGATACCATGTAATATAAAACCGCACATAGTGTAAAATCAAATGGTATTTAATGTAAAAAAAGTTAAAGGTTGCACTTACAAAGATAAAAATCAGTAGGGCATTTAGAAAGCAAAGTGCCGGCCGGCTGGATGGTACGCGTGCGTCCTTCCGTCTGGATGTGGTGACGTGGGAACGTCTCCTCCCAACGTTTCGTCTTCGTAAGACTTGGTCCCGTGACCAAGTCTTACGAAGACGAAACGTTGGGAGGAGACGTTCCCACATCACCACATCCAGACGGAAGGACGCACGCGTACCATCCAGCCGGCCGGCACTTTGCTTTCTAAATGCCCTACTGATTTTTATCTTTGTAAGTGCAACCTTTAACTTTTTTTACATTAAATACCATTTGATTTTACACTATGTGCGGTTTTATATTACATGGTATCACCAACATTTTCATCGGTTGATGTCCTATGGTTGCTGAATCACGATCCCTTCTCTGAGTGCCTGATACTACCCTGTGGGGTCCAGATCTGGTAAGGGTCAGTGTGTGCAGAGGTGGTGGGTCCGCACTATTCCCTCCCCCGGTCGCAAGACTGTCCCACACGGGTGTAGTCCTTTCAGTTTTCCATAAGGTTTTACACTATGCGAGTCTTTTTGTTTTTGTCTTTGTTTGTTTTTATGGCGCTGAGATCCTGCGGTTTTAGATCTGTGCAAGTTCATTCGTGATTGATATCCAGGAGATTGACACATCTACATCAGCTTGAGACTTCCTTCCTCTTCTGTGTACATACAGGTTAAGAAGATAGAGACGTTATATTTTCATCTGATTTTTTTTCATCACATTGACTATTTTTAATACATCATAGACTTTGTATTTTTCTTCTCCCTGTCCATCAGGTGGAGTCTATTTTTTCAGTTTACCTATTTTATTACTTGTGTGGCTTTATTAGTTTGATGGTTTTTTCACTAAAACCACACCTATATTGTGGCGTTTTTTCTTTGCATAGTCACCTAATAGTATAAATTTTTTTGGTGTGCTCATATCAGTATCCACACCTGCGTGGTATTCATTATAATTGATTGATTGTATGCGTTCACAGGCTATTCACTTAATTTGTTTAACCACTTCCCGACGGCCGTACGAATATTTGCGGCCGTCGGGCTGTCATGAATCTCTGACAGGGCGCATATATGCGCCCTGTGCTTTTAATGGCCACAAGAGGGCGCGCGAGCGCCGCCGGCGGCGCGCGCGTGGCCGCCGGCGGCGCGCGCGTGCCCGCTGCATTCCTGAGATGCCGATGCGCGTGCCCGGCGGCCGCGATGTCCGCCAGGCACTCGCAATCGGCGAATACAGGGACAAGACATGGATCTCTGTGTGTAAACACAGAGATCCATGTCCTGTCAGGGAGTGAGGTGACCAATCTGTGTCTCTTGTACATAGGGACACAGCATCGGTCACCTCCCCCAGTCACCCCCCTCCCCCCAAACAGTTAGAACACACCCAGAATACATTTAACCCCTTCCATGCCCCCCTAGTGTTAACCCCTTCACTGCCAGTCACATTTATACAGTAATTGGTGCATTTTTATAGCACTGATCTCAGTATAAATGTGAATGGCGCCAAAAATGTGTCAAAAGTGTCCGATGTGTCCATCATAACGTCGCAGTCCCAATAAAAATCGCAGATCGCCGCCATTACTAGTAAAAAAAAAAATATAAAAATTAATAATAATTCTGTCCCCTATTTTGTATGCGCTATAACTTTTGTGCAAACCAGTCGCTTATTGCGATTTTTTTTATTTTTTTTACCAAAAATATGTAGAATAATACGTATCGGCCTAAATAGAGAATTTTTTTTATTTTATTTTTTTAAAAATTGGCTATTTATTATAGTAACAAGTAAAAAATATTGACTTTTTTTCAAAATTGTCGCTCTTTTTTTGTGTATAGCGCAAAAAATAAAAACCACAGAGATGATCAAATACCACCAAAAGAAAGCTCTATTTGTGGGAAAAAAAGGACGCCAATTTTGTTTGGGAGCCACGTCGCACGACCGCGCAATTGTCAGTTAAAGCGACGCAGTGCCAGAAGCTGAAATTTCACCTGGTCAGGAAGGGTTATAAGTGCCCAGTAAGGAAGTGGTTAATAATCACAGCACGCACTGTGCCCTTCATTGGATATATATTCACGATTAGCGCGATTCCAACCCTTTCTATAATATATATATATATACATATATATATTTGGGGGATATTTATTATAGCAAAGAGTAAAATAAAAATGCATTTTTTTTCAAAATTGTCGCTCTATTTTTGTTTATAGCGCAAACAATAAAAACTGCAGAGATGATCAAATACCACCAAAAGAAAGCTCTAGCTGTGGGAAAAAAAGGATGCCAATTTTGTTTGGGAGCCACGCCGCACGGCCGTGCATATGTCAGTTAAGACACCTTTCACACTTGTACGACTTCAAAGTCGCACGATTTTACCGCAATTTTGCGGCCGCGATTTTACCACGATTTTGCCGCAATTTTAATGAATGCCTGTGTAAGTGGCATCAAAATCGGACCAAAGTAGTGCAGGGACTACTTTGAAGTAGGCACAACTTAAAGTCGTGCCAGTATGAATGGTAGTCATTGAAAACAATGGAGAATGACTTGTCATATGATTTTGCAGTCCAAAATCGTGGGACAAGTCGTATAAGTGTGAAAGGGGACTCAAGCGACGCAGTGCCGAATCGCAAAAAGGGGCAAGGTCCTTAACCTGCATAATGGTCTTGGGCTTAAGTGGTTAAATTACTTTTTGTCCTTCAGAAATGACACTTTGTGCAGGGACAGTTCTAAGCACAGGAAACAAGCGCTACTTCACAGGCATACTATACACCCCCCAGGTACGAAATTTAAAGGAATATTTCAATTTTACTGTTTCGCTTTAAGCATTATTAAAATCACTTCTCCCGAAAAAAAACGGCCGTTTTTAAAACTTTTTTTGCATTGATACATGTCCCCTGGGGAATTTTATGACGATAACTTGCATATAAGCCTTTAAAATTAGCACCTTTAATTTCTCCTATAGACTTTTAAAGGGTGTTTTTAAATTTGCCGCTAACACCCCAAATTGTTCGCTATTCGGCGAACACACAACATCGGGCTCATCCCTAGTTCTGAGTCATTTTCTAGCCCCCCCAAAAAAAGATGATTTTTACATGTGGGAGAGGAATGCCAGAATGGGTCTGGGTGGGGAAGTCGATAAAGATACATTGTTGTCGGGGTGACCATTGAAAGTGATCGTTATATACTTTGTTGCAATCCTGTTGATCCTTTGAGCCTGGCGCCCGGGATGCGGAGAGTTAAATCCCCCTAATGGAATAATTTGTTTTCTGACAGCTTGCAAGCAAACTTCCAAGACTGGCTGCGTAGCAACAGCACGACCGAACCTGGCCCACACCGCCGACTCTCTCCCATTACCTCAGACGTTAATAAGGTAATTCCATCCAACGCAATATTAACCCCTTACACTCACCCAAACACCTCTTTATTTCTTTTTTTAATTGTCGCAAAATTATTTTATACTTCTTAAAAATATTTTATAGCGTTACCCCCAAATTTTGGAGACCTTTAACCATTTGTCTACCGGGTACTTTTACCCCCTTCCTGCCCAGACCAATTTCCAGCTTTCATCGCTCTCGCACTTTGAATGGCAGTTGCGCGGTCGTGCTACATTGTACCCATTAGACATTTTTTATCATTTTTTTTTTACACAAATAGAGTTTTTGCTGGTATTTTAATCACTGTTGTTTTTTTTTTTAAAGACAGAAAATGTTGGCAGGTGGCACTGATGAGGCAGCTGCGGCTCTCTGTGTGAGGAACCGATGTCCCTCTGACGGAAGCCGGTGATCGTTTTCTTTTTAGGTGAGAGGGGAAAAAAAAAAGAAAAAAAAAACTGTTTTATAGTTTGGTATAAAATTTTAAAAACAGGTAATTTTTCTCCTTCATTGACATGTGCTGCACTGATAGGCTGCACTGATGGGCATTGATAGGCTGCACTGATAGGCTCCACTGATGGGCATTGACAGGCTGCACTGATGGGCTGAACTGATAGGCACTGATAAGTCGGCACTAATTGGCACTGATAAGCGCTGATGAGGCTGCAATGTTGGGCACTGAGAGGTGGCACTGATGGGGCAGCACTGAAGGGCACTGAGAGATGGCACTGATGAGTGGCCCTAGAGAGCATTGATAGGCTGCACTGATGGGCTGCATTGATAAGGCAGCACTAATTGGCACTGATAGGTGGCACTGATAAGCACTAATGAGGCCGCAATGTTGGGCACTGAGAGGTGGCACTGATGTTGACACTCATGGGCACTGATGGTTTTACTGATGGGTGGCACTGAAGAGCACTGATATATGGCACTGATTGGTGGCACTGATAAGCACTGATAGGCACTTTAATTTGCCACTGATAGGCAGCACTGATCGGTGGCACTGATGATGTGGCACTGATGGGCGCTGATGGTTGGCACTGATGGGCGCCACAAAGAGCACTGATAGATGGCACTGATGGGTGGCACTGATAAGCACTGGTAGGCACTAATATTTGCCACTGATAGGCAGCACTGTTCGGTGGCACTGATGGTTGACACTGATAGGCGCTGATGGTTGGCACTGATGGGCACCACAAAGAGCACTGATAGATGGCACTGATGGGTGGCACTGATAAGCACTGGTAGGCACTAAAATTTGCCACTGATAGGCAGCACTGTTCGGTGGCACTGATGGTTGCCACTGATAGGCGCTGATGGTTGGCACTGATGGGCACCACAAAGAGCACTGATAGATGGCACTGATGGGTGGCACTGATAAGCACTGGTAGGCGCTAATATTTGCCACTGATAGGCAGCACTGTTCGGTGGCACTGATGATGAGGCACTGATGGTTGACACTAATGGATACTGATGGGCGACACTGAAGAGCACTGATAGATGGCACTTATAGTTGGCACTGATGGGTGGCACTGGTAGGCGCTAATATTTGCCACTGATAGGCAGCACTGGTCGGTGGCACTGATGATGAGGCACTGACAGAGGCGGCTCTCTAATTAGACAAAAAAGCGGTCGCCTAAGGCCTTCGTGCTTTCAGGGGCCTCGCGGCCGCCTAATGTTCCTGATGTATGTGATAGAATGGGAGGGAATATCCCCCAGCTGGCAAGGTGAGCGGGTCGGGCTGGTAAAGGATTACCGTCTTTCGTATACAGCGCTGCCTGCTGCAGATGAATTGTAGACATGGAGGCGGACCTGTCAGGAGGTAGGGGCGGACTGGACCTGGGGGGGGGGGGGGGGGCGGCCACAGGGATTATGCATCATAAAAATTGAGTTATTTTTTTTATCGCTTTAATTATTTTTCCCATTATGGGCGGTAGTGGGCCCTCATGTCTAAGTTTTGCCTAAGGCCTCGCAAAGCCTAGAGCTACCTCTGGGCACTGATGGGCATTGATTGACAGCACTGGTAGACATTGACAGGTGTCACTGGTGGGAAAAGGTAGATGGCACTGTGGGTACTGATAGGTGGCACTGGCAGGTGGCACTGGTGGGCACTGGTTTCATGTCCTTATTGTTCGTTTTTGCTTTGAAGTTGCTGTAATCCTGCTCTGATCTCCACACTTCCTGCTTGTCTGTTTCCTTATAACCACAGTGCCGGGAGCTTTCTCACGGTGGTCTGAGCTGTCATTACTGTGTGTCTAAAACTTCCCAGAACCAATCAGATTCATTTTAAAAACAAAACACTGCCCTGGATTTGTTTGTTTTTGTTCTGTGTGTCTCTTTCTACTTCACAGAAACATGAAGCCAGTTCAAAAGTGAAACTAACCTGCAGGCACATTATATGATTGATTTTTATCTATTTTTAATCATTTTGAAAAGGAATCAGTTAACTTTTATGTCTCTATAACCTGTTAACAGTCATTTCAGCAAAAAAAATGTTTTTCCTTTAGTGACCCTTTAAGGTTTGTTGGAAACTCCTGCATATACCTAGTGAAGTGACAATCCTCAGGTGATACACAGGGATGGAACAAATCCTCCTACATAAGATGTACCTGTTTATCTGCAGTCTTCTCCTCTTAACATTTTTCACAGTCAGTGGCGGCTAGTGCTCTATATTTTTTTATTTCGGGGGGATGCTGCAAACAAGACACCCGTCACCGCCCCCCACTCCACCTCAGTTGGTCGCTCGCTCGTCCGCTCCCCCACCAGCCCCGCACTTACCCCTTCTAGCAACTTTAACTCCTTCCTGCATCTCCTCCTCCTCCATGGTGGCGGCTTCATCCCCGGCGGCTTCCCTCTGTGGCCAATATGATTGCTTCTCCTCTCGGGCCAATCGGGTCTTAAGACCCACTTCCTGATTGGCCGGGAGGAGAAGAAGGAAGGCAATAGTAAATATTACTTAGCTATTGTCACACAACTGGGTGGGCTCAAGGCGCAGTGCTCTGAGGCCCGAGTCCACCCTGTTTTAAGTCAATTAGAGCCTCGGGCTCTAATTACGTGCTTCTAAAAAACAAAAAATACCATTGGAATCCATGTGTCTGTCACTCTGTCTGTTGATTAGGGACCGGACGCATAGATTAGGGGGGCGGCTGCACCCTGTATGGATGGCCCACCACTGTTTAAAGTTCAGAATTTATAAAGTTTGTCTGAGCTGTAAGAAATCAGGGGGCGGAGAACTGATGTTACACCCTGTATGTCTAGAGGAGAGCTCTGATTGGAGGGAAGAGACACCGCCCCCTTTCACACAGCACCCAGGAACAGAGCTGAGGCTGACAATCACAGGCTGTGTGCTGGAGCTCCCTCCTCTGTCACCTTGGTGTCAGGAAAACCTGTCAGAAGTGGCTTAGAAGGCAGCAGACAGAAATGACACCTAGTGCTCTGGACTGAGACAAGTACACACTATAGAGGGACATGCTTTGTTCATATTTCATGTCTGAGGTTTATAACCACTGTAATTATTTGTCGCCTGCAGCACGCAAATCTCGGCAGATGGGCCTTGGTGCCGAGCAGCCGCATATTTGCATTCATTAGTGCAAATGTAGCTGTGCTGAGAGTGTGCACCCTGCGCACTCCCAACTGGTGGCTAAGGGCAAGCTTGCAATCACTGCTTGCAATTGGGAGCTCTCCAAACACGTGACGGCCAATCATGATCATAAATCCCGCCCCGCCTCCCAGCATTCTAAGCCCCTTAAAGGGCCGGGAGGCACCAAGAGGTTAAATACTGAAACTGGTATACCCCCCATTAATTGTCCCCCTTTCCCCTTTGTGGCCTCCACTGGCAATCTTTTTTTTTTAAAGCCTAAGAGCCCTTTCACACTGGTGTTCTTTAAAAAAAAGTGGTATGCGGCTTGCAAAAACGCCTTTGCCTTGCGTTCTTGGTGCCTTTTCTGGATTCCTGTTTCCCAACATGCACCTGGGAAACTTGAACATGGGACCCAAAAAAACGAAGGGCCAGATTCACATAGAATCTGCGGCGGCGTAGCGTAAGCCATTTACACTACGCCGCCGCAACTTACCGGAGCAAGTGCCGTATTCTCCAAGCACTTGCTCCGTAGTTTGCGGTGGCGTAGTGTAAATGGCCCAGCGTAAGGCCGCGTAATTCAAAGGGGGCGGCTTGTATTTAAATTAAGCGCGCCCCCGCGCCAATTGATCTGCACATGCGCCGGCCGTACAAATAGCCCAGTGCGCATGCTCCAGCTCACGACAGAAAACGCCAATGAAGCCGACGTGAGCGTAATTGACGTAAAGCCCTATGCGCGGACGACTTAGTAAAACGACGTAAACGACGAAAAAAGACGACGCTTTCCCGACGCCATACTTAACATGGCATACGACGGACCTTCGGAAACCTACCCCTCATATAGCAGGGGTAACCTTACGCTTACGGAAACGGCGTAAACGACGACGAGGCGGTGCAAAATCGTTTGCTAAATCGGCGTATCAGGCACATTTGCATAGTCAAATGAGAAAACAACGTAAACGCCACCTAGCGACCAGAAAAGAATTACATCTAAGATCCGACGGTGTAAGTGTCTTACACCTGTCGGATCTACGCCGCATCTATGCGTAAATGATTCTAGGAATCACACGCATAGATACCCGGGCCAAAAAACAGAGATACGACGGTGTATCTTGAGATACACCGTCGGATCTCTTTCGAGAATCTGCCCCTCAGACTTGGTTTACCTTTTTTGATGCATTTGCTATAGAAATCAATGGAAGGATTGTGTTTTGGTGCGCTTTTGACAAGTGTCATGCAATGTGGCATGCAGTACTTTTTAAAACACAGTGAAGCAATGTGAACAGCAGTGGCCCATAATGCAGGACGCACGTGCACCGCTCCCTTATCCATGCATCCGGCCCCCTACTCTACATACAGGGTGCTGCCCCGATCAGGGCCGATCCTAGAGTCACAGACGCCTGGGTGCAGAAATATTTCTGGCGCCCCCACATGGGCGTGGTCATCTTACCAACTCCTCCCCCTTACAAATGTTTCTATGGCAACGACTCAAACACAGAGATGCTCCCCTAACACGGACAAGGAGAACAGGTCAGGCACGGACCGCCCCCCCAGTGACGTCACTGCACGGCTGGTCTCTCTCCACACAGAGACAGCCGCTGCTTCGCTCTCCTCCTCTGACAGGACAGGCTTGGGCTGGAAACACAGTGGCAGCGGCAGTGACCGGCGGAGAGAGGTGCCTTTGGATACGAACAAGGAGATGAGGAGGAGGGAGGGAGGCATGCGCACAGGGTGTGCCAGGTGTGCCCAGGCACACCCTAATCCCCCTGTACAGCAACAATTCCCCCTACTGCTCTGGCTTCTCCCCTTATCCCTACAGCGCTTCTGGCTTTCCTCCTCTCCTCTCCCACCGGCTGTTGCTGCTGGGATGTTTTAGAATGAGTGGGTGAAGTGGTCGGTAAATATGTAATTTACTGGCCCCTTCCCTTTATGAATGAAGATCATGAGTGATCGGTATTGGTAATATGTGTTTGAGCTTTGGGGTGCACACCCTAATGCAATAGGCTGCGCACACCTATGGAGGGAGGGGAGCACTCTGGAGCTTCAGTGCCCCCATCTCTGTGGCCCTGGGTGCACTGCACCCCATGCACCTGACTAGAATCAGCCCTGGCCCCGATCTATGCGTCCGTCCTCCTACTCTACATGCAGGTCGCTGGATGCATGGATTACAATCTTGTTTTTTTTTTAGCAACATGACTAAAACCAGAGGCTCTAATAGGCTTAAAAAAGGGTGGGCTCACCCAGTTGTGTGACAATAGCAAATTAATATTCGCTATTGTCTTCCTGAATCTCCTCCCAGGCCAATCAGGAATCGGGTCCTGAGAGGAGAAGTGATCCTATTGGCCGTCGAGGAGGAGAGAGGAGACGCAGGGGAAGTCACCATAAAGCACCAGAAAGAGGAGACACTGCCCAGAGGAAGCGCTACCCGCTACTGCAATGGGGTAGGTGCAGGGCTTGTGAGGGGGCTGTGACCGACCCGACCGACCGGGGTGGGGGTGGAAGCGGGAGGATTGTTTGCCACATCCCCCGCTACTGATTGTGAGCAGTTACATAGGATTCTTTTTTTTTTTTGTTTTGTTTCATAATTATTATTTTTTTGTAAATCAGCAGACAGGACATTCAGGCCCCCGTTCACATGTGATTCTACCTGCGATTCCAAATCACGGCACATCGTGTATTTGGGCACCGTTATTCTTAATGGCACCCCAAACACAATGCGATTGTGTGACGTAATAGAGCGGTAAATGCAGCAAAATGCGTGGGCAAAAATCAAGCTAAGTAGCCATGTGCACTGCCAAAAAATGTGTTCGTTTTCGTTTCATTTGTGTTTTTTTTTTTCTGTTTTTCATGTCATTCGTTATGATCGCAGCTCAAAAATTCGTAAATTTGAAATTTCGTAAAATCGAAAATCCGAAAATCGTAAAGAAAATTTGAAAGAAAAAAATAAGAACCAACTATTAAATTATAGGTATTGGAATTTGCTTTCAAATTTGGTTCGTAACCTATTCAAATGTATCTGAAGTTACGAATTATCCGAAAAAAAACTATTCGTTATGTTCACTAACAACCAAATTGTCGCTCTATTTTCGTTCATAGCGCAAAAAATAAAAATCGCAGAGGTGATCAAATACCACCAAAAGAAATCTCTATTTGTGGGAAAAAAGGACGCCAATTTTGTTTGGGAGCCACGTCGCACGACTGCGCAATTGTCAGTTAAAGCGACGCAGTGCCAAATCGCAAAAAGGGGCCAGGTCCTTAACCTGCATAATCGTCCGGGGCTTAAGCGGTTAAAGGAACCTATTTAGAAAAAACAAATCTTTACAACCTCTTTAAGTTATTATTATTAGTTAGTTATTATTTCTGATTTCCGAATTTCACATTTTCAAATTTCCGAATATTCAGAAAAATTTGTTCAACAGGTTTTCCGAAATTAACAAATTTGAAATGTATTAAAAAAACAAATTAGGAATGAAACAAATTGCACATGTCTAACGCTAAGCTTGTTGCCCAAATAGGAGCAGGAGCTTCTGTTGGTCAACAACCGTGCATAGGGCAGTCCATTAAGGTGAATGGGCCGCCCCATGCGTGACATGCGTTTTCTCGTGTAAATTGCGGTTTGAAGATCATGAGCGGGAACGCTAGTTTCCTCTACGTGGGATCTGAATGGGGCCTTATAGTGAAACTCACACTTACTATCAAAAACAAAAATCGCCATCTCGAATTCACTTTTTGGTGCGTGCACAGACATCTTTGCCAGGTCTATGTTTTCACCGATGGAAGCAGCGGAGGATAAATCTGACAAGTCGACTGTTGGTTGCCAGGTGGAAGCAATCAGCTCCCCAAAGGCAGCTCTAGGCTTTGTGAGGCGTCAGGCAAAATTTAGACATGAGGGCCCCTCTCACATCCCCAAAATGGGAAAAAATGTAAGCAAGAAAAATGGCAGCAGAAAGATGCACGGATCTATCACACAGGTGATCAGCATCACTTCTAGGGCAACCGCCTCACCCATCAGACATATGCAGCCAATATAACATCTGAGGCCCAGCAAGGTGACAGCAGGGAACAGAAAACACAGGGCAGAACTGGAGGTGGTGGCACGTCATCCTGGAGAGTAATCACAGGCAAATTAGGCGGCTCCGAGGCCCCTGTTAGTGTGAGGCCTTAGACGACCACCTAGTTTGCCTAATTCAAGAGCCGCCTCTGCGCCTCCCAATTGCTTTCAACCCACCCCCAGTACTTCCAACCCCCCCCCCCCCCTGGTTTCCTGGGCTCACAGCATGGCGGGTGTTGCCAGGTGTAGTGGAGGGAGACCAGTGTATGTCTGTTCGCTGATCTCCCCTACCTACTAAGAACCTGTAATTTAGATTTTTTTGGTTGTCACTTTCCCTTGCCGCTATTGCCATGAAAGAAGCTAATAGAGTGTGACCTGTGCTCTATTAGCTTCACTGGAGGGCAGGGGAGACTAGACATGGGCACTGTGGATTTTTTTTTACATTTTTTTACATTTTCAAATTTAAAAAAAAAAAATAGTTACATTCTTTTTTTTGTTTTCTGTTTTCTTTTTTTGGGTCATTCATTATGATTCACTAAATTGCTAAATTGGTCAATTCAAAAATTCGTAAATTTGAAAATTCATAAATTTGTAAGTTCAAAAATACGAAAATTCAGAAAATTCAGAAATTCGAAAATCTTAAAAATCGTAAAATCCAAAAATAAGAAAGAAAATCCGAAAATTTAATATTTTTTTTTTTAAATATGTTAGTCCGAAAAAAAGAAAGAAAATATATAAAGTGTGATCTGTGCTCCATTAGCTTCACTGGACGGCAGGGGAGACTGGACATGGGCACTGCGGATTTTTTTTTTTATTTAAAAAAAAATGTTTTTTAATTCTTTTTTTTTGTTTTCTGTTTTCTTTTTTGGGTCATTCGTTATGATTTACGAAATTGGTAAATTGGTAAATTTGAAAATTCGTAAATTTGAAAATTCATAAATTTGTAAGTTCGAAAATACAAAAATTCAGAAAATTCAGAAATTTGAAAATCTGAAAATCTGAAAATAAGAAAGAAAATCCGAAAATTAAAAAAAAAAAAAAAAATTCCAAATATGTGTAAGTCCGAAAATAAGATAAAAGTGTGATCTGTGCTCCATTAGCTTCACTGGACGGCAGGGGAGACTGGGCATGGGCACTGCAAATTTGTTTTTTAATTAAAAAAATAAAATAGTTTCATTCTTTTTTTTGTTTTCTGTTTTCTTTTTTGGGTCATTCGTTATGATTTACGAAATTGGTAAATTGGTCAATTATAAAGTTCTTAAATTTGAAAATTCATAAATTTGTAAGTTTGAAGATACAAAAAGTCCGAAAATAAGAAAGGAAATATGAAGATTCGAAAGAACGGAAATTCAAAATAAAAATAATGAACTATTAAATTATAGGTATTGGAAATGCCTTTCTAATTTGGCTGTTAGTGAACCTAACAAAAACAAATTTATCCGAAATAACGAATTGAAAAGTACACACAAAAACACTGGCTAGGCACACATTTAACCCTTTGATCACCTGGATGTTTTTTGTTTAACCCCTTCTCAGTCAGTGTCATTAGTACAGTGTATATTTTTAGCACTAATCTCTGTATTAGTGTCACTGGTTCCCACAAAGTGTCAAAAGTTTCAGTTAGTATCCAATTTGTCTGCTGCAATATCGCAGTCCCACTATAAGTCGCTGATCGCTGCCATTACTAGTATAAAAAAATAAAAATAAACATTCCAAACATACAAACTTTTTGTACAGCAACAATTCTTTTTTTCAGCTCCTCAGAGAGATATTTGCCATGAGGTGCCATGTGGAACTTCCATAAATCCAGTATGAGGGAGGGAGTGAGAGCGATAACACCAAATTTACCACACCTGCTCTCTATTCACACCCGAGATCTTGTAACACTAACAAGTCACATGACATCAGGAATTAAAAATAGCTAATTGGGCCTAACTTGGACATTTTCACTTAGGGGGTGTACTCACTTTTGTTGCCAGCGGTTTAGACATTAATGGCTGTGTGTTGAGTTATTTTGAGGGGAAAACAAATTTACACTGTTATACAAGCTGTACACTCACTACACAACATTGTAGGTACAAAGGGCCAGATTCAGATACAATTACATTGGCGCAGAGTATCAGAGATACTATTTTACCAGGCTCTACGCCGAATTCTGGTAGATTTTGTCCCGTACGGTACGGCAGCGTAGTGTATTTCTCGCCGCGTAATCGAAATACGCGATTAGGGGGCGTGAAGCATTTAAATTAGGCGCGTCCCCGCGGCGATCGAACTGCGCATGCTCCGTTCAGAAATTTCCCGCCGTGCATTGCGCGAAATAACGTCGTTACGTCATTTTTTTTTTTTGAGTAGCGTCGTTTACGGACATTCCTATTCCCGGACGACTTACGTAAAAAATAAAAAAAGACGTCGAAAAACTTTGAAATTCGATGCGGGAACGACGGCCATACTTAACATGGGCTGTCTAATATTAGACCAGCAAAAAGCTGGAATAACTTTACGCGGCAAAAAGATGACTAAAGATGCCGTAAGAGATTGCGATTGACGTTCGTAACTTCGTGGATCGTCGGCAAAAGCTCATTTGCATACCCCGATGCGGAAAACGACGGGAACTCCACCCAGCGGCTGCAAATTTATTGCAGCGTTAATCCGAAGGCGTACAAACACGTAAGCCAGTCGAATTGAAGCCCGCAGCCGTATTTTCATGGTTTGAGAGTTCAGAGTAGTGAAAAAACGTGCGTAATTTGAAAGTACTCCAGTCTAACGCGAGATAGACAGGAGTAATCGCTCTATGAATGTGGCCCAAAGTGTAATTTCTTCAGTGTTGTCACATGAAAAGATAGAAGAAAAGATTTACAGAAATGTGACTGAGGGGTGTACTGACTTGTGTGAGGTACTGTATTTCGCATTGTGCCGAGTTCTTATTCATTTAAACTCTTATCCAGCTTGCTATCGGCGTGCGTTCGAGTTCAGCAACTGTGTCATCGCACTGCCTGTACTGATTTCTGCAGCAATGTTTTCCATCATAATAGATTATTACATATCTATTAAAAGTAACAGCAACATGACTCATGCCTAGCAGAAAAAAAAGAATAATTGGCCATCCCTGCAGAACCAGAAAAACAGAATCTTAAAGTGACAGTGCAGAGAAAAAATACTGTTGGGGGTAAATAAATAATAGGGTTGTCCCAATACCACTTTTTTAAGACCGAGTACAAGTACAGATACTTTTTTTTCCAAGTACTCGCCGATATCGAATACCGATACTTTTTTTTTATGTCATGTGTCAGTATTTTTATTTTTCAATTTTAATTTTTCACAATTTTCCAATGCTTTCTTGGGGGGGGGGGGGGGGGGGGGGGATGGTGTCAGTGTGTTTTTTTTATTTTAATATGTATTATTTTTTACTAGGGCTGTCACTGATCAAAATTTTTGTGTTCGATTAATTTTTTTTTTTTTTTTAATCGATTAATCAACTAATTTCGATTAATTATAACGCACATACAGATCCAACTACTTTTAGCTGATCTCCTTGCAGGCTGATTCCCAGTGCAGCTCCAACCACTGGAAAAATGGATAGCAGGATGCAAAAAACACACAAAAGGCAGCGCTCAATGGGAATAGCATTAAAACTTTTATAGTCTTCAAGTAGGTAACCAAATAAATATTGCACTGGAGATAAAATCGATGTAGCTATATAAACTGTAAAAATGTGCGAGTAATACCAAACGGTACCAAAAGCAGTCATAAAAACATGTAGCCAAGTATGATACTGGTATAAAAATGTGTACAACGATACCACTGCTGAATCCAGATGAGGAGAGGTTAACATCAGTCCGTCGGCATGTAGATGTCCCGTGAAGGGAACTATCACAGCTCCCAGTGGATGGCTGTAGAATCCCAGGTTGATAGAGGGAAGTGACAGAGGGAAGTGTAACAGCCCTTGCGTGTGGCAGATAGTAAGGTCCCGCCGGCATGCAGATATGAAGGCACAGCAAAGGATCCCTTCAGATGGACACGGCAAGCCCCGCCGGTGTCCGTGATGTCACCGGATCTCCGACGGAACTCCCTGAAGTCCCGGAAGCCGGCGGAGAGGTGAGTACCAATCAAAATAATTGTAATCGATCAAAAAGATTTTGATCGATCAAAAAATGTAAAGATTAATCGATTAATTAAAAGTTAATTTGCACGGCCCTATTTTTTACAATAATTATTTTTATTTATTGCTATATATTTTTTTCTTAGCCCTGTTGGGGGGCTTTGGTGAAATATCAGGGTTCTTAACAGACCTCTGACATCTCCCCTTTGAGACAGAGAAAGGAACTAAGGACACAGACTATCCAGTCCTTTCTCAGCTGTATTGAAAATGAATGGTCAGGAGACAGAGGCTCCTCTCCATTCATAAACTGAAACATCAAAAACACAGGTTAGTCAGTGATCAATCGAAAAAGGTAGGAGTCGAGTTTAGCGGCTCCTACCGCCGCTCTCCATCCTGACAGATGGGGTGGAGGAGGACATGGAGGGTGACACCACGGAGGGGGAAAGCAGCGGCACGGAGGAGGAGAGCAGAACGGAGGGAGGAGAGCAGAACGGAGGAGGATAGCAGCGGCATGGAGAGGGGACACTGAGCATGGAGGAGGACAACAGCGGCACAGAGGGGAAGAGCAGAACGGAGGGGAAGGGCAGAACGAAGGAGGGTTCTAAAAAATTAAGTTTTTAAGGGTCTAGAAAAAAACAACAATTTTTTTGTAACCCGATCTTTAACCACTTAACCCCCGGACCATATTGCTGCCCAATGACCAGAGCACTTTTTGCGATTCGGCACTGTGTTGCTTTAACTGACAATTGCGCGGTCGTGCGACGTGGCTCCCAAACAAAATTGGTGTCCTTTTTTTTCTCACAAATAGAGCTTTCTTTTGGTGGTATTTGATCATCTCTGCGGTTTTTATTTTTTGCGCTATAAACAAAAATAGAGCGACTGTATAGAAAAAAATTCAATATTTTTTACTTTTTGCTATAATAAATATCCCCCAAAAATATATAATACATTTTTTTTTTCTTAGGTTAGGCCGATACATATTCTTCTACATATTCTTCGTAAAAAAAATTGCAATTAGCATTTATTGATTGGTTTGCGCAAAAGTTATAGCGTTTACAAAATAGGGGGTAGTTTTATGGCATTTTTATTAATATTTTTTTTTTACTAGTAATGGCGGCGATCAGCGTTTTTTTTCGGTACTGCGATATTATGACGGACACTTCGGACACTTTTGACATATTTTTGGGACCATTGCCATTTTTATAGCAATCAGTGCTATACAAATGCATTGGATTACTATAAAAATGCCATTGGCAGTGAAGGGGTTAACACTAGGGGCAGGGAAGGGGTTAAGTGTGTTCCTGGGTGTGTTCTAACTGTATGGGGGGATGGCCTAGGGGAAATTACTGATCTTCTGTTCATACATTGTATCACGCGCCCCCTAGTGGCTGCTAAACTCTAGAGCTACGTAGAGCTACGGGCTCTCGCCCAGGAGAGCCGACCTGCCGCAGTAAAATGACGGCGGCAGGTCGGCAAGCAGTTAAAACGGCCTTGCCTACACACGATTGTAAAAAAAAAGCTCTGGCAAAGCGCAGTGACGTACAACATGTACGACGGCACTATAAAGGGGAAGTTCCATGCGGATGGCGCCACCCTTGGGGCTGCTTTTGCTGATTTTGTGTAAATAAAAGACGATTTGCACTTTTCTGTCTGTTACAGCGTGATGAATGTGCTTACTCCGTTACGAACGCTAGTTTTACCAGAACGAGCGCTCCCATCTCATAACTTGCTTCTTGCGTGGATTTTTTCACGTCGTTAAAGCCCACACGCGACCATTTTTTACAACCTTAAAAAACGACAACGTTAAAAACTTGGCCATGTTTTAGAACTCGAAAAAATCCTCTGGAGCCCACACACGATCGTTTTTAATGGCATTAAAAAAAAACGTCATTTTTTAGAACGCGGAAAAACGTGCGCGGCATTAGAACATCTGCAGGGTTTTAATTGCTTCCCTCTCATTTTCTGCCCTGTAAATGGAGAGGAAATAAAAGGGGGGGGAGGAAGGAGGTAAGCAAATAGGAAGTGGAGAACAAAAAAAAGGGGATGAGAAACAGAGGAAAGAAAGAAGAAAGAGAGGTAAAATGGGGGAAGGAAGGAAGGAAGGAAGGAAGGGGAAGGGGAAGGAATTTATTAGAAAATAAGGAAGGAAAGGAGGATGGAAGGGTGACAATGAGGTATTGAGGAAGGAAGGAATGAACGAAGGGAAGAAGGGAGGATATAAGAAAGAAAGGTTAGGTTGAATGAAGGTTGTCATAGCTATGACTAAGCATCTATCCATGATGTGAAACATGTTAGCTTTTTTGTCCCCTATGTCCACTTTCTACCATTGATTGCAGTGTTGCATGAATTTTTGGATGTTATACAGCTTTGGATTTTATCCTTTGTTCTTTTTGTTTCAATAAATCACCTATCAGAGTGCGGCAGTCCAGGAACATTTCTTTTTTTTCATGGATCAGCGCAGAGTCTGCACATGTCAGTACTACAGGGCGGGAGCACAGCATAGGTCGCAGGGCTTGGAGCGGTACGCTTTTCCATTGTTTTCCGTTGACTGGGGGAGGGAGAGAGGGAACAAGGAAGGAAGGAAGGGAGGGAGGGAAGAAGAGAGGGAGGGAAGAATGGAGGATTTAAGTAAGAGAAAGGTTGAATGGAGGGAGGGAGAGAGGGAGGAAGGAAGGGAGGGAGGGAGGAAGGGAGGATATAAGAAAGAGAAAGGTGGAATGGGGGGAGGGAAAGAGGAAGGAAGGGTAGGAGGGTGGAAGGAAGGAATTAGGAAAGAAAGGAAAGAAAGGAGTATGGAAGGGTGACAATGAGGTATGGAGGAAGGAAGGAAGGAAGGAAGGAAGGAAGGAAGGAAGGAAGGAAGGAAGGAAGGAAGGAAGGAAGGAAGGAAGGAAGGAAGGAAGGAAGGGAGGATATTATAAGAAAGACAATTTTAATCTGGGGAGGGAGGGAGATAGGAAGGAAGGAAGGAAGGAAGGAAGGAAGGAATAGAGCAAATAATGAAGAAAGTAAGGAAGGAAAGGAGGAAGGGTGAAAGGTAGGAAGGAGAGAAGAAAATAGGGAAGGAAAGGAAGGAAGGAAGGAAGGAAGGAAGGTAAGTGTAATTTAGCACAGATGAGATCCTTGGTATCTGAAGGTGATGGCCCTAATGCAGATCATGATATCCCAGCTCCATAGATAAATGTCAGTGGTGTAATGGATGGATGTACAGTTATGTATGGTGAGGTACATTGATGTATGGTGATTACAGTAATGGCGAACTAGAAAGGTGCCTGGGGCGCCCTGCTGCCTAGGGCGCAGCCACAGCCAGAAGGACTCTGGGAACCCTAACCCCCGTGACCCGGGCAGCCGTCACATATTTTGGGGACCCTTACACAGCATTAGGCAGGGCCCCACTGGAGCAGAGAACTGGGGGGGGGTGGCCCTCCTCTCTCCTGCCGTAAAAAGATAAGAGGGACGGGGGTTAGTGCTGATGAACAAAACTAAGTCGAGTAAAGTCGGACCGGAAAAAAACAGGGCGGGATTGCGTGTGCGGGCCCCTACTGCGAGTTGCTAAAGGTAAGGGGGGTCAGACGAAAAAAAAGGGGGGAGGGCCCCTGCCGCGAGTTTCTAAAGGTGGGGGGGTCAAAAAATAGTAAAAAATAAAACAGGGGGGGTGGCTGGGCCCCTGGGGACCATCGGGCCCCTTACAGGTGTAATGCCTGTACCCCCCTGATGGCGGCCCTGCCCATGACTCCTGAAGAGGGTGTGCACCAACAAAACCGGTAGGGTGCTTGATTGTGATACGTAATTTCCGCTGTTTTTAAAGTGCAGCTGGAACGCTCCACAACGTTTCAATGCACATGGATATTTAAGCTGCAAGAATTTGCTGTTTTTATCTTGTTTTTGTGGAAAAAAACTGTGACATACTTCACTATGGAAGCCCTTTCGTTCTAATTTTTCCCATTAACCATTGGACAACTCCTTTCAAATCGTTTTTTCCTGGGAACGTGCCCAAACGATCTGGATTGATCCTGGAGTGTCCTGGACAGTGGCGGCTGGTGCTTAAATTTTTTTGGGGGACGCAAAACAAAACGGAAAAAAAAACAATTGCAGCCTCACTGTACCCAGCAAATGCAGCCACTGTGCCCATCAAATGCACCCACTATGCCCATCAAAGGCAGACACTGTGCCCATCAAATGCAGCTACTGTGCCATCAATTGTCACCACTGTGCCATCAATTGTCACCACTGTGCCATCAACTGTCGCCACTGTGCCCAGCAATTGTCGCCACTGTGCCCAGCAATTGTCGCTACTGTGCCATCAATTGTCACCACTGTGCCATCAATTGTAGCCACTGTGTCCACCAATTTTTGCCATTGTGCCCAGCAATTGTAGCCACTGTGCCCATCAATTTTCGTCACTGTTCCCTGTAAAATGCCCCCCCCCCCACCTGGCACTTACCTTTGTGGGGTCAGCCATCCTGCTTCTACCGTCCCTCGATGTCTTCTCCCGCCCTTGATGACGCTTCAGCCAATCAGGTTACCGGTGACCAGAACCGGTGAACCTGATTGGCTGAGATGCCTGTCAGTCTTATCCAAGGAACGCACCTCCCGTGCATCCCTTGGATAAGCATCTGAAAGCCGGAGGGCCGCTGGCTCTGATAGGCACTTCCACACCCAACCAGCTGCCGTTATTCAGATGGCCGGCGCTCGCCAGGGGGGCGGCCATCTGAATAGTCGGCAGCAGCGGCAATACATAGATTCATGCAATGCATGAATCTATGTATTGTATTCAGTGGCGGTGCGGGAGCGAGAGGCAGAGGCGCTCCGGCGCCCTCTAGGGACGCACCGCCACTGGTCCTGGACGTCGGTTAAACGCTGGGATCATCATTGGGATTGTGTAAAACTCCTGCTGGATAGACCCACATGTGTTTTATGACTACCTGTAATAGGGGTCATGGAAGTCTGGTGAGTACGATGTGACCGGTGATGGTGGTGGAAGATATTTCAGTCAAATATTCCTCCTGTCCAGCAGGGATTTGAAGATTGTGTACAATATTTGAAGAAGTTGATACATTGTTTGAATATTCACTATTTGCACTATTGAACTTATTTTGTGTTTGAACATATTATCACACTATTATGTTGGTGTTTAGTTGAAATCCCTTTGCACTTTATTACGGAAGGAGTGCGGTTTAATCAATTTAGTATCGATTTCTATTCATTCATTTCCTTTTTTACAATGTACTGCTCCTTACCAACACTCACCTGTTTAATTACTCTAGATGTTGTTACTAATTATCTTTCCACTTAGCGCTGGTTCTGAGGTTTTAACCCCTCATTCACAGATCTGGAAAGAGTACACACATTTTGCAGCATTGAAGGTCCCAATGAGCACATTGGCCTCCATCACCTGTAAATGGAAGTTTGGAACCTCCAGGACTCTTCCTAGAGCGGGCCGGCCAGCCAAACTGAGCGATCGGGGGAGAAGGGCCTTAGTCAGGGAGGTGACCAAGAACCCGTTGGTCACTCTGACAGTGTTTCTCTGTGGAGAGAGGAGAACCTTCCAGAAGAACAACCATCTCTGCAGCACTCCATCAATCAGACCTGTATGGGGGAGTGGTAAGACGGAAGCCACCCCTTAGGCCTCTTACACACAGATCAGTTTTTCTTCAGGTTTTTCTTTTCAGTTTACCAAAACTATGTAGTACAAGGGCCTGCCTGATTGCATACAAATTGAGACTCTTGAGGTTTGACCTCATATTAGATGGATTTGGTAAACTGAAAAGAAAAACCTGAAGAAAAACTGATCTGTGTGTAAGAGGCCTTAGTAAAAGGCTCATGACAGCCTGCCTGGAGTTTGCCAAAAGGCACCTGACAGCCTCCCTGACCATAAGAAACAAAATTCTCTGATTTGATGAAACAAAGATTGATCTCTTTGGCCTGAATGGCAAGCGTCATGTCTGGAGGAAACCAGGCACCACTCATCACCTGACCAATACCATCCCTAAAGTGAAGCATGGTGGTGGCAGCATCATGCTTTGAGGATGTTTTTCAGCAGCAAAAACTGGGAGACTAGTCAGGATCGAGGGAAAGATGAATGCAGCAATGTACAGAGACAACCTTGATGAAAACCTGCTCCAGAGCGCTCTGTACCTCAGACTGGGGTGAAGGTTAATCTTCCAACAGGACAAAGACCCACCCTAAGCACACAGCCAAGATAACAAAGTTGTGGCTACCGGACAACTCTGTGAATGTCCTTGAGTGGCCCAGCCAGAGCTCAGACTTGAACCCAATTGAACATCTCTGGAGAGATCTGAAAATGGCCGTGCACCGACACTCCCCATCCAACCCGATGGAGCTTGAGAGGTCCTGCAAAGAAGAATGGGAGAAACTGCCCAAAAATGTACACGGGAGGAGCCTGTGATACTTATGTACATGAGAGGAGCCTGTGACTATGGTTGTCCCGATACCGATACTAGTATCGGTATCAGGACCGATGCCGAGTATTTGCGGGAGTACTTGTACTCCCGCAAATACCCCTGATACTAAAATAGAATACTCCCCCCCTATTGCAGCGATGGTCTGTCCCTCATACTTGTATATATGATGCCGCCGCTGCCGCATACCGCCGTTAATCTCCCTGCATTATAGTGCAGCGCGCATTACAAGCTTTCGTTCTGAATACTTGTAATGGCCGCGCCGCCGTGTATTGACACTCCCCTTCTTGGGATTGGATGGATCTGTTCAATCCCGAGCAAGGGAGAGTGTCTATGCACGAATCCGCGTATAGACACTCCCCCTTGCGTGGGATTGGACAGATCCCTCCAATCCCGAGAAGGGGAGTGTCATTACACGGCGGCGCGGCCATTACAAGTATTCAGAACGAAAGCTTGTAATGCACGCTATGCTATAATGCAGGGAGATTAACGGCGGTATGCGGCAGCATCATCATATCTACAGGTATGAGGGACAGGACATGGTTGCAATATGGGGGACATGACATGGCTGCAATATGGGGGACATGACATGGCTGCAATATGGGGGACATGACATGGCTGCATATGTGGGGGACATACATGGCTGCATATGTGGGGGGCATACATGGCTGCATATGTGGGGGACATACATGGCTGCATATGTGGGGGACATACATGGCTGCAATGTGGGGGACATACATGGCTGCATATGTGGGGGACATACATGGCTGCATATGTGGGGGACATACATGGCTGCATATGTGGGGGACATACATGGCTGCATATGTGGGGGACATACATGGCTGCAATATGTGGGGGACATACATGGCTGCAATATGTGGGGGACATACATGGCTGCATATGTGGGGGACATACATGGCTGCAATATGTGGGGAACCATACATGGCTGCATATGTGGGGGACATACATGGCTGCAATGTGGGGGACATACAAGGCTGCATATGTGGGGGACATACATGGCTGCATATGTGGGGGACATACATGGCTGCATATGTGGGGGACATACATGGCTGCATATGTGGGGGACATACATGGCTGCAATATCTGGGGGACATACGTGGCTGCATATGTGGGGGACATACATGGCTGCAATATGTGGGGAACCATACATGGCTGCAATATGTGGGGGACATACATGGCTGCAATATGTGGGGGACATACATGGCTGCAATATCTGGGGGACATACATGGCTGCATATGTGGGGGACATACATGGCTGCAATATGTGGGGGACATACATGGCTGCAATATGTGGAGGACATACATGGCTGCATATGTGGGGGACATACATGGCTGCAATATGTGGGGGACATACATGGCTGCAATATGTGGGGGGACATGGCTGCATTTGGGGACACATTTAAAAAAAGTATCGGTATTCGGTATCGGCGACTACTTAAAAAAAAGTATCGGTACTTGTACTCGGTCCTAAAAAAGTGGTATCGGGACAACCCTACCTGTGATACTTATGGACATGGGAGGAGCCTGTGATACTTATGTACATGGGAGGAGCCTGTGATACTTATGGACATAGGAGGAGCCTGTGATACTTATGTGCATGGGAGGAGCCTGTGATACTTATGGACATAGGAGGAGCCTGTGATACTTATGTAGACGTGATTTTTTTTGTTTTTTTATTTTTAATAAATTTGCAAAGATTTCAAACTAACTTCTTTCACGTTGTCATTATGGGGGACTGTTTGTAGAATTTTGAGGAAAATAATACGTTTAATCCATTTTGGAATAAGGCTGTAAAAGTGAAGCGTTGTGAATACTTTCCAGATGCCCTGTTTGGTAATGTACGGTGATTACGGTAATGTATGGTGAGGTAAGGTGCTGTATGGTGTTGAACGGTGATGTACAGTAAAGTTTATTGATATTAGGATTTTTTATATTTTTTTTCGAAACCTCCAGAACCTGCAGCGGTGCAGAATGGAGGGAGCCAAGGTTGGCAGTCATACTAAACACACAACGCGGCGCGGCACAGCACGGCGCACACACCCGCCTTCTAACATTCCGAACACTTTGTGGCTCATCAACCTTTCATAAGATGTCACAGACAGGAATGTCAGGTCACTGTGAATATAACAACCTGTAAATTCTTCGCACATTCTATAGATCATTTTGATGGATATAATTATTGGAATTGTTTTTTTTCTTTTTTAGGTCAAAACAGCTCATAGAAACCTGGAGGCCGCCATTGCCGACCCCTCTTCTGAAAAGCTATTTTTCTGCCAGTCATACTTACCCTCTGGCTTTAAAGCTACAATGATCCTTAATCCTCTTCCCCACCCAGCACAAGTCTTACCCCCCCCCCCAAATCCCCCTTCTGAAACTCCTTCCAGCACAAATCTCTGGAAACCCCTCCCCCCCCCCAGTTTGTCCCTTTTGGATAAAATTCCCTCCCCCTACCGAATCCCGCCTCCTAGCACAAATCTTCCTCCCCTGATGCCACAAATCGTCTCTGTATCCCCCCCCCCCATCATTCACCCCAGCACAAATCCTCTCCCCTTTTCTAATATAAAGCCCCCTACAACCCACCCCACCAAGCACAAAATCTCTTTGGCCTTGTTTACACTTGTGTTTTGAGGGCAGTAAAAAAGAGAGGCTAATGCCGTGTACACAGACTGTTATTAATGTCATGAAAAAAATTGTGTTTTTCTCGACGTGATTTGACGTGATTGCTCTCATGCCTGCCTTGCATACACACGTTTGTGAAAAAAAATGCTCTGGCAAAGCGCGGTGATGTACAACACGTACGACGGCACTATAAAGGGGAAGTTCCATTCGAATGGTGACACCCTCTGGGCTGCTTTTGCTGATTCTCATAACTTGCTTCTGAGCATGCTTGTTTTTTCCCCCTCATTAAAGCCTACACACGACCGTTTTTCACAACGTGAAAAAATAGAGCAGGTTCTAAATTTTTAACGGCCATTTATCTCATCGAGAAAAATGCTCTGGAGCCTACACACGACCATTTTTCACGACCAATTGCATTTTTCGGGTCATGAAAAACCGAAGAGGGGGGTGTAAATATGCCATGGCCGTGATGCTTTTGCACCCCAACTGAACATGATGGTCCTATACCTCCCAACTGTCCCTGATTTTCGAGGGACTGTCCCTGATTTGGAGCAATGTCCCTCTTTCCTCCTCATTTGTCCCTCATTTTGGTCTGATCTGTATAGTTGTATATAAAATGCACTTTTTATCTATTTAGCGCTAAACCTTTCATCTGATTTCTAAATTGCTGCATTTGTAAATTCCAAAAGCCAATATAAAGGTATTGTAATGGTAAAAAAAAACATTTTTTGTACAATTCTCCTTTAAGGGGGCGTGGCAGGGGGTGTGTCCTATGCCTGCATGCCTCATTCCCATCTCAGAAAGTTGTGAGGTATGTGTGACCCATTCAGTTTTAATGGTGGGTCCCTGCCACTGTGTGCAATGCATGCAGTTCTGGCGCACTAGTTTAAGGAGTTAAAACAGGCAGTAAGGAGGTGATGCGGTGCAGTTGATGCAGTGCCTCCTCACTGCCTGTCAAATGCCCTCTTCAAAGTGATCCGAATGCTACTGTATGCTACTACTCCCAGTGTGAATGCTCCATCCCCAGTACAAACCTTTGTTACCCCCCCCCCCCACCAGTGATATGTTCCCCCAGTGCAATTCTTTCTCCCTGATTCTTGCAGACCTCGGATCAGTGTGGATCACTGCAGGGGGGCGTCCCTCATCCTGGACTTCACCTCCTGTTGTGTCATCATGTAGGTTAGAGCCAATGAGGAGCCTACGGGAAGCTTTGATTGGCTCTCACATATATTCTTGTGACAGGCAGCCGGCAGCGAGAGATGCCAACAGGTGCCGAGGGAGGGGGGGGCAATCGTGGCACCGGAGAATCCAGGCATCCCACCTGTGACGCACGGCACATACCCGGGGTATCCAGCGCTGAATTCATGAAGCCAAGTGCTGGAACTTGTTCCAGTAATACGCAATGAGCCCGAAACCATCCAGTTGTGCGACAATTATTATTATTATTATTCGCTATTGTCTTCTTGCTTCTCCTCCCGGCCAATCAGTATGCAGCTCTTAAGACCCTATTGGCTGAGAGGAGAAGCGACCATATAGGCCGGGAGCAGAAGCAGGGGGGGAAGTCACAGAGTAGGAGATGCAGGGGGAAGCCGCTGAAGCGGGTAAGTGCAGGGCTGATGGGTGGAGAGGCGAGCGACGGCAGGGGGCAGGTTTGTTACCAGATCGACTGAGCACCATGGTTTAGCTTTTTCCCCCTTAATAAATAAAATAATCATTAAAAAAATGCGTGGTATGTTTACTCGGTGCAACAGACCCCCACCAGGACAGGGGCTTTTGGAGGGGACCGCAGGCTAGCCTCTTGCCTACTGACAATGGGCCCTGGCGTTTGAGGGGGTTTTATTCTTTTAGGGGGTGTGCCTATGGGACCTTTGTAGTAGTTTCACTTCAGATTCAAGTCCATGTCTCCCCAAAACACACAGACTCTGGGAACTGGAGGACTCGGATACGGATTAGGGGCCTCTATGCCCAAACCAACATTGACTGGTTTAACCCCTGCTAGACTCAGAGCAGATGTTACTATAATCAGCTCTGGGGTCTCCTGCTATAATCTGTTTATTAAGGTGCTATGTGTTTATTGTTAAGTATATCTCTCCCATTGTGTGCCTCCTAGGTGTGCATTCCCATTGTGAGTTAATTGAGTCACCTATTGTTTCTGTCTGTTGGCTAATCCTCTTGGAGGTTCCTACATAATGGGAATAGTCAATGTTACCTTGTTATCTAACTATTGTGTGATGTTTTGGGTTATATTTTAGTTTTGCAAGAAAGAAAAGCTGTGCAGCTTTTCTTTCTTGCATATTTTTTTGGTGTTGTATAACACTTATGCCTCTTACACACGACTATTTTTCTCGGCCGAAAAAAACGTTTTTCCTGATGCGATTTCTCTTCAGCCTGTCTTGCATACACAGGTTCATGCAAGAAAACATCCGACCAAAGCGCAGTGACGTACAACACGTACGATGGGACAATAAAGGGGAAGTTCCTTTCAAATGGCGCCACCCTTTGGGCTGCTTTTGGACTGCATACTGTGGGGTGCCAAGCGGTCCATCACACTTGAGTTATCATTACGTGATATTAACCACTTCCTGCCCAGCCTATAGCAAAATGACGGCCGGGCGGTGGTTGCGTCAACCTGACTGGAAGTCAGGATGGGGTCGTGCATTGCGCCGATCGGTGGTGTGGTATGTCAGTCTGACGGAGGCTCTTTACCACATGATCAGCCATGGCTGATCACGATGTAAACAGGAAGAGCTGTTGATCGGCTTTTCCTCATTCACGTCTGACAGATACGAGTAGAGGAGAGCCGATTGGCTGCTCTCCTCACAGGGAGGGGGGTCTGTGCTGATTGTTTATCAGCTTAGCCCCCCTCGCATCCCGCCCAGAGCCACCAGTATGCCACCCAGGACCACCAGAATGGCCATCCACAACGGACCACTAAGTATGCCCCCTCTAGACCACCAGGGAAATGCAAATCTGTGCCCAGGCAGCTGCCAATCAATGCCCACTTACAATGGCTACCACTGCCAGTGCCACCAGGGATGCCCATCAGTGCCACGTATCAGTTCCCATCAGTGCCATGTATCAATGCCCATCAGTGCCGCCTGTCAGTGCCCATCAGTGCCGCCTATCAGTGCCACCCATAAGTACCCATCTTTGCAGTCTTTCAGTGCCCATCAGTGCCGCCTATCAATGCCCATCAGTACGACATATTTGTGCCACCCATCAGTGCCGCATATCAGTGCCCATCGTGGGTGCCGTCAGTGCCACCTCATTGGTGCCACCTCATCGGTGCCGCCTTATCAGTGCCCATCAGTGAAGGAGAAAACTTACTTATTTACAATTTTTTTTAAACAGAAACACATTTTCGGTCTTTTTTTATTTGTTTATCAAAAAATAAAAACCGCAGAGGTGATCAAATACCACCAAAATAAAGCTCTATTTGTGGGAACAAAATGATAAAAATTCTGTTTGGGTACAGCGTAGCATGACCGCGCAATTGTCATTTAAACAGCGACAGCGCAGAAAGCTGAAAATCGGCCTGGGCAAGAAGGGGGGGGGGGGTAAGTGCCTGGTATTGAAGTGGTTAAAATTAGTTTGATGATCTGAATAATTTAAGTGTGACAAATATGCAAAAAAAAAAATTAATAAAAAATCAGGAATAGAGCAAATACTTTTCCCCAGCACTGTAAATAGTTATTTATGACATTGCGTGAGAGGTCGTCGGCCATTCTGGCGTCTACCCTACACGCTACCTTATGGAAGCAACAAAAGAATGATCTCTTATCTTTGTCTGCATAGAAGAGCGACTGACAATTAATAAAGTTCTGCCTGTGTAGTTTGCCCTGGAGGAGATCTTCATTCTGCTGGGAATATGCACCCCATACATTATTAACGCAAACTGTTCTAATATTGTGTTCATACATATGTAAGATGCATGAACAATAAAGACCCCGTCTTCACATCTCTATTTTTAGAGGACTTAGCAATGCAGTAGATGTGAAATCCCACTAAATTAAGTGTTTAAAAATAATCCTCAACTGTAATAGCCGGAGGGGCCTGGGGACCGCGATCGACTGGAAAATCAATAACAGCCAAACTGTGTCTACCTAAGTCTTGTTGGGGGTTTTATGACAGTTTGTGTACCCATTGGAGGGATTTGTCATCACTTCCTATCTTTCCGCCCCTTTGGGGGTCACAGGCGGCATTCTTCCTCCTCCTCCAAACACGGCGAGTTGAGTTGAAGCCAAAGAGCTTGATTTTGGTCTCATGTGACCACAGCACTCTCACCCAGTTCTCCTCTGAATCATTCAGATGTTCATTAGCAATCTTCGGACAAGTCTGTACATGTGATTTCATGAGCAAAGGGACCCTGCGGACATTGCAGGTTCAGACATGGGTCCTGGCCAGGGGAGGGCTGGCAGGGGGGGCAGGGTGGAAATCTCCCCCCGGGCTGGTGACACTATGCACAGCCACTGGCTGCCACTACCAAATGCTGTTTTTTGCAGAGCAGGAATATGCCTGCTGGAGCTCTGTTAACACAGGTCACAGCTTCTCGGCCTTTTGGCTAAGATCAAGTGTAGTATCTGTTCTTATCAGTTGCCAATAGGTGGTGCTAAGCTGACTGTCCCCTGTACCCGGCGAGGGGGAAAGGGAAGGCAGTCGGCGGATGCTAAGCCTTTTGGTGTGGAGGCGAAAGCTTTCTGATCGGGGCAGAGAGGCATGAGGTCGAAGCTGAAGGGCCAGGACCCTGGATCCGGTGGTGTCTGCCCCAGTTAGTTGTTCGGCAAGGGAACCCTTGCTCCTCCTTTTACCGGGAGGGGTGGGTAGTACTTCCCGAATGTAATTAGGTGGGAGAGATGGGGGTTGTGGGTAGTAGCCTGCTGCGGTGAGCTCTCCGCAACCTCTTCTCCTACCTTCCTGGCTGGGAAGGGTGCTGCCGGCCCACCCCGGGGGTCAGGGTCCGTTGAAAAGCCTGTGGAGATAGTGCCCTTGGAGTGTTTTGAGAGGGGCACTCAACGTGTGGCACCTTAGGTCACATATCTCCACTAGACATGTGCAGACTGGAATATTTCGTTTCGTTTTTTCGTTTTCGTCCAGAAAATAAATTTATTTAGTTACTCTCGAAAATCATTTTGATTTAATTCGTTTTCGTTGGGAAAGTTATCGTCCGAAAACGACGATTTTCGATGACTTTGTCGAATTAAACAACGGAAATGCGACAAAGCATCGGAAATCATCGTTCTGAATACAGGGAATATACCTATTCCCTGTATTCAGAACGACGATTTTCGATGACTTTGTGAAATTGAACGACGGAAATTAGACAAAGCATCGAAAATCGTCGGATCTGAACGAAAACGAAAATAAAGCATTTTTTATGTCGGATCTTTCGGTTTTCATTTCTTGCTCTTTCGTCTTCGTTCGTTAAAACGATAACGAAAATACCAGATTTTCGGACGAAATGCATTCTAACGAAAACGAATGCACATGTCTAATCTCCACATACACCTTTTTGACACCTGCTTCTAGGGCCGAGCCTTTTGGCTAGGACCAGAGGAATTTTTGTTCCTGGCCGGAGGGCTGGCCATCGTATTGCAGGGTGGCCACTTTCCACTCACCATTCCCACCTTCCTTTCCCCCCACTTTCTTTTTTGTTTTCCCCCCTGTTTGTCACGTTACGTCTTTTTTCTGTTGGTGCTTTGCACTTTATGTGTGGCGAGTAAGGGTGCTGGTCCTCGGGCCGGCACTGAAAGTCTTGGGAGTGGGTGGACATGGGCTTCTGGCTTAGTTTACCTGCTCTCATGGGGTCTCCCTTCAGGGGAGCCTCACTGAGGAGGGTTCTGTTTCGGCAGTCCCTCTGAGGATGTTAGGTCATGTGGCTTCGGCTGCATGGACCTTAGTGCGGTCCTCGTGGCTTTGGCTGCTTGGACCACTGTAACTCTTTTCCCTGTCAGGAGCCTAACGCCCCGGGGGATCAGAGCTGGGCCCTTTTCGGAGGGCCAATTGACGATGTCACCCGTCGCAGTTTTTTGTGTTTCACTCTTTATGTGTGTGCACATTTTTTCCTGCACCGGGTGAAGTTTTGTTGGGTTGTGTTATGCACGCCACAGGCTTTTCAATAGAAAAAACACAGGTCACAGCCGCTGCTCACCTTCAACTGTGCAGCCGTGCCTGTGTCAGCTCCGAGGCAGATGGCTGCAGAGCTAAGCTATGTCTCGTCTCACACATAGCTCAGCCTCAGCGCACACCAGTGCTGACATCCCTTCTCTCTCTGCACAGACACGAGGAGAGATAGAGCTCATCTGCTCCTCCTCCTTCTGAGTCTGCCCTTCCCACACTCCATGGGCATGTGTGGGCACTGGACAGGAAGTTTGAACCCAAAAAAGCATCAGACAGCCTGCCTGCGCCTCAGCCTCCATCCTGGTAAGCTCACCCTCTCTAGTCTCTCCTGCCTCCCAGTGTATAAAAAGTGGTGTTCTGTGGATTTTGTTAAAGGGGAGGGGGGGCAGACTACACAATAGTCCACAGCATGCACCCTTAAATCAAGTTTCCCAAAACACCCCTTACATCAGATCTGATGTATATGGGGTCTGTGCAGACTCTGATGTATATGGAGTCTGTGCAGACTCTGATGTAAGGGGAGGCTCTGTGTGGACTCTGATGTAAGGGGGGCCTCTGTGCGGACTCTGATGTAAGGGGGGCCTCTATGCGGACTCTGATATAAGAAAGGGTGCTCTGTGCGGACTCTGATGTAAGGGGGTGCTCTGTGCGGACTCTGATGTTAAGGGGGTCCTCTGTGCGGACTCTGATGTTAAGGGGGTCCTCTGTGCGGACTCTGATGTAAGGGGGTCCTCTGTGCGGACTCTGATGTAAGGGGGGCCTCTGTGCGGACTCTGATGTTAAGGGGGTCCTCTGTGCGGACTCTGATGTTAAGGGGGTCCTCTGTGCGGACTCTGATGTTAAGGGGGTCCTCTGTGCGGACTCTGGTGTAAGGGGGGTCTCTGTATGGACTCTTGTGATCATGAAAAATCTTAGACTGTGTAGCGCCCCCTTACTTTCAGTATGGGCGCTACGCTAAAGTTAGTGGGTAAATGGGAGAGTTATTTGGCTCCCATTCATATTTTGTCAAATTTCAGGCTGTTGTCTTCCAGAACTATCCTGTGGGTCAGATTGCGTTCCAGGGATGCGATTCCATCCCTGGGCGGCAGGTGGCGCTAGATGGGTTCTGGCAAAGCCACTTTTCCCCAGCAGCCAATTAGAGGAGTTGGACCTGGCAGGGCATGCTGGGGAGGGGTATATTTGTGACGGACGCCATGATTCGGTGTGGCGTGGGCTCTCTTCTTTGCGGGGTCCAGGCTCGGGGTGCGGCATCCACCTTCAGGGTGTGCGCATCCAGGGACCCCGCCAGCATGGCCCATCTGGCTAAAAATCGCATGCTGCGCAGAGTTCCATCCTGATGTTGAGAGGGACCTCAGTGACTTACTGGGTCCCCAACTTACCAAGTTTCGTGGTTAAAACACTTTTTCAAAGTGCCCTTTGAAAAAGTGTTTTAACCACGAAACTAGTCAGGGCGTACCGAGTGGCACACTGTCATCACCCTTGGACTACTCGATACTACATGGGTTTACCTGCATGCTGACCGGCCGGATGCTGCAGGTTTAAGGCCTTTCTTTTACTGCAAAATCAAGATCCTGTCTGCTGTTTTGGTCTCCTCTCAGCCAGGGACCATTTACATTTGGTAAGCAGACTTGCATATGTGTGTGGTGGAGGTCTTCAGCTGCATGTCACATCAGTGTTAACCAATATCCTGCTGACTCATATTGGGATTCGGCTTCACCAGGGTGGATGTTACGTTTTATTTCCTCTGGACTTTTTTTGTTTATAATTTATTATTCACAATTGGTTGTGTATGGAACCTTGCTAGCCCTCTCACTTTGGACTACAAAGGCCTTTTTGTGTTTTATGGACACTCAATGTTTGTTTTTGTTTTTTAGATTGTTTTTTCAACCTTGCATATACAGTATCACATTAATTCATCGGTGTGGTCCACATATTATTTAATGCATTTTATGTTTATTGGTCATTAGCGCGGTTTATTTTTATTTTTCTCACATTGCTATTCTGTTTATATGACACAGTTTAAACCGCAGCTCCATTTATGTTTAGTTTGCATTTCACGTGCACCTTTTACTTTATTTGATTTGATGCACAGCATCATATATTGATTAGCGCAATTTACCTCACTTTTTTTCCTTATGCTTCATCAACCTTTCCTATCCTACTACATGTTGATGTTGGCCATTGTTGGGCCTTGAAATAAAGCATTTGAAAATCCCATTGGATGACTGGACATTCGCTCACTGCTACTACTCACTGCTACTACCCCTAGACATTCTACAAGGTAACTTAATACGCCGGTCCCAAAAACAACCAGCGGCTCCTGAATGGTGTAGCGCTACAACCGTTTTCCTCGATCCATCACTTTTCTACGCTCTATGGGCCACTTGACTGGACTTGCCCCCCAAGCCTAAGGCTGCCAGCCCTCCCCTGGTCCTGACAGCAAGTACCGGTCTTCTTCTGACTGTGCCGGAATGCCCAACTCCCGAGCACATACACAGAACGACATCATATATCAAGAGGCTAAGAACACAGCACCCGGAAGTAGCCCGGCGAGAAGGCGAAGGTGGCGGTGAGGATTTTCCGGAGTTCAGTTCCACTTTATTCCAAAAGTTCAGTTGGGATTGAACACAGAGTAGAAATAGTGGAAAGGAAATCTCACTCTCTATATATATACCCGTCAATTTAAGAAAAGAAAAAAAAAATTCCTCCCACGTGCCGTCCTTGTGATGGAAATGTAATAAACTGGCGGGCGTCAGACGGACCATTATTAAAACTTCAGAGGAAGGTTGAGTAATGCAATTGGCACCAGATGAACTCCCTTTGACGAGTTAATTATTGAACGTGTTTGATTATTCATAATAAATATGCCATCTTCTACTTGTCATGGGGAACAATGAGGGGGTAGCGGGATCCAAAGTGACAGCATTAGCCGCGTCGCCCCACTTCTGCTTGGATTCTCATTAATATGACGGATCTGCCGTCATTCTGCTCCCCCAGCACCCAACGGAAGACGGATGAGACGCCAGTTTCTAACCGAGAGCTTCACGTTTCCAAACTACTGCTTGGTACGCTGATCAACGCGCCGGATTTCAAACAAGCACCGACTGTCTGTCAAAGTCCAACGGCTCCAGGTGAAACTTCATATGTTGCAAATAGTGCAAGAAAACTTTATTAGAGATCCTTATCTGCTTCTGCTCTGTAGGTGTTGAGGTTGGCTATTCCAGCATGCTTGTTCCAAACAGAAACTCTTTGTCATTGTAACCAGGTGCTGGGCTATACATTCTATATTTACATTGAGACATTAAAGCGGTCTTTCACTCGTTTTTTTTTTTTTAAATGTTTAGGCTCCTCTTACCTTAATTCATTAGCAGCCCGTGTGTCCCGAATTATTAGCCCCCATGATTCGATTTTACTGCCAAACTATATCTTTGATTTCTGTCTTCATGGCAGTTTTCATCTTTTTCCCTGGCACGCTGGGCACGTTGAAGCCCAGTCCTAATCATTTCCGGGATACGGCGGTGAATGCGTCCCAGCATGCACCGCTGTATCCCGCGCATGTCCTTTGATGTGCTGTGTTGACGGCGAACGGCGCCGTCAACACAGCACAGTTACCTTGGCAACGGCCGGCGTCAATATGACCCGCTTGCCGAGTCACATGACCCGCTTGCCGAGTCACGTGACCGCGGTAATATCGCGGGATTTTAACAGAGATCGTCTCCTGGGGAAATCACATTGAATTCCCAGGAGGCTCTGCGCATCGGGGGATAAGGACGGCACGCCCAATAATCCGCGGGGAGAGGTGAGTGACAGGCCACATTACAGAAAAGATAAAGGTAAGTGTATAGAAAAAAAAAAAAAAAAACACTGTTTAGTAATGCTCTCTGGGAGACAGTAAGGCTCCAAGAGAGGTAAATTAAAGGGTGAACTACCGCTTTAACCCACTCTTCTACTCGTCTATGAAGAACTGAGCTATTGTAAGCAGGGTAGGCATCATTACACACTCTCAGGGCTGGGCTAAGCCTTTCATTCTCTGAGCCGGCCGCTCAGCTGTTGGCTAATTGCCAGCTCCTATCTCTCCACAGTGACTCACCTGTTGATGATCTGCTCATCAGTCCTGCCTATTTAAGCCTTCCAGCTCAGTTGCTCTCTGCCATCGCCTTGGTCAACATCACAGACCAAGAGATCTCCTGCATTCCTGTTGAAAACTTGCTTGGCTGACATTTCCTCTGTCAGCCAATTTACTTGAATTTCATTGCGCTTTCTGAACTTTTCTCTGTTTTTTTGTTCCTAGATGTGGAATAGTGCTGTGGTGTGATGAGACATTTGAAGTTTTTTATTTGAATTCACCTGTACAAGTTTTTCCTCTCTTGTACTAAGGAAGTTTTTGTTTTTAAAGTGTACACACCTTTTAAATACATTTTTTTACACTATGAGGAGACGACCTTCTCTTTTTTCTTATCTCCCATCTCCTGCTGGGATCAATCTTGTATGAGGATACAACAACATTGAAAACTCCGGCTGTCCCTTGGGAAGACCTCTGGATCATCCACAGAAGGATCTGCACGGTGATAGAGATCTGGAAGGGCATTCAGCCCATTCAAGCTCAAGGGACCCCCCCACCGTATGGTGAGCTGTGGGTCTACATCAGTCGGTAAGCGTAGTAATTTCACCTTTACCTTACGCCTACTTCATAGGAGTGTGGAGTATAGAAGAAATGTATAACACTGATCAGAACTAAGGGTCTCCTTTTGGTTCTAATTGGGACAGGATACATGCAACCCCTATGTGTTTGAATGTTATTTGAAAGAGGACATTACAATTTATATGAATATAACCTACCGTTGTATATGGACTGCTTCGAGGACTATTTAATCCCATTTTTACCTATGGACATTCATATTATATCATTGGATTGGTACATTTACTAGTATGATTTCTACACTGTTTGTATTAGGGGCGTTACTGTCACTTTGATACATATACACAATCTTTCTTTTTTCTTTTTTATACAAGGTAAAATTAGGTGCCTCGGCTTATATTCGGATCAGCTTATACTCGAGTATATACGGTATAGGTGCGTTTTTGGTTGTAACATGACAAAATGTGGAAAATGTCAAGGGGTGTGAATACTTTTTCCAAGGCACTGTATGGTATCTGCTACTGACAGCTTGCTACCAGATACCACAGCGTACCTTCAGAGGTCTAGTGGAGTCCACGCCTCGATGGGTCAGGGCTGTTTTGGTGGCAAAAAGGGATCTACTCAATATTAGGTGAACCCTCGTAGGGTTATGTCTGATCAGTATGGGGCAGATTCAGGAGAGAGGAGACCGATCTGTGTCCCTTGTACATAGGGACACAGATCGGTCACCTCCCCCAGTCACCCCCCCTCCCCCCACAGTTAGAACACACCCAGGATACACATTTAACCCCTTCCTCACCCTAGTGTTAACCCCTTCCTTGCCAGTCACATTTATACAGTAATTAGTGCATTTTTATAGCACTGATCGCTGTATAAATGTAAATGGTCCCAAATTTGTGTCAAAAGTGTCCAATATGTCCGCCGCAATATCACAGTCCCAATAAAAATCGCAGATCGCCGCCATTACTAGTAAAAAAAAAGAACTAATAAATAAAATCATAATTCTGTTCCCCATTTTGTAGGCACTATAACTTTTGCGCAAACCAGACGCTTATTGCGATTTTTTTTTTATTTTTTTTACAAAATCGGCCTTAACTGAGAAAAAAAAAATATATATTTTTTTTTAAAAATTGGGATATTTATTATAGTAACATGTAAAAAATATATATATATTTTAAATTGTCGCTCTTTTTTTGCTTATAGCGCAAAAAATAAAAACCGCAGAGGTGATCAAATACCACCAAAATAAAGCTCTATTTATGGGGAAAAAAGGACGCCAATTTTGTTTGGAAGCCACGTCGCACGACGGCGCAAATGTCAGTTAAAGCGACGCAGTGCCGGAAGCTGAAATTTCGCCTGGGCACGAAGGGGGTTTATGTGCCCAGTAAGCAAGTGGTTAAATATGGACGTCAGGCCGGCGTAGAATTTTCCGACGTTTACGTCGTTTGCGTGAAAAGTTCGCGAATAGGGCTTAGCGTAAGTAACGTTTGCGTCGAAACCAATGAGTAGTTGCGGCGTAATATTGAGCATGGGCAATGGGATACATCCACGGACGGCGCATGCGCCGTTCGGAAAAAGCGTCAATTACGTGGGGTCACGATTCATTTACATGGATCACGCCCCCTACCTGCCTATTTTGATTTAGGCGCGGTTACGCCGGCCCATTTACGATACGCCGCTGTAACTTTGGACGCAAGTGCTTTGTGAATACAGCACTTGCCTGTAAAAGTTGCGGAGGCGTAGTGTAAATAGGATACGCTACGCCCGCACAAAGTGACGCTATTCTACCTGAATCTAGCCCTATATGTCTCAACTTATAGAAGATCCCCGTTCCTTCCAAATCCAGAACACTCGCCTCTTCCTTCTCTTCACTCCCAGTCATTGTTGTGAAGGGAACAGAAGACACGGGAACACTTATTAGTGAAAGGGAAAGGCAAGCTTTGCGATATTATTAAATGGCACTGAATATTGAATGTCACCTTTGGGTAGGATGATGTTAATAACACGAGAAAGCGAAGTCTATTACGACGGAGGAATTAGATCTGCAGGACTTCAGCGCAGGAAATAAATTCAGAGGGGCTGGAAATTAAATTATTATAGTCATATTTAGTTTTGTGGCAAGAGAAGATTCAGACTAATGGGTTACATGGTGTGAAAAGAGCGTCTGGGATTAGCGGGATGAGACGAGATGTTAATGGTCGGGTAGAGCAGAGACCGGTCCTAGTTTGGATATCATGAAAGGCTCCTGCAGCTATTTCCCAGGAGGACCAACTCCCAAGAGCCCTAGGGTGGTGGAGCTGTTGGATTTGGGAGCGTTGCAATTAGTGTCAGGGCCATCTTAATAGCATCATGGGCCCCTGGGCAAAGTAATGCTCTGGGGCCCCTACAATGATGACAGATAAACAGACATCAAGTAGGTAGGAGGCAGACTGCCCCCCTGTGTATCCATCACTCTCAGTTCCATCATGGGGCCCCCAATTTCAGGGCAATGTCGGCTCAAGGACCAGCTGCTTTGGGAGTGCCCAGGTGACTTGTGCCCTCTCATTAGGACAGCCCTGATTAGTGTAGTCTGTTTTTTTTTAGTTCAAAAATATTTTACTCCTCAGTGTGAAAGGGGTCAAAGACCCTAAAGTTTTAGGGCATTTTTGCAGTGCCTCAGTGTGAAAGGGTAAGGCGTTTTTACAGCGCTTTCAATTCATTTCAATGGAGAGGGGCGATTTTTGGAGAGTTTTTTTTTCATTTTAGCGCCCAAAAGCTGCTTCAAAGATGCTGCTTGCAGGGCTTTAGTGTCAAAGGGTCCATTGAGATGCATGGAGAGCGTTTTATGAGCATTTTAACAGCGCTATTTTTAACACTAAAACGCTGTAAAAACGCTTCAGATTTTTTATTCTTCACCACAATCGAAACCAAATCCCCAGCCTTCACACTGCATCTGGTGTGAATAGTTGAGACAAGAAAGTCACTTCATTTAATCTTTTACATGTGTGTGCATTCCCACAACAGTCGCAGTGCTACCACGGACTCCTCATTAGGGATGAGCTTCGAGTTCGACTCGAACATTGCCTGTTCGCCGAACAGCGAACTATTTGGGGTGTTCGCGGCACGTTCGTGTGAACTTTAGAACCCAGTTAAAGTCTATGGGACTCGAACGTTTGAAATCTAAAGTGTTCATTTTAAAGGCTAATATGCAAGTTATTGTAATGAAAAGTGTTTGGGGACCCGGGTCCTGCCCCAGGGGACATGTATCAATGCAAAAAAAAGTTTTAAAAAACGCAGTTTTTTTGGCAGCAGTGATTTTAATAATTCCTTTAAGTGAAACAATAAAAGTGAAATATTCCTTTAAATTTCACACCTGGGGGGGGGGGGGGGGGGGGGATATAGTATGCCTGTAAAGTAGCGCTTGTTTCCCATGCTTAGAACTGTCCCTGCACAAAGTGTCATTTCTGAAGGAAAAAAAGTAATTTAAAATCACTCGCGGCTATAATGAATTGTCGGCTCCCGGCAATACAGGGAAAGGTCATTCATTTAAAAAAATGTGTGGGGGTCCTTTTTTCTCGCACGGTATTTGCGCAATCATTTTTCAAACGCCTTTTTTAGGGAAAAAGTGAAAAATACAAACAAAACAGTAAAGTTAGCCCAATTTTTTGTATAATGTGAAAGATAATGTTACGCTGAGTGAATAGATACCTAACATGTCACGCTTTAAAATTGCGCACACTCATGGAATGGCGCCAAACTTTGGTACGTAAAAATATCCATAGGTGACGCTTTAATTTTTTTTTTACAGGTTACTATTTTTGAGTTATAGAGGAGGTCTAGTGCTAGAACTGTTGCACACGCTCTAACGCACGCGGCGATACCTCACATGTGGAGTTTGAACAGCGTTTACATATGTTGGTGGGACTTGCATGTGTGTTCGCTTCTGCGCGCAAGCTACCAGGGACAGGGTGTTTTAATTTTTTTTTATTATTATTATTTTGTTTTATTTTACTTCATTTTTTTATTTTTGCACTTTTTTTTGATCACTTTTATTCCTATTATAAGGAATGTAAACATCCCTTGTAATAGAATTCGCTTTGACAGGTCCTCTTTATGGAGAGATGTGGGGTCAAAAAGACCCCACATCTCTCCTCCAGGCTTCCAAGCATGAGATCGGTGAAAAAAAATTCACCGATCAGATGCCAACAGCCGCAATCTCGGCTTTGTTTACTTCCGGGGAGCGGGCATGATGTCATGATGTCGCGCCCGGGCCTCCGATGGTCATAGAGATGACTGGTGACCATCCAGTCACCAGTCATCTCTATGCTTCCCAGGCAGCGCCAGCCGATTCACTCACCGGGCTCCCGATGGCACGGGATAGCCCGGGGAAGCACCAGATGGCGGCAGGAGGGGGGATGTCCCCTCCCGCTGCCTATAAGAATGATCAAGCAGTGGAACTGCCGCTTTGATTGTTCTTATCGTGCACGGGATTGGCGGCTGAAGGCGGTGATATCTGAATGATGCCTCTAGCTGCACCCATCATTCAGATATCACCGCACAGAGTCGAGGACAGTAAATAACGGCCTTCAGTTGTTAAGTGGTTAAACCCTGTTCCACTACCTGATTTGTTGACATCCATCATGTGATCACATCAGCTGTCACATCTATCAATCATGGCGCGACCCACCCCCCTCGTGGGCCGCGCCAATTGCTGGACCTATGGGTGGAGCTGGAAGCCCATCAATGTGCTAGTCCTCCAGGATACATGCACGTGCATGGGGCCAGATTCATGTAGAGTTACGCCGGCGTATCAGTAGATACGCCGTCGTAACTCAGAATCTGAGCCGTCGTATCTTCAAGCGTATTCTCAAAACGAGATACGCTTAAATCTTGCTAAGATGTGACCGGCGTAAGTCTCCTACGCCGTCGTATCTTAGCTGCATATTTACGCTGGCCGCTAGGGGGTTCACACCTAAAATATGCAAATTAGCTAGATACGCCAATTCACGAACGTACGCCCGGCCGTCGCAGTACAGATACGCCGTTTACGTAAGGCATTTTCAGGCGTAAAGATATTCCAGCAAAAAGATGGCGCAGCCAATGTTAAGTATGGACGTCGGGACCGCATACATTTTTTTTAATTTTACGTTGTTTGCATAACTCGTCCGTGAATGGGGCTGGACGTAAATTACGTTCACGTCGAAACCAATGCGTCTTAGCGTTGTAATTTAGAGCATGTGCACTGGGATACGTCCACGGCCGGCGCATGCGCAGTTTAAAAAAAAACGTCATTTACGCAGGGTCACACTTAATTTAAATAAAACACGCCCACATTAAACACATTTGAATTAGGCGAGCTTACGCCGGCCTATTTACGCTCCGCCGCCGTAACTTAAGGAGCAAGTGCTTTGTGAATACAGCACTTGCCGCTGTAATTTACGGCGGCGTAGCGTATCTGAGATACGCTACGCTCGCACAACTTTACGCCGCTCTACATGAATCTGGCCCATGGTATTGCGCCCATAAGGAACACAGGGGGACATGCTACAGGACAGCTGTGATAGTACCATATAGAACCAATCATGGCATCCGTGTACCGAGACCGGAAATGCCGACGCCGCCATGTTTGAAAAGGGAAAGCAAATATGATGTAGCAGCTGCCCTTTTCAATGGAAAATAGGTATAAAAGGCAGTTACTCATCCAAAAATGGAGCGAAATTGTGGGTTGGGATCAGTGGAGAACCCCCCCCCCCCCCCCCTAGCGGATGAAGGATTTAACTTGACCCAGGACTATATTACCGGCAGTGCCAAAAAGTCTCCCGGATCTATGTATAGATTAGGAGAAAACAGAAGCCAGGGAAATCAGCAAAAGCTGAAAGAAACCCAAAGATTCTTTTTTTTGGGCACCGGATGGAAAAGGGGCACCCAGTGATCCAAGGCAGCATTACCATAAGAGCCGGTTCACACTGCGGCGGCACGACTTCGGGGGCGACTCTGCAAGTCGTCCTGAAGACAACTTCAGAGGCGATTAGCAAAATGACTTCTGTATAGAAGTCAACGCAAATCGCCCCGAGTCGCCCCCGAAGCAGTTTTTTTTTTTTTTTTTTCTTTATTGTTCACTCACAGGTTGTTTCACTGTTAGTGCTGGCAGCTTTATTCTATATTATTAGCAGCGCAACTTTCTTTTGTTTTGTGCAGGAACCAAGGGCCAGATCCACAGAGAGAGTACGCCAGCGTATCTACCGATACGCCGGCGTACTTTTAAAATTCCTGCTTCGTATCTTTAGTTTGAATCCTTAAACCAAGATATGACGGCATCTGGGTTCGATCCAACAGGCGTACGCCTTTGGATCGTAGATGCAATACTTTGGCGTCCGCTGGGTGGAGTTCTCGTCGTTTTCCGCGTCGAGTATGCAAATTAGCTTTTTCCGGCGATCCACGAACGTACGTGCGGCCGTCGCATTCTCTTACGGCATTTCTCGAGTCGGCTTTTTCCGGCGTATAGTTAAAGCTGCTTTTTTGCGGCCTATAGTTAGACTTGCCATTAGGGTTGTCCCAATACCGATACCAGTATCGGTATCGGGACCGATACCAAGTATTTGCGGGAGTACTTGTACTCCGCAAATACCCCCGATGCCTGAATAGAATACTTCCCCCCGCCGCCGCATACCGCAAAGCCGCCGCCGCCGCGTTAATCCCTGTGCATTACAGGCAGCTTTCGTTTAAATACTTGTAATCCCCGCCGCGCCGTGTATAGACACTCCCCCTTGCTCGGGATTGGACGGATCTGTCCAATCCCGAGCAAGGGGGAGTGTCTATGCACGTAGCAGCAGCAGCGGCGGCGGCGGTGGCATCATCTACTACTAGGTATGGGGGACATGGCTGCATCTATGGGGGGGACATGGCTGCATCTATGGGGGACAGGACATGGCTGCATCTGTGGGGGACAGAACATGGCTGCATCTATGGGGGGACATGGCTGCATCTGTGGGGGACAGGACATGGCTGCATCTATGGGGGACAGGACATGGCTGCATCTATGGGGGACAAGACATGGCTGCATCTGTGGGGGACAGAACATGGCTGCATCTATGGGGGGACATGGCTGCATCTGTGGGGGACAGGACATGGCTGCATCTATGGGGGACAGGACATGGCTGCATCTATGGGGGACAAGACATGGCTGCATCTGTGGGGGACATGGCTGCAATATGTGGGGGGACATGGCTGCAATATGTGGGGGGACATGGCTGCAATATGTGGGGGGACATGGCTTCAATATTTGGGGGGACATGTCTGGATATATGTGGGGGGACATGGCTGCAATATATGTGGGAGACATGGCTGCAATATGTGGGGGGACATGGCTGGATATATGTGGGGGGACATGGCTGCAATATATGTGGGAGACATGGCTGCAATATGTGGGGGGACATGGCTGGATATATGTGGGGGGACATGGCTGCAATATATGTGGGGGACATGGCTGGATATATGTGGGGGGACATGGCTGCATATATGTGGGGGGACATGGCTGCAATATATGTGGGGGAACATGGCTGGATATATGTGGGGGGACATGGCTGCACTATATGGGGGGACATGGCTGGATATATGTGGGGGGACATGGCTGCATATGTGGGGGGACATGGCTGGATATATGTGGGGGGACATGGCTGGATATATGTGGGGGGACATGGCTGCAATATATGTGGGGGGACATGGCTGCATTTGGGGACACATTTAAAAAAAGTATCGGTATTCGGTATCGGCGAGTACATGAAAAAAAGTATCGGTACTTGTACTCGGTCCTAAAAAAGTGGTATCGGGACAACCCTAATTGCCATGTTAAGTATGGCCGTCGTTCCCGTGTCAAAATTTTTTTTTTAAATTTTGCGTAAGTCGTCCGTGAATAGGAATGTACGTAATTTACGCTAGTAAAAAAAATAACGTTGTTGAGACGTAATTTAGCGCAATGCACGGCGCGAAATTTCTGAACAGAGCATGCGCAGTTCGATCGGCGCGGGGACGCACTTCATTTAAATGAATCACGCCCCCTAATCGCCGATTTGAATTCTGCCGCCAGAAATACACTACGCCGCCGTAACTTACGGCACAAAATCTTTCAGGATTCAAAATTACGCCAGGTAAGGTAAGTCGGCGTAGTGTATCTATGTGGATCTGGCCTCAAATTTCTAAGTTGGAGCGACTTGCGTCGCTCCTATTGGAACGGTTCTATTGCACAGAATGGGACGTGACTCATCAGGCGGCTGAGGCGGAAAATATAACAACAGACAAATGTTCACAAATTTTTTTAAAGTCTTCCATCCAACATTTGTCCGCGGAAAATCTGACAACAATTGTCCGACAGTTGGATTTTCCGACAACAGCCTGTGATCACACAATTCCTGTTGGAAAATCCAATTGTGTGTACGAGGCTTTACTATTTGTTGCATGTAAATATTTATTTGTTACATTTAAAGGTATCTACAGTAAAACCTTGGATTGTGAGCATAATTCGTTCCAGAAACGTGCTTGTAATCCAAAGCACTTGTATATCAAAGCAAATTTCCCCATAAGAAATAATGAAATCTCAAATGATTTGTTCCACAGCCATTTATTCAGTCCTTCAAGTGGTTGTAAACCCTTTACAACCACTTTTACCTACAGTTAAGCCCCGTACACACGGCCGAGGTTCTCGGCAGAAACCAGCGAGAACCTCGCTGGGAGCCGCATTCTGCCGAGAACCTCGGCCGTGTGTACGCTCTCTGCTCGCCCCGCCCGTCGGGAAACCCGTCGAGCAATTAGAGAACAGGTTCTCTATTTGCTTGACGGCCCGTCAGGATGAATGGCTGGTTGCCTTTCCCGACGGGCGGGTCGCCTAATCTGACGGCCGGCAGAGAACCTCGATGGGCGGAACGATGTGTTCCGCCCGTCGAGTTTCTCTGCCGTGTGTACGCGGCATTAAGCCTAGATTCAGGCAGAATGCACACTGGACGTTAAAATAAAGTTATAAAAACGCCAGTAGCTTTGCAGTGAGTTCTTCAAAGTTTTTTCAACTTTTTTTCAATAGTGTTTTTTTTTAGAGTTTATTAGCATTTTAGCGTTTTTTTAGGGTTTTCTGGTTGAAGAAAAAACTTTTTTTTTTCTTTTTTCAATGGATCAAAAACGTTAAAAAAACGTTGGTGGGGGAAAACGCAAAAAACAACACACACAAAAAAAAGCTACCAGAGTGACGTCATCGCGGCTCCAGGCAAACACAGCGCCGGACCCGCGATACCCGAAAGTAACCCCCGGAAAAGGTGTCGGACACCCGAGCGGTGTACGAGGACAGCTGCGGGGGCTTCGATCCGAGGTGAGTATTACATAATGAGCTAGTATGCTATGCATTCTAGCTCATTATGCCTTTGTCTTGCAGGTGGTATTTTCCCCCTCCAACGTTGAGGCTGCATTCACAACTGAGCATAGCATTTTTGGTCGTTTTTTCTGGCATTTTGTTGCGTGTATTCACGCGTATTCGAGCGTTTGCATACATCGTCGTCCGACGTTTTTTTATTTTAGCCAGTAGGAAAAATTATCATCTCTTTCATCATTTGTTGCTATGTTTGTATATTTTTTTATCTTCTGCCTGGGTGAAATGTTCCATTGACTCAAGCGACAAAACACCCATAGAAACGCTCGTTGTCGCGCTAGACGCTTAAATCAATCGTTTTCCATTACTTTCTATGGGAAATACAAACGCTCAAGTACGCCCAAACCGCCCGATTCGCGCGACAAAAAAGGGTCCGGAACTTGTTTGAGCTTCAGGCGTTCGGCGTCACGCGTTTTGTCATGGAGATGTGAACCATCTCCATAGAGAATAATGTATATTTTCTCCTCTAGCGTATTATAGCGTCGCGCTTCAGGCGACAAAACGCTTAGGTGTGAATGGAGCCTGAGTGACGTTTTTAAAGCGTTTATTGACTTTTATTGACGTTTATCAGCGTTTATCAGCGTTACAGCGTTTTTAGGCTCCATGCACACTAAAGCTGATAAACTGCAGTTTATTGGCAGTTTGGCTTTTTTTTTAAAAGCCCATAAACTGAACTCTATGTTGGCCTCTGTGCCCATGCACACCTGGGCGTTTTTTGTGTTAATGAGCTCTGGAGTTTATTGGCTTTTTTTATGAAAGCCCGAAATTTGCGTTTTTTGGCGCTCATAAACACTCAAAAACGCTAGCGCCAACGTTTTCCCCCGTGTTTTGTATCCAAAAAAAAAAAGCTACACTGAAAAACGCTGATTAAAGCTATTGCAAAAACGCTAAAAAACTTTTAAAAGGCTTTTTTTTTTTTTTTTACCTTCAGTGTGCATGGAGCCTTATGCCGCGTACGCACGATTATTTTTTGGGTTGTAAAAAAACACAGGGCCAGATTCAGGTAGATGCGCGCATATTTTATCCAGCGTAGCGCAGCGCATATACGTTACGCTGACGCAAACTAGTGAGTCAAGTACAGTATTCACCAAGCGCATGTTCGTTACTTTGCGGTGGAGTAACGAAAATGGCGCAACCTGACGCAAGTGGAAGTGGGTGTGATCATATGGAAATGATGGGCGGAGCTCAGCGCAGAGACTTACGTTCAGCGCATCATCCACAGAGCATGCGCAGTGAGGGAGGGCTCCACTCGCTCCCCTGTGCGCATGCTCACAACTTCCGTCGGCACCACTTCATGGGAAACGGCAGCGCAATGTGTTCCGTTGCGCGTATAAAAGCGGCTGCATATGTGCCTTTCCGGCGCAAAAGTATATCCGGTTCCCCCCACCCCAGGGAAGTAACTTTTGCTGTGCGATGGCTGCTCCTGTTCCCCGCAAAGAGAGGAGAAACCTCAACTTCAACGCCCAGCAGCTGTCTGTAGTGATCACCGCTATGGAGACCTACAATGACTTCCTCCATGGCAGGAAAAGACCTCCAGAAGCCCCCCCACCGCCACCCACTCCCTCCAGGCAGCTGAGGAGCCAGAGAGGGCCCACCAGAAGGAGCCCCCGTCAGCCCAGATGAGGGGTTTTTGTTTTTTTTTTATTTATTTTTTTATTATCGGCTCAGGTTATGAGTTTTTTTTTTATTTTAATGTTGCTCAGGTTATGAGCTTTTTATTTTGAGTTTAACTGCACACGGTCAGTAGTGCAGGGGACAGTGTGAATGGTGTGTGAATGTGAGGGGGTGGCACTCCTGACAGTAAGGGGTGTCACCCTCGGCCGTTGGGGAGAAGTTATCCCCACGGCTGTGTGAATGACGTGTGAATGGTGTATGAATGGACAGCGACACCATTGGGGCCTTGACGCGGCGTTGCTGCTCCCAAGTCCTGCATGTTGGACTTGGGCTAATCCAATGTGATGTGCATGTGGTGTGTGTGATCTAGGGACATCAGTGGTGTGCATGCATGCATTGTCCGTGTGATCAATGTTTTTGTTTAGTGTCCAAAGATGCCTACGGCGAGGACCCTCCTGACTGCTCTTCCATCAGCTGAATGGGTCTCCTCTGGCAGGGGGGGCTGTCTGGTTGGGGGGTCAGGTCATCACGTATGTCAATCTGCAGGCCCTTTCTCATGGCAAAGTTGTGCAGAATGCAACATGCACCGATGATCTGACACACGAAGGTAGGGGAATACAATAGGGCCCCCCCAGACTTATCCAGGCAGTGGAAACGGGACTTCAGGAGCCCAAATGTTTGCTCCACCACTGCACGAGTTTTGATATGTGCTTCATTGTATTTTCTCTCTCCTCTGGTTTGGGGGTTCCGGAAAGGAGTCATTAGATGGGGTCCCAGTGCATATGCAGAGTCACCTGTAAGGGAAAATATAGGAGGATGTTAGTCATGCATGTGCCCCTTGTGATGTCAGCATCATGGGGGGGGGGGACAGTCATGCCTGCCACCCATGTCACTCACCAACCAGCCAGCTGTCCCCATACATGTTCTGTTCGAATTCCGTTGGGATGGGGCTGTGATTGTATATGAAGCTGTCATGGCTGGATCCGGGGTGTTTGGCACGGACGTGCCATATGAGGCGTTGGGCATCGGCTATCACCTGTACATTGATGGAATGCCAATGCTTCCGATTGCGGTATATGTGCTCTGTGGGACTGGGGGGCTGGAGTGCCACATGTGTGCAATCAATGGCCCCCACGGTGCGTGGGAATCTGGCAATGCTGTAGAAATCTGTCATTGCCTTCAGCCGCAGGTCCTCAGTGGTGGGTCTGATGATGTGGTGGGACATGCGTCTGAGGATTGCAGGGACAACCTGGTGCACACATCTGATCATGGAGGACTGTGACATCCCAGCCACCACTCCACTTGTACGCTGGAATGATCCACTTGCAAGGAAATTAAGTGTTGCCAGTACCTTCACCAGTGGCTGCACTGCTTGTGAGCGGTGTGTCTTGCTGGTGATGTCACCCTGCAGGGTTGTGGTTAGTTCAAGGATTGCATCAGGGCTGAATCTGAAGAGGCGATACACCTCCTCATCACCCATGCCAAAAAGGCTCATGCGCGTGCGGTATATCCTCTCACGTGCCCGCCTCCTCCATACCGGGGGACCCATTAGTAGTGCTAGGACCACGGCTGCCCCTGGCATGTTGGCACACAGAGGTGTTGTCCTTGTAAGTGTGGTTGTTCAGCTTGCTATTTTTGTCGGTAACGCTGCTGCTGTAGCTGCTCTCCTGCTGACCTGTGGCCGTCAGGAGTAAAGATAAAGCAGCTATTTGTAGGAATAACTTTGCGACAGACGGACGACATACGCACGGCGCATGTAGCCAGCGTCTGGTGCTAATCCGTTTGCGAATCGGGAAATCTCCCTTATTTGCATATTTGAATGGGAAATCAATAGGCGCGACGGATGCACCAAGCGTAAATATGCGCTAACGATACTCTGGCGAAGGAAAGTTAAGCCGGTCGGAAAAAGCCAGTTTTCTGTTGCATCTAGTTTGGTGGGTACGGCCGCATAGATACAACGGCGCATCTTTACAGTTATGCGGTGCATATCGATATATACTCCAGCGCAAGTCTTTCTGAATCTGGCCCACAGTTTTTTAAAAATGTCATTTAAAACGTTTGTGTGTGGTCTTCAGAGCATTTTTCAGGTTCTGAAAAATGGGCAAATATTTTTTCGAACATGCTCTATTTTTTCACAACGTTTTAAACGTTATCGTTTTTCAGGGTGGAAAAAATGGTCGTGTGTGGGCTTTAACGACGTGAAAAATCTGCGCATGCTCAGAAGCAAGTTATGAGACGGGAGCGCTCGTTCTGGTAAAACTACCGTTCATAATGGAGATAGCGCATTCATCACGCTGTAACAGACAGAAAAGTGAAAATCGTCTTTTACTAACAAGGGTGGCGCCATCCGAATGGAACTTCCACTTTATAGTGCCATCGTACGTGTTGTACGTCGCCGCGCTTTGCTAGAGCATTTTTTTTCACAATCGTGTGTAGGCAAGGCTGTTTTAATGATCGGGTTGAAAAAAAAATTGTTTTTTCTAGACCCTTAAAAACGTCATTTTTTAGAACCCGAAAAACGGTTGTGTGTACGCGGCATGACATCTAAAGGACGTTTTCCATCGGAAGTTCCAACCGTGTGTATGCCCCATCGGAAATTCCAAAGAATTCCATCAGAGTTTAGATGTTCTTTTTTACTGAAATTCCGTCGTAATTCCGATGTGATTTTGGTCGGACAAAGGTCCGATCGTGTGTAGGGGGCTTAAAAGTATCTATTTGTTGTATGCAACTATTTATTTGTTACATCTAAAAATATAAATTTGTTACGTGTAAATATGTATTTATTACATCTAAAAATATTTATTTGTTACTTGTGAGGCCCCGTACACACGACCGGTTTTCTCGGCAGAATCCATCAAGAAACTTGATGGGAGACGTATTCTGCCGAGAAAAACAGTCGCGTGTACACTTTTCGCCGAGAAAACCGTCGAGAAACTAGTCAAGCCAAAAAGAGAGCATGTTCTCTATTTCCTCGACGGCAATGGGAAAATTTGGCACGACGAGTTTTTGGACAGCCGAATGAGAAACTCAACGAGGAAAACGATGGGTTTTACCCGACGAGTTTCTCGGTCGTGTGTACGGGGCCTAAATATTTATTTATTACATCTAAAAATATTTATTTGTTACATCTAAAAATATAAATTTGTTACGTGTAAATATTTATTTATTACAGCTAAAAATATTTATTTGTTGCGTGTAAATATTTATTTATTACAGCTAAAAATATTTATTTGTTACATCTAAAAAATATAAATTAGTTACGTGTAAACATTTATTTGTTATTTGTTTCCATCGGAAATTCCAACCGTGTGTATGCCCCACCGAGTAATTCCATTGGAGTTTACATAGAGAACGGGCCAGATTCAGGTAGATCAGAGCATCTTTGCTCTGGAGTAACGCTTCTCATTTGCGTTGCGCTGCAGAAATTTTAGGAGCAAGTGCTGTCATTCACGAAGCACTTGCTCCTAAAGTTGCGGCAGCGCATCGCAAATGAGCCGGCGGAATTCAAATTGGGCGGGTACGGGGCGTGTAGTATGCTAACTAAGCGCGATCCCGCCGCCAACGTACTGCGCATGCGTCGAGTGTCAAAACATCCCCGTGCGCATGCTCCAAAATCTGTGAATGAACGTCAATGACGTCACATTCCCATTCATGACCGTTTTACGCAAGTGACGTTTTTTTTTTTTTTTCCGACGCGATGACGACGCCTATACCTAACATAGGATATTCCAACCCCATGTAGGTATAACTATGCGCCGCGTATCCCGTCCGGAAACGTCGTAACGTCACTGCGTCGCGCCGGAATGCGATCGTGAATTGCCGATTTCCGCTCATTAACATATTTTTTGAGCGGAAATCGGCGGGAACGCCCCCGGCGCCATTTTTAAGTTGAAGTAACGATGCGATGGCGAAACTCAGTTACGCTGCTCGCATCGGAGCTTCAACCCGGCGTTTCTTGTTTTCTGGTTACAGAAAACAGAAACGCCGGCTCAAAGTCACAGTTAGGCTGGCGGATCACTGGATCCGCCAGCCTAACTGTTCCTGAATCTGGCCCTATATGTTCACTTTTACTCCGATGTGATTTTGGTCGAACACAAATCCGATCGTGTGTACAGGGCTTACAAGTATCTATTTGTTGCATGCAAATATTTATTTGTTACATCTAAAAATATCAATTTGTTACATGTAAATATTTATTTATTACATCTAAAAATATTTATTTGTTACGTTTAAATATTTATTTGCTACATCTAAAAGTATCTATTTGTTGCATGCAATTTTTTTTTTTTTACCTCTATAAGTATCACTTTGTTACATTCTATACATTTGTGCCGTTCTATACATTTCTATACATTTGTCGCAGGTCTATTGATATTATTGAGCTTTTCCTGGTTAAGGTCAGAGCGAATGTCTCCGTCTCCAGAACCCTGCAATAATATCACGTGACGCCGCCAGGAGTAAGACAACAGTAGGCGAACGTCAATAAAAAATCGGCGACCAGCGCTAGCTCTCGCTATTACCATCACACTGCAGTGCTACGACGCTCCAACACTGCCAGCCCTTGCAACCATGTCCCCTCTCCAGACCTGAATGACTCAGTTTGATTTAAGAGCGTGATTTTAATACCGCCCAGCCCCTCTCGCGCCCCGATTGGTTAAGCGAACGCCATGAATATTTATAAGCCTGCTTGCGCACAGGCGATTGGCTACACGGCTTTTTCTTTTTTTTTCTCTCTCCCTCTCCTCTGTAATGCGGTCTCCTCCTCTCAGCACAGACCTGCTTGCTTAGCTCTGCTTTGTCTAGTGATACAGAGCAGGCTTCAGCAATTCCCTGAGTGCAAAGGCATCGTTTAAGCAACAAAAAAAAAAAAAAAATAGAAAAAAAAAAAAAAAGCTGTTCTGGTTTTTGCATCAGTATTATTAATTTTTTTTTTTTTCTTGGAATTCCTTCCGATTCGAAGTTACAAATGCTTGGGACTAAATTCATTCATGGGAAGATGTTGTGCATTTAAAAAAAAGAAGGAAATTCTGAAGCAAGATTGTGTATTCCGATCACATCCTCTGAGTAAAAAAGAGAAGAATTACGGATGCTGGTCTCTTTATTAGACGGACGCCAATGCTGCCGCTAACTTGAGAGATATTTGATGCTGGTCGCCTATCCTGTTGCAGTGTGAAAGATTGCGGTGAGTATTGAACCTGCTACATTGTATTGAGTGCTGTTTGGCATGGACGGTGATGCAGTGGTCTGTTCGGCATGCATAAAAAAATTAAAACATTTAAAAAAAAAAATTATTCAGGGAAGGCGGTGCTTAATTATTGCAATAGCAATAAAGCAACAATGATGTGTAAAGAGCATGGTTGCGGCATCCCGACTGCTTACGGGTTGCTATGCGCAACCGCACATCTCATTAATAAAAAAAGGGTGCAAGGTTACTATCAAAGCCGAGCCGATGTTTTATTATGTTCTGTAACATCTTTTCGCTGAAAGGATTCAAAGTCAGACGCTCTGTAGAAACACATAGCGCTGCAACTAGACGCAAAAACGCAAATGCGTGCAAAAGGTGGCAAATGTTTATTTCCTAAGTAGCCAAAGTGCAAAGCGTTTTCTTTTTTTTTTTTGTTGTTGTTGCAGATTCCACTGCACTGTTTTGCTACACTGCTGTGATTGCCGATGGAAATCACGTACAAACGAGTGCAATATGGCCGGTGGGGTACGATAGGATCGCAGAATCGGTTAAAATTAAATTTTTCGAGCGGTGCGATTTTTATTTTTTTTGGTTGGTCTGATTGCCTTTGATCTATCCATTATTTATTTTTACACCTATTCGATAGCAGCTTGTGATGTGTATGGCTGGTCTGTAGTAGATTAGGTCACCTCAGAGGGAAAATGGGGGGGGGTACCTGCTCTTATTTCACGATAACATGTATTCATGTTTTTTGTTAATGTGTGAAAAAGTTAATTGTGTTCCATTTTTTTATATATTGGTGAATAATATATATATATATTTCTATACATTTGTCGCAGGTGTATTGATATTATTGAGCTTTTTTTTCTGGTTAAGGTCAGAGCGAATGTGTCCTTTTTTTTAAATATTGGCGAATAATAACAAAAAATGTGTGTGTGTGTGTGTATATATATATATATATATATATATATATATATATATATATATATATATATACAGTAGATATCTATATCTATAATATATCTACTGTATATAGATATGGATATATTATCTATATCTATATCTCTATATTTTTTGTTGTTGTTGTTATTATTCACCAATATATAAAAAACTGGAACATTAAAAGTTAATTAACTTTTATATTTGTATTATTTATAATATTTATATTTGATATATCAACTAGCTATAGATATCTATATATATATAAATTAATATTTATTAATTTAGCTATGTATTAGTCATGCTTCAAAGTTTCTCTATATTCTTGTGTATCAATACATCCAGCATGCGTGCAGCGAGAGAATGGTTCCCCTTTCTTATGGTATATCTAAAAAAAAAAAAGTAACATTATTATAACATTAAATATTATTATTAATAATAATGTTAAACAATATATTTAAATATTAAATGATATAATAATAAATTATGATGATGATTATTATTATTAATAATAATAATAATGTTAAACAATACATTTAAATATTAAATGATATAATAATAATAATTATTATTATTATTATTATTATTAGTATTACTATTATTAATAATAATGTTAAACAATACATTTAAATATAAAATTATATAATAATAATAATAATAATTATTATTATTATTATTATTATTATTATTATTATTATTATTATTGTTAAACAATACATTTAAATATTAAATTATATAATAATAATAATAATAATAATAATTATTATTATTATTATTATTATTATTATTATTGTTAAACAATACATTTAAATATTAAATTATATAATATAATTATTATGAACATTATTAATAATAATAATAATAATAATAATAGATTTAATATTGCAGCTTACCACTTAGATGTGATGGCTTCATTCATTTTATTTTTTTGTTTTTTTCCTTGATTTTTATTTATTTTTTTACTTGGTGACTTTGCCAGCAACACACTTTCTGTCCTAGGGGGGGCAACACTAACTCATTGTACTGTATCTGTGAAAGAGCAGTGTTGTCACCCCTGGGCTACTTTCCTGATTTGGATGCCAAACATCTCCCTCTTTCTCCTCAGAGGGTGGATGTATTGTACAGAAGATAGCTGGGAAAACTGATAACATTGTTTGAGATAGTTCACAGTGCACAGGAAGTTAGAAGGACACTGAATTTTTGTCAGGATATTTTTTGGGCTTAGAAATACTTTAAAGAATGGTTATAAAGATTTTCAGTTTTGTGGAAATGTTTATAACAGTCAAAATGCTTATTATGAGTCAAAGCCTATACTACCCAGTCATTGCTGCAGCACTTTGAGTGGACACATTGGCAGCAAAAACACCAGCAGAGAAGATACTCTTACTTCAAACCCTCAGCCCAAATCCTAACCCCCTCCCCACCCACCCACCCTAATTCAAATCCAAACCCAACCCTAACCCCCCTCTGCCCTAATCCAATCTCTAACCTAACCTTAATCTCCCCTCTGCCCTAACTCAAATCATAACCTAACCATAACCCCCCCAACCCTAACCCAAAGCATAATCTAACCCTTACCCCCCCCTCTACCCTAATCAAAATCCTTACCTAACCCGCCCTTCTACCATAGCTCAAATACTAACCTAATCCAGCCCCCCTCTGCCCTAACCCAAATCCTATCCTAAACCCCCCTCTACCCTAACCCAAATCCTAACCTAACCCTAATATCCCTTCTACCATATCTCAAATACTAAACTAACCTAACCCCCCTCTACCTTAACCCAAATCCTAACCTAACCCTAACCCCTCTCTCTACTGTAACCCAATTTATAGCCTAACCTTAATCCAGACCTCTGCCCTAACCCAAATCATAACCGAACCCCCCCTCTACCCTAACCCAGATCCTTAATTAAACTTAACCCCCCTCTCTACCAGAAACCCAAATCCCAACCTAACCCTACCCCTCACCCCCATACAAACCCAAATACTAACCCCCCTCCCCACTCTAACCCAAATCCTAACCTAACCCTAATCTCCCCTCTGCCCTAACCCAAATCATAACCTAACCCCCTCTAATCCTAACCCAAATCCTTGCCTAACCTCAACCCCCCTCTCTACTGTATCCCAAATCCTTACCTAATCCTAACCCCTGTCTACCCTAACTCAAATCCTTACCTAACCTTAACCCCCCTTTCTTACATAACCCAAATCCCCACCCTAACCAAAGTTCTAAGCTAACCCTAAATCCCCTCTCCACCCTAACCCAAACTCTAACCCAGCCCTAACCCCTAAATCTAACCCTACCCTTTAACATTTACCCAAACCTTACCCTAACCCTTAACTCTTACCCTAACCCTTTCTCTCTCTATATTTCTCTACCCTAACAGAAACCCTACCTAACCCTTAAATCTAACCCTACCTCCTAAGCTTAACTCAACCTTACCATAACACCGTAATTCCCCCTCCTCTCTCTCTCCACCCAAACCCTACCACAACCCCTAACCCTAACCACCTAACCCTCTCTCTATCTCTCTTTCTCTACCCTAGTCCTTAAATCTAGCCTTACCCCCTAACCCTAAACCAACCCTTACTCTAACCCCCAACTCTAAACCCTTACACCCTTACCCCCCTAACCCCATCCCTCTCTCTCTCTCTCACACTCTTTAACATGTTTTATGCCAAAATGTCATTTGAATTGGCAATGGGAAAATGGCAAAAGCTTCCTAACTTTTATTATATATTTGTTGTACGACCAGATATATTGATTGATTATCACAATTGGAATCTTTGCTATTAGCTTTTGTGAAATTGTCTATATGTAACTATATATACTCTCTGTTTTATTTCTTGCGGCAAATAAAATTGGAGCATCATTAGTAATAATTATATATCGCCCGGGGGAACAAACGAGAATTCATTGGCTTTATTCATGCAGATACATGGTACTGACAGTAGGGAATCGTTCAGTGCGCAGTTCGTTGTGAATTCAAAAACAATATTTATTTTTTGATTGATAATTGACAAATTGATAGATTGTTAGCAGGGATTGGTCAGCCATTAAGGGGTCATTCTATTCATATCACGTAGCCACCGGAGGATAGTCTGGTATTCGGATACAGTGCCCCTAAACCGATTACCACTTAACACCTTAATAAGAGTCAGACACACCTGATACAACTTACTCAGATGTTCCAACCGTGAAAATCCACAAAGGAATTAAACAATTTAAAAAAATATAATGATGAAAGCTGCCCGGTGTCCAGGGGGCATAGTAATTTGACGTCAATGTTGGCACTTACAGATAGAGCTGAATGCATTCATCTTCACTGCTCCAAGTGTTAGAAAATGGCAGCTTGATCTGAGAATTTTTGTTCAGGTATGATGAATTTCCTTTCTTATTTTTTTTTTTTCTAAGACATTTTATTGATTTTTCAAAAAATAAAAATAAAAGAATATTTAAAAACACAGACAAACATATCACAAATAAAAAAGATAGAATCCAGTATATACAGTATACTACAATTGTATCAATATGTCAATCATGGGATAATATATACAATTATATTATTTAAAAATTTAAAAAAAGAGAGAAAAAAGAGGGGAAAAAAACAAAAGAAAGAAGGAGATTTAAAAAAATTATAAAAAAAAAAGAGATTAAAAAAAAGAGGGTAAAGAAAAAAAGGAAGAAGAAGATTAAATAGATAATAAAAAAGGAGAGAAAAAAGAGGGAAAAGAAAAAAAAGGAAGAAGATAAAAAAAATAAGAAAAAAAGAGTGCAAATGAAAAAAAAAAAAAGTCAGGAAAGAAAAGGGGGGGGGGGGGGATAATAGCATAAATTGTAGCATAAAAGAGGGAAAACCAAAAGAAGTTAAAAAAAAAATTATAAAAAAAGAGAATAAAAAGAGCGTAAAGAAAAAAAAGGTAGAAGAAGATTAAATACATAATTTAAAGAAATGAGAGAAAAAGGAGGGAAAAGAAAAAAAGGAAGAAGAAGATAAAAAAAAAGAAAAAAAGAGGGCAAAGAAAAAAAAAGGAAGGAACGAAAAAGGGGGGGGGGGGGTGATAGCATAAATTGCTAATGAATTATCCCGATCTTTTACTGTTCATTCTCTCTACGATGAATTCCCTTTAAGAGCAATGTGGAAATAACATCCGTCAAGTGAAAATATTGTGACAGGTCTTGGCGGTTCAATTCTCAAGACAATAATGGACCCATCCCCCTACATTTTAATAAGGCATTCTCCTACCTGTGGCCAGATGAAAAATATACCCAAGGAGTTGGCAGGGTTGTGAAAAGATCAAATATTCATAAGTGAACCGGAGCTGTGTAAACCTAGGGAGGATTTCAAATGGCAGTGGCTGATGTTGATTTTCGAATCCCATAGTGATTTTTTGACCCATGTGATAGGGTTGGCATTCATGATCTTCACCTAGGGCAGCCATTCTCAACCAGGGTTCCTCCAGAGGTTGCTAGGGGTTCCTTAAGCTGTGGATGATTGACCCCCCCCCCCCTCCCATTTGATGGTGCCTGCACAGTTCTGGGATCAATGTCACTGAAAGACATCATTGATCTTTTTTAGTTGCTTGCAAGGTTGGCATTTTGGACAAATACTGTAAAGAGGGCATTCTTCCCATTGACCACCAATGTAAGGGTCATTCTTCTCACTAACCACCAATATATGGAGCATTTATCCAACTGATCACCAATGTAAGGAACATTCTTCTTACTGATCACCAATGTAAGGGTCATTCTTCCCACTGATCACCAATGTAAGGAACATTCTTCCCACTGATCACCAATGTAAGGGACATTCTTCTCACTGATCACCAATGTAAGGGACATTCTTCTCACTGATCACCAATGTAAGGAACATTCTTCTCACTGATCACCAATGTAAGGAACATTCTTCTCAATGATCACCAATGTAAGGAACATTCTTCCCACTCATCACCAATGTAAGGGGCATTCTTCCCACTGATCACCAATGTAAGGGACATTCTTCCCACTGATCACCAATGTAAGGGACATTCTTCTCACTGATCACCAATGTAAGGGACATTCTTCTCCCTGATCACCAATGTAAGGGACATTCTTCTCACTGATCACCAATGTAAGGGACATTCTTCTCACTGATCACCAATGTAAGGGACATTCTTCTCACTGATCACCAATGTAAGGAACATTCTTCCCACTGATCACCAATGTAAGGGACATTCTTCTCACTGATCACCAATGTAAGGAACATTCTTCTCACTGATCACCAATGTAAGGAACATTCTTCCCACTGATCACCAAAGTAAGGGACATTCTTCTCACTGATCACCAATGTAAGGAACATTCTTCCCACTGATCACCAATGTAAGGGACATTCTTCTCACTGATCACCAATGTAAGGGGCATTCTTCTCACTGATCACCAATGTAAGGGACATTCTTATCACTGATCACCAATGTAAGGAACATTCTTCCCACTGATCACCAATGTAAGGAACATTCTTCTCACTCATCACCAATGTAAGGGACATTCTTCTCACTGATCACCAATGTAAGGAACATTCTTCTCACTGATCACCAATGTAAGGGACATTCTTCTCACTGATCACCAATGTAAGGAACATTCTTCTCACTGATCACCAATGTAAGGGACATTCTTCTCACTGATCACCAATGTAAGGAGCATTCTTCTCACTGATCACCAATGTAAGGGACATTCTTCTCACTGATCACCAATGTAAGGAACATTCTTCTCACTGATCACCAATGTAAGTGACATTCTTCCCACTGATCACCAATGTAAGGAACATTCTTCTCACTGATCACCAATGTAAGGGACATTCTTCCCACTGACCACCAATGTAAGGAACATTCTTCCCACTGATCACCAATGTAAGGACCATTCTTCTCACTGATCACCAATGTAAGGAACATTCTTCTCACTGATCACCAATGTAAGGAACATTCTTCCCACTGATCACCAATGTAAGGAACATTCTTCCCACTGATCACCAATGTAAGGAACATTCTTCTCACTGATCACCAATGTAAGGAACATTCTTCCCACTGATCACCAATGTAAGGAACATTCTTCTCACTGATCACCAATGTAAGGGACATTCTTCTCACTGATCATCAATGTAAGGAACATTCTTCTCACTGATCACCAATGTAAGGAAGATTCTTCTCACTGATCACCAATGTAAGGAACATTTTTCTCACTGATCACCAATGTAAGGAACATTCTTCCCACTGATCACCAATGTAAGGAACATTCTTCCCACTGATCACCAATGTAAGGAACATTCTTCCCACTGATCACCAATGTAAGGGACATTCTTCCCACTGATCATCAATGTAAGGAACATTCTTCTCACTGATCACCAATGTAAGGGACATTCTTCTCACTGATCACCAATGTAAGGAACATTCTTCTCACTGATCACCAATGTAATGGACATTCTTCCCACTGATCACCAATGTAAGGGACATTCTTCTCACTGATCACCAATGTAAGGAACATTCTGTCCAGAACTGATGTGTGTGATGTGTGTGTATAGGGCAGCCTGGCCAGCCTGGCAGTGCTCGGGGGAGGGGCCCCTCCTCTTCCTGACATGAGGGTTCTAGTTTTCAGTGGCTGCTGAGTGCTGATGTGCAGGAATGAATTCCTAACACTGGGAGTCTTGGATCCCACAATGTCTCCTCCAGTTGGAATGCCTCCCACTCCCATCTCTATCTCAAGCTGCACAGAGAGAGAATCGAGGTGAGTCACAGTGTTCAGTGTGCTGTGTGCTGGGGGGTGGCATCCCCAGCATCCCTTTACACGTGCTCTGGGCTGCCCCTGCTCTAGATGTTTTATGGCATGATAGATTGCATAGGATACACAGCCCCTGCGCCTAGTCCATCTACAGATGTGATGTATAATTAGATGTAAAGGGGAGGAGTTAGTAAAATGACAATGCCCATGTGGGGGCGCCAGAAATATTTCTGCACCCAGACGCCTGTGACCCTAGGATCAGCCCTGCACAGTGTGCAGTAAAATCAGAGTAAGAAATTTCAGTACGAAATCTTGAACGATTAGATAAATAAACTCCTTTTCAGGCACTCATAGAAATGGCTAAAACTGATTGTCTTGCATTTTTTAAATCCTCAGTAAAATGTAAAATGTCTACAGACATTAGATGACGGTCTTCTGCTCCGGCTCTGTTCGGAGATGATCTAATGTATGTGGGTCACCCGCAGACACCGCTGTTAGGAAGAGAAGAACATTTTGGAAATACATTCCAATCTTTTTTGTATTCTCCACGATAAGCCAACAATGGAGGTTTCTCTAGGACCTTCACCACTCCCCCCATTGGCTAAACATGAACTGTCCCACCCAAAGCAACTGTTTGGGTTGAGGGACCTGGCCCCATCTCTGCAGCTGCCTCTGCTAGTCGAGTACCGTGCGAGTCCATGGCAATGATGGAACCAGATCAATGTTCAATGATGTTAATGAAACATCTGGTTGCAGCTTATTTAGGATCAGACCTTGTAGATGACCACAGCTCATGTAGGACCAGACCCCATGGGTGTGACCACAGCTGATGTAGGACCAGACTCCAAGAAGGTGACCACAGCTCATGTAGGACCAGACCCCATGGAGGTGACTGCAGATTTTGTAGGACCAAACCCCATAGAGGTGATTTACATGTCATGTAGGACCAGACCCCATAGAGGTATCCGTGGCTCATGTAGGACCAGACCCTATGTAGGTGACCCCAGCTCATGTAGGACAAGACCCCATGAATGGTGAATATGGCTCATGTAGGACCATACACTATGTAAGTGATCATGGCTCATTAAGGAGCAGACCCATGGAAGTGACTACGGCTCATGTAGGACCAGATCCCTTGTCAGTGACCGCAGCTCATGTAGGACCAGATCCTGTGGAGGTGACCACAGCTCATGTAAGATCAGACCCCATAGAGGTTACCACTGCTTGTGTATGAACAGACCCCATGGAGGTGACCATGGCTCATGTAAGATCAGACCCCATGGAGGTTACCACAGCTCATGTAGGACAAGAACCCATGGATGTGATCACGGCTCGTGTAGGACCAGACCCTCATGGAGGTGACCGCAGCTCATGTAGAACCAGACTCCAAAAAGGTGACCACAGCTCATATCGAACCAGACCTCATGGAGGTGACCACATCTCATGTAGGACCAGACCCCCTATAGGTGACTACAGCTCATGTACGACCAGATCGTGTGGAGGTGACCATGGCTCATGTAAGATCAGACTCCATGGAGGTTACCACTAGACATGCAGGACCAGACCGCATGGATGTGACCACGGCTCATGTGAGACCAGACCCCATGGAGGTGACCGCAGCTCATGTAGAACCAGACTCCAAGAAGGGGACCACAGCACATGTAGAACCAGACCTCATGGAGGTGACCACATCTCATGTAGGACCAGACCCTCTATAGGTGACTACAGCTCATGTAGGACACAACCCCATGCAGGTGACCACAGCTCATGTAGGACCAGACCCCATTGGAGTCGATCACAACTTTTGTAGTACCAGACCCCATGGGTGTGACCACAGCTGATGTAGGACCAGACTCCAAGAAGGTGACCACAGCTCACGTAGGACCAGACCCCATGGAGGTGACTACAGCTTTTGCAGGACCATACCCCATAGAGGTAATTCACATGTCATGTAGGACCAGACACCATAGAGGTGTCCATGGCTCATGTAGGAGTAGACCCATGAAAGTGACCATGGCTCATGTAGGATCAGACCCCACGGAGGTGACCACGGCTCATGTAGGACAAGATCCCTTGTCGGTGACCGCAGCTCATGTAGGACCAGATCCTGTGGAGGTGACCATAGCTCATGTAAGATCAGACTCCATGGAGGTTACCACTGCTCATGTAGGACCAGACCCCAAGGGGTGTGGAAATAGCTCACGTAGAACCAGACCCCATGTAGGTAACCACATCTCATATAGGACAAGACCACCTATAGGTGACTAAAGGTCATGTAGGACCCAATCCCATGCAGGTGACCACAGCTCATGTAGGACCAGACCCCATGGAGATAACTACAGGTCATGTAGGACCAGCCCCCATGCAGGTGACCACAGCTCATGTAGGACCAGACCACATGGAGATGACTACTGGTCATGTAGGACCAGCTCCCATGGAGGAGATCACAGTTCATGTAAGACCAGACCCCATGGATGTGAACACAGCTGATGTAGCACCAGACCCCATGGAAGTTATAACAGACTGTCATCGAAACGACACTGATAGGCTAGATTTTATAAATTCTGATTGGGTTTGACCATAGACTGGCAGACTGGCCAATCACAGCATCTTCGCCAGGTGAATCCAGGATGTAAAGTGAATGTCAGCCAGTATGCTTTTCTGCAGTCATGAAAGATAAAGGACTCCATGAGCACCCAAAGAATCAAGGGAATGTAAGGTAGAATTAAACTCTGTGGATTCAGATGTAAAAGGGGAACTCTGTGGACTGTAAAGGGGATGTGTTGTTATGATTAGAAATGTTATTTAATAGCAAATTATATGTATAGTTTACACTATAAAGCAAAATTGCTGTGCTTCGGGTTTCACTTGAAGAAAATGTGTCAACCCTAGTTAGAAGGGTTTGGTGAAAATATCAGGGGTTTAAATAGGGAGAATATGCACCACACAGGGCAATTAGGGTGTGCCCAGGCACACCTGGCACACCCTGTGCGCACAACTATGCTTGTTTCACATCTACAGGTAGGACCAAGCACGGGCACGTTTCTGCGTGTTTTCTGCATTCCCGGGCGTTGCGTGTACGGCAGCCCCTTCATTTCAGTTGGCTGCCCTACACACGAGAATCGCGGAAAATAAGTCTTGGGATCTTTTCCAAACATGCGTCGCACCTAAGTGTGAAAACGATTGCATTAGCAGATGTGTGTGTGGGGAGGTGTGACAACAATTAATGTATCTGCTAAAGGGCAGTGCGTTTCGATGCGTGTCCAGACAGCGCACAATTTTTTTTTTCCGCACGTTCCCGATACACAAAGATCTGAACCTAGCCTTACCGCAATGAGGTGCTGCAAAGAGGTCCTAAATGAATCCTCCTAGTTGTCTGATTTATAAATGATTAACAATGTTGCATTATGATGATATATTGATATTCTCTAACCAATGAAGGAAGGGAATCCGGCTGCGGAAATCCATAATTGTACACTACCAGCTCGTAAAAGAACACTCTCCAATGTCAGAGAGGACTAAGCGGAAAGGCAGAGATCACAGATGTATCTATTGTTCCGCGGCCAGCATCTCGCTGTCACTGAGATACGAGGGGATGAGATGTGGACCTCTTCCACCGATGTGATGGCAAGCTTCGGCATCTTGTCATGTTTGCCGCCCCCTCCCCCTCCTTCCCCTGTGCCGAGGCACATCCCTGTTTTCCAGTCCTCTTCTCCTTGACCTTGCTTTATAGGTAATCTATACCATCTGCTTCCATTTACTTATGTGTCAATGTGATCGCACTATATAAGTATTTACATAGAGGTAAACCCCTATCACTACAATCTCCTATCATCTATAACGTTTTTTCAAAATGTAATTTCAAAATGTTGTTTCAATATTTCCAAATGTGAGCTTTAATTAAAACAATCCCTGGTGATCCCGCCATAAAGGTCCTTGTTCAGGCACTTCCTTTTATAGGATGACAACCTATAAAAGGTTGGGCCCAGAGCTTGGAATAACAGCCAGCACCCCCCCTTTAAATAAACCTGAGATCAGATATTGCAATCCCCGGCTGGTTTTGCAAATTGCAACCATTTCCATAATTCTGCACCTTTGTCACATGTTGGAAAGTGCTGCCGGCAATTTCCAAAAAAACAACAACCTATAATGATAAAAAAGTGATAGAAGAGAGGAACCTTCACAGATCGTCTCTTGTCACTTTATATTCTCTCTCTAAGCCACGGAGAGTTTCACCATGAATATAAAATTAACCAGTTTTATAAATTGAAAAATATGAAAAAAGGAATGGGGAGAAGAGTGAGCGGGGAAGATACACTGAGGCTGAAAATTTTCTGATATTTTCTACTTTTATGGATGTGTGTACAAAGAGAAATCCCGGCAGAGTACGATATAAAGCCTAACTCCATGTTTTAGTGGACTTTAAATAGTTTGTTTGGCGCAGTTATTTAAAGTCCACAAAAGCATGGAATAGGCTTTAAGGCCGCGTACACACGATCGGAGATGTCTGCTGAAACGGTCCATCGGACCAGTTTCAGCAGATAAATTTGATCGTGTGTACGCGGCCTAAGAGGCATTTAAAAAAAAAAGTGAAATTGATTATAGGAATCCATATACTGAATAAAAGATACAAATGTGTGTATTTTTCTGAAGTAGTGATCGCTGTCTGCACAAGAGTCTTCCTTCCTCCTCCCTCATTTTCTTTCTTCAATTCTTATTTCTTCCTACCCCACCTTCCTTTTTTCCTTCTCTTTGTTTCGATCACCATCACACTTTCCTTACCCTTTTCTTTTTCCTTACCTTTCCTTTTTCTTACCTTTCCTTTATTTTCCTTACCTTTTCTTTTCCTTTCCTTTCCTTTTTCTTTCCTTTCCCATTCCTTTCCTTACCTTTTCCTTTCCTTATTCTTCCTTTCCTTTCCTTACCTTTTCCTTCCCTCGTACTTTCTTTGCTTTCCTTTCCTTTCCTTACCTTTTCCTTTCCTTGTTCTACCTTTCCTTTCCTCATTCTTACTTTTTCTTTTCCTTACCCTTTTTAGTTCCTCATTCTTTCTTTCCTTTCCTTTCCTCATTCTTCCTTTCCTTTCCTTTCCTTTCCTTACCTTTTCCTTTCCTTGTTCTACCTTTCCTTTCCACATTCTTACTTTTTCTTTTCCTTACCCTTTTTGGTTCCTCATTCTTTCTTTCCTTTCCTTTCCTCATTCTTCCTTTCCTTTCCTTTCCTTACCTTTCATTTTCTTTCCCTACCTTTTCCTTTCCTCGTTCTTCCTTTCCTTTCCTTACCCTTTCCTTTCCTCATTCTTCCTTTCCTTACATTTTCCTTTCCTCGTACTTTCTTTGCTTTCCTTTCCTTTCCTTACCTTTTCCTTTCCTTGTTCTACCTTTCCTTTCCTCATTCTTACTTTTTCTTTTCCTTACCCTTTTTAGTTCCTCATTCTTTCTTTCCTTTCCTTTCCTCATTCTTCCTTTCCTTTCCTTTCCTTTCCTTACCTTTTCCTTTCCTTGTTCTACCTTTCCTTTCCACATTCTTACTTTTTCTTTTCCTTACCCTTTTTGGTTCCTCATTCTTTCTTTCCTTTCCTTTCCTCATTCTTCCTTTCCTTTCCTTACCTTTCATTTTCTTTCCCTACCTTTTCCTTTCCTCGTTCTTCCTTTCCTTTCCTTACCCTTTCCTTTCCTCATTCTTCCTTTCCTTACTTTTTCCTTTCCTCGTACTTTCTTTGCTTTCCTTTCCTTTCCTTACCTTTTCCTTTCCCTGTTCTACCTTTCCTTTTCTTACCCTTTCCTTTCCTCATTCTTACTTTTTCTTTTCCTTACCCTTTTTGGTTCCTCATTCTTTCTTTCCTTTCCTCATTCTTCCTTTGCTTTCCTTTCCTTACCTTTCATTTCCTTTCCCTACCTTTTACTTTCCTCATTCTTCCTTTCCTTTCCTTTCCTTTCCTTTCCTTTCCTTTCCTTACCCTTTCCTCATTCTTCCTTTCCTTTCCTTACCTTCTCCATTCCTTGTTCTAACTTTCCTTTTCTTACCCTTTCCTCATTCTTACTTTTTCTTTTCCTTACCCTTTTTGGTTCCTCATTCTTTCTTTCCTTTCCTCATTCTTCCTTTGCTTTCCTTTCCTTACCTTTCATTTCCTTTCCCTACCTTTTACTTTCCACATTCTTCCTTTCCTTTTCTTTCCTTACCCTTTCCTTTCCTCATTTCCTTTCCTAACCTTCTCCTTTCCTTGTTCTACCTTTCCTTTTCTTACACTTTCCTTTCCTCATTCTTCCTTTCCTTTCCCCTTCCTTTCCCTTTCCTTTCCTTTCCCTTTCCTTTCCTTTCCTTACCCTTTCCTTTCCTCATTCTTCCTTTCCTTTCCTTACCTTTTCCTTTCCTTGTTCTACCTTTCCTGTTCTTACCCTTTTCTTTTCCTCATTCTTCCTTTTCTTTTCCTTAGCCTTTCCTTTCATTTCCTTTTCCTACCTTTTCCTTTCCTCATTCTTTCTTTCCTTACCTTTTCCTTTCCTCATTCTTTCTTTCCTTACCTTTTCCTTTTCTCATTCTTCCTTTCCTTTCCTTACCTTTTTCCTTTCCTCGTTCTTCCCTTCCTTTCCTTTCCTTACCCTTTCCTTTCCTCGTTCTTCCCTTCCTTTCCTTTCCTTACCCTTTCCTTTCCTCGTTCTTCCTTTCCTTACCCTTTCCTTTCCTCGTTCTTCCTTTCCTTTCCTTACTTTTTCCTTTCCTCATACTTTCTTTGCTTTCCTTTCCTTTCCTTTCCTTTCCTTACCTTTTCCTTTCCTTGTTCTACCTTTCCTTTTCTTACCCTTTCCTTTCCTCATTCTTACTTTTTCTTTTCCTTACCCTTTTTGGTTCCTCATTCTTTCTTTCCTTTCCTCATTCTTCCTTTGCTTTCCTTTCCTTACCTTTCATTTCCTTTCCCTACCTTTTACTTTCCTCATTCTTCCTTTCCTTTCCTTTCCTTTCCTTTCCTTTCCTTTCCTTTCCTTTCCTTTCCTTACCCTTTCCTCATTCTTCCTTTCCTTTCCTTACCTTCTCCATTCCTTGTTCTAACTTTCCTTTTCTTACCCTTTCCTCATTCTTACTTTTTCTTTTCCTTACCCTTTTTGGTTCCTCATTCTTTCTTTCCTTTCCTCATTCTTCCTTTGCTTTTCTTTTCCTTACCTTTCATTTCCTTTCCCTACCTTTTACTTTCCACATTCTTCCTTTCCTTTCCTTTCCTTTCCTTTCCTTTCCTTTCCTTTCCTTTCCTTACCCTTTACTTTCCTCATTCTTCCTTTCCTTTCCTAACCTTCTCCTTTCCTTGTTCTACCTTTCCTTTTCTTACACTTTCCTTTCCTCATTCTTCCTTTCCTTTCCCCTTCCTTTCCTTTCCTTTCCCTTTCCTTTCCTTTCCCTTTCCTTTCCTTTCCTTTCCTTTCCTTACCTTTTCCTTTCCTCATTCTTCCTTTCCTTTCCTTACCTTTTCCTTTCCTTGTTCTACCTTTCCTTTTCTTACCCTTTTCTTTTCCTCATTCTTCCTTTTCTTTTCCTTAGCCTTTCCTTTCCTTTTCTTTCATTTCCTTTTCCTACCTTTTCCTTTCCTCATTCTTTTTTTCCTTACCTTTTCCTTTCCTCATTCTTTCTTTCCTTTCCTTTTCCTTTCCTCATTCTTCCTTTCCTTTCCTTACCTTTTTCCTTTCCTCGTTCTTCCCTTCCTTTCCTTTCCTTACCTTTTTCCTTTCCTCGTTCTTCCCTTCCTTTCCTTTCCTTACCCTTTCCTTTCCTCGTTCTTCCCTTCCTTTCCTTTCCTTACCCTTTCCTTTGCTCGTTCTTCCTTTCCTTTCCTTACCCTTTCCTTTCCTCGTTCTTCCTTTCCTTTCCTTACCCTTTGCTTTCCTCATTCTTCCTTCCCTTTCCTTACTTTTTCCTTTCCTAGTACTTTCTTTGCTTTCCTTTCCGTTCCTTTCCTTACCTTTTCCTTTCCTTGTTCTACCTTTCCTTTTCTTACCCTTTCCTTTCCTCATTCTTACTTTTTCTTTTCCTTACCCTTTTTGGTTCCTCATTCTTTCTTTCCTTTCCTCATTCTTCCTTTGCTTTCCTTTCCTTACCTTTCATTTCCTTTCCCTACCTTTTACTTACCTCATTCTTCCTTTCCTTTCCTTTCCTTTCCTTTCCTTTCCTTACCCTTTCCTCATTCTTCCTTTTCTTTCCTTACCTTCTCCATTCCTTGTTCTAACTTTCCTTTTCTTACCCTTTCCTCATTCTTACTTTTTCTTTTCCTTACCCTTTTTGGTTCCTCATTCTTTCTTTCCTTTCCTCATTTTTCCTTTGCTTTCCTTTCCTTACCTTTCATTTCCTTTCCCTACCTTTTACTTTCCACATTCTTCCTTTCCTTTCCTTTAATTTCCGTTCCTTTCCTTTCCTTTCCTTTCCTTTCCTTACCCTTTCCTTTCCTCATTCTTCCTTTCCTTTCCCCTTCCTTTCCTTTCCCCTTCCTTTCCTTTCCCTTTCATTTCCTTTCCCTTTCCTTTCCTTTCCTTTCCTTACCTTTTCCTTTCCTCATTCTTCCTTTCCTTACCTTTTCCTTTCCTTGTTCTACCTTTCCTTTTCTTACCCTTTTCTTTTCCTCATTCTTCCTTTTCTTTTCCTTAGCCTTTCCTTTCCTCATTCTTCCTTTCCTTTCCTTTCCTTTCATTTCCTTTTCCTACCTTTTCCTTTCCTCATTCTTTCTTTCCTTACCTTTTCCTTTCCTCATTCTTTCTTTCCTTACCTTTTCCTTTCCTCATTCTTCCTTTCCTTTCCTTACCTTTTTCCTTTCCTCGTTCTTCTCTTCCTTTCCTTTCCTTTCCTCGTTCTTCCCTTCCTTTCCTTTCCTTAACCTTTCCTTTCCTCGTTCTTCCTTTCCTTTCCTTACCCTTTCCTTTCCTCGTTCTTCCTATCCTTTCCTTACCCTTTCCTTTCCTCATTCGTCCTTTCCTTTCCTTTTTCCTTTCCTAATTTTTCCTTTCCTTTCCTTTTTCCTTTCCTTGTTCTACCTTTCCTTTTCTTACCCTTTCCTTTCCTCATTCTTCCTTTCCTTTCCTTACCCCTTCCTTATTCTTCCTTTCCTTTCCTTACCATTTCCTTTCCATATTCTTCCTTTCCTTACCATTTCCTTTCCATATTCTTCCTTTCCTTACCATTTCCTTTCCATATTCTTCCTTTCCTTTCCTTACCCTTGCCTCATTCTTCCTTTACTTTCCCTACCCTTTCCTCATTCTTACTTTCCTTTTCTTACCCTTTCCTTTCCTTTCCCTACCTTTTCCTTTCCTCATTCTTCCTTTTCTTTCCTCATTCTTCCTTTCCTTCCTTCCTTATATTGTCCTCTCCTTCCTCTCTCCCCCATCTTCCCTTCCCTCCTTCCTTCCTTCTCTCCTACCTTCCTCCCTTCTTCCCCAATATATTTTTCATTCCTTCTTTAATACCCTCCCCACCTTGGCGTCTTCCTTCCTTCTGTTACTTTCACAAACCTCCATTGCAAAAACGCATCTGCATTTTGCCATGTTTTTTCTGCATTTCTGGTGCATTTTGCACCCGTGAAAAAAGAACATGTGACTGAAAAAGTGCAACTGCAGGTGTGTTTTTGATGTGTTTTTGCCAGGTTTTGAATAACTTTTCCATTCATTTCAATGGGGAGGTCCATTTTTGGTGTTTTGTTTTTGTTTTTTGCATCAAACATGCACCAAAAATGCAGCTTGCATAATTTTGAAAAACAGAACGGATATGCAACTAACCAGTGTGAAGATTTCCATTGGATTTAATGGTCAGTGCCGATCCTGACCTCCCTGGGGCTCTGAGCAAAACGACATCTCACATTAAAGTTGAGAAGCGGGGGGGGAGGGGGGACTGCCCACAGTGACATGTGACATTAAAGATTAAAGAACCAAGGTGTTCTGATGTCGGAAATCACATCCTACATTAAAGTGAGAAGCGAGGGGGGTGACTTCTTACCTCTTCTCCCATGCAGCCAACGATTTGAGAAGCGGGGTGGGGGGCCAAAAATGACTTCTCACCAGGCAGGGCCTATAGTAATTTTGGGGGCCCTAAGCAGCTTGCATAGTGAGCCTATAGGGCGGATCGACCCTGTTAATGGTCATGCGTTTTTCTTCTTTTATTAATGCTAAAACAGAAGAAAAACATCAGTGTGAAAGCAGACTTCCTTCCTTCCTCGCTTTTCTTCCTTCCTCTACTTCCTTCCTTCTTACCTTCCTTATTTAATTTTCTCCTTTCTTCCGTTCTCTCCTTCCTTCCTTCCTTCTTCCCTTCTTTATTTTGTTCTCTCCTTTATTTCTTCCTCTCCTTGCTTCTTTTCTTCCTTATGTCTTTTATTTCTCTCTTTACTTCCTTATTTTTGTCTCTCCTTCCCCCCTATTATTTTTTCTTTCTTTCCACTACACTTTTCTTTCTTCCTTCCTTCCTTGTTTCCTTCCCCAGCATCTTGTTCACCCTTCTTTCCTACCTCCACCACCTTGGCTGCTTCCTTTTTTCCCCTCCCTCCCTAGCTCCCTTCCTTCCTTCTTCCCTTACTTATTTAGTTCTCTCCTTTATTTCTTCCTCTCCTTCCTTCCTTTTCTTTCTTATCTCCTTTCTTTCTTCTTTACTTCCTCCCTTCCAAATCATATTTCCTTCCTTCCTTCATACTGCACTTTCCTTTCTTCCTGTCTTGTTTCCTTCCCCAGCACCCCTTTCACACTTTTTCCTACCTCCCCCACCTTGACTGCTTCCTTTCTTATCCTTAATATGTTCCTTCCTTTCTTCCTTCCTTCCTTCCTCCTTTCCTTCCTTCCTCTCTTCCTTATTTGTTCTCTCCTTTATTTATTCCTCTCATTTCTTTTCTTTCTTATGTAATTTCTTTCTCTCCATCCTTCCTTATTTTCTTCTCTACTTCCTCCCCTCCCGATCATCTTTTCATCCTTCCTTCTATCATTCCTACTTCACTTTCCTTTTTTCCTTCCTTCCCCAGCATAATTGTCACCCTTCTTCCCTACCTCCCCCCTGCTTGGCTGCTATATGGTTTGGCCCAGAGCTTGGAATAACAGCCAGAACCCCCCCCCCCTCCCTTTAAATAAACCTGAGATCAGATATTGAAATTCCCAGGCTGGTTACCTCCCCCACCTTGGCTGCTTCCTCTCTTATCCTCCCATATGTTCCTTCCTTCCTTCCTTCCTCTTTTCCTTCCTTCCTTTCATCCTTATTTGTTCTCTCCTTTATTTATTCCTCTCATTTATTCTTTTCTTTCTTATGTCCTTTCTTTCTCTCCTTTCTTCCTTATTTTCTTCTCTACTTCCTCTCCTCCCGATTATCTTTTCATCCTTCCTTCTTTCATTCCTATTTCACTTTCCTTTTTTCCTTCCTTCCCCAGCATAATTGTCACCTTCTTCCCTACCTCCCCCCTGCTTGGCTGCTTCCTTCCTTCCTTATTTCCCTCCCTCCCTTACTTCCTTCCTTCCTCCCTCTGTCCCTTCCTTCCTTCCTCCCTCCCTTCTTCCTTTCCTTCCTTTCTTTCTCCCTCCATCCCTTCCTTTCTTTCTTTCTCCCTCCATCCCTTCCTTCCTTCCTCTCTGCACCCCTCTCTTTCCCTTTCCTTTCCTCCTCCCTCCTTCCTTTGATGGTTACAGTATCAATGACTGTCTTTATAGAATATAATCATTCCAGTTTTGGTGGGTGTTCTCTTTTAAGCTAACCTTCTCTAGCTCCAGGATGTATGAGGATACGTTACATTTAGACGTTGCACGCTGAAATTACTTTAATTGCGCCGTCTCCATATACTTGACTGCAGCACCGAGATCATTATCTTCAAAATGTTTTGTATCTAAACGACAATGAAACTTGCTGATCATCTTTTATTCTTCCCCGCCCGAGCGCTGAGACTTTGCAGGGCGAAGCTTTGCATTAACCAGTTTATAATAAGCATTCATATACTAGCTGTCATTTTTTTTACACAGCATGGCGCCCCATTGTATATACATGCCAAAACAAATGTATATATTCCTGGCACTGAGCCAGACAGCAGTGAAAGCTTATCGCAATTCTTCTTGCCACCCTACCATGGCGCTGTGTGCAGACTTTGTCCCCTCCATGTGATGCTGAATACCTTGGGCAGCCCTTAGAACAGGCATTTACACGGGAGATGACACTAAAACAGACACAGGCTTAAGACCTTGACAGATTTACTTGTAGAGGGAACAACATGCCAGGAAATTTCCCAAAAGACCCGGCAGAGTCCTTCACAGGAATAGACTAGCCATACATAATCAGGCAATCAGTCTCAGTTTTACAGGATCCCTGAATGGCTCTTTAACCAGGTGGCTCCAAGTGCAACCAACGGCGCCGCGTTCTATTCAGACAAACATATGGTGGAAGCTGAGCAGCCCTGCAGAAGAAGGGTCCTGCCAAGCCACCATGAAGACAGCCTCTTCCACACCCAAGCATATGCATAACTACTGTAGTGCTACCCCCACAGGAGCCACTGCTCTTTCCCTTGGCCCTAAGTGGAACCTTACTCCTGCTGACACTACCAAAATACCATTTCCGGCACACTGACTGTGGTAAAGTAAACTGGCAGGGCAGGGTTTAGAGTGGTACGGTAAAACAACAGTTCAAAAATTCAAAGTTAACACACCAGGAAAAAGCAATAACAATACTGGGCAGATAACACCAATGGCTACCAATAGGAAGACGGGCTAGCTCACTTAGGATAGGGTGACCAGACATCCCTGGTTTTCGGGTACAGTCCCCGGATTAAGGATACTGTCCCCAGACCAAGTCTGCAGGGCTGGACTGGGACAAAAATTTGGCCCTGGACTTCATCCAGACTGGCCCACTTTGACAGGTCTCTCCCATGGCGGCCGGACAACTCCCGCACCACCCCCGCCACCCAATCCCCCTCTCCCCCTTCACTAGCCACTCTACTTTATTGGAGTAGAACGGCTGGTACTGGTACTTCTACCAGTGGGGAAGCTAGACATTATTTCACCCGGGGCAAAGAATCAGTTCGGTGCCCCAGGTTATGGGATAAGATTAGGCAGAAGTGAGAAACTTCCAGGCCATAGCTGTTGAGTCAGCTGTCTGTCCCCTCCCCCATGCTCCTCTGTCGTCCCCCCTGCTCCTCTGGTCCTCCCCCTGCTTCTCTGTTCCCCCCCAGATGAGTGCTGCGGGGAGGGCGAGGAGGTGAGCGCTGCTGAAAGGGAGAGACAAAAGGAGCAGAGGGGGTGGCGGTCCGCTGTCACTGAAGCCGGCCCACTGAGCCATCGGCCCACCGGGAAACTCCCTGTAGTCCCAATAGCCAGTCCATCCCTGCAAGTCTGTCCCCAGTTTTGTCCCCGGATTGGATTTGAATAGGGGCTGGGGCAATTTCAATTTCCAAACAAGTCAGTGCAGAACAAAAAATAAATAAAAAATTCTAAAAACTGCCGCTCCTACTAGCTTAGGGGGTGTATTTTTTCCATTACCTGTGCCCCCTTTCTGATGATCATGTGCTGGTCGGAGCTGAGGGAATATTTCTTCAGTTTCAGGTGCATGCCCATTCAGCACCGCTCGCATGTTCTTCTGCCTTGGCTCAAGTCCCGGCCAGTAGCCTGTCTGTTTATCTCCTTCCCTTCCCTGGTGGAGTGATCTTCCTCCTCTCCCTACCCAGTAGCAGCTGGGGCCCGGAGAGTAAGACTTGACAGGCTGTATATACAGTGTGACGGATCTCACATACCCCAGGTGGGCACATCCGCCAGACCTGTGTCTCCTGTCCTCCAAACGCACCCGCAGCCTGCAGATTCGCCATAACCAGCCCTTATCTCCTCAATCACGAGACAATCCACACAGGTGTTGAGGGTTAAACATGCAGAGCATAAACTGTTTATTAAAGCGGAGGTTCCGTCAATTTTTTTTTTCTAAAAAAGCGAGCAGCTACAAAAATGGATACCTACCTGTCTATCGCGCCCACGATGTCAGCAGCCGAGGATCGGTCCTCAGCTGCTTCCGTCGCCATCCACAGTGATTCCCAACTGCGCCTGCGCAATAACAGTGGCGCGCCGTGACTGGTCCCTGCTGTCTACTGGGAACAGTGTTTCCCAGAAGACAGCGGGGGGGGGGGGGTGACATGCCAGGCAGGAATTCCCCGCGGGGATCCGAACCAGGAAGTGGTGCAAATACCTGTCTGACAGGTATCTGCACCCCCCTCCCCCTGAAAGGTGTCAAATGTGACACCGGAGGGGGGAACGATTCGAAAAGCGGAGGTTAACTTTTCGTGTGAACCTCGGCTTTAAATACAAGACATACACTTTTACATATGTAGAGCTCACCCCCGAAGGAGCCGCTGGTTGTTGTTGGGATCGGTGTATTAAGTTACCTTGTAGTATGTCTAGGGGTAGTAGCAGTGAGTAGTAGCAGTGAGCGAATGTCCAGTCACCAGATGAGTTTTCAAATGCTTTATTCCAAGGCCCAACAACGGCCAACGTCAACAGAGGATAGGACAGGTTGATGAAGCAATAGAGAACAGTGCGGTATCAGGCCTGGATAGAAGCAGAACAGTCATGCTCTCGTAATAGCAGATACAGTTCGTCGCCAGAGTGGGTGAAGTGATCCCGGACAGACTCCTGTTATAAGCCTGGCAGCCAGAATGTCACTTTTAAGTTGCTGGGAGGAACAGGTCTCTACAGAGCCTTTTTTCTCAGAAAACAGGTGCAGGAACTCAACCACGACCCTGTTCAAATTTCATAAACAGTAGAAAGGTCTTATAGGTGCATTAAATACCAGGATTGCATTACATACAGAGTGCAGAGCTGTCACTTGTAAACACAGAAACCAGACTTCTGTGTTTACAAGTGATTGTGGTGAGCAGGCACCAAAGGGTCTGAGCCAGAGGTGGTGGAACTCAGTTCCCCCAAGTTCCCCCAGAAAAAAAGCCCTGGGTCTCTATGATAGACCTGGCTCGGGCCTCTGCCACAGGCCCAGCACTTTAGTGCTTAAGAGAACAATTCAGATTGAGCGAATCCTCCCAGTAAATGCAATGAAAGGGGTCACCGGTTGACAGCTGACATGTACTCGTCCATTCCGGTAACCAGATCCCCGATGGTTCATTCAGGCCCTCTTGGACAACCTGCCTCCTGGTTCTCCTCAAGCCGATTCCCCACCGAACGGCACATAGCCTGGGATCTTCTCAGTAAGATTGGGGACCCAGTAAGTCACTGGGGTCCCCATCGACATCCAGATGGGTCTCCATAGAGCAGGTGGTTCTGGCCAGGTGGACCACGCGAGCGGGGTCCGTGGATGCGCGCACCCTGAAGGTGGATGCCGCACGTGAAACGTGTACCCCGTGCAGAGAAGAAGAACCGACCACTGACCCTGAACACGAGGCAGCTGCACAAGAAATACCCCTCCCCAGCATGCCCAGCGAGGGAAGAACTCCTCTAATTGGCTGCTGGGGAAAACTGGCTCCGTCAAAACCTCTCCAGCGCCAACTGCCGCCCAGGGGTGTAATCACACCCCTGTGCTGCAGACTGACCCAAAGACAATTCTGAAATAGCAGCAGCCTGCAATTTGACCAATTATGAATGCGAGCAAAATAACTCTCCCATTTGCCCACTAACTTTAGCGTAGTGCCCGTATTGAAAGTTAAGGGGTGCTACACACACAGTTAGGGACACTCCCCTTAGCTTTGTCATAGAGGGGAGGGGGTGGGGGACAAGTAACAACCAATGGGAACTGAACACTTGTACACTGAAACAGACTACAGTTAAACATAGTGGGGTAGATTCACATAGAGATACGACGGTGTATCTACTGATACACCGTCGTATCTGTGAGATCCGACGCTCGGATCTATTCGGCTGATTCCTCGAATCAGGTTCCGCATAGATCTCCCTTAGAGCCGACTGGTGTAAGTGAGTTACACTGTCGGATCTTAGGCTGCAATCTCTCGCTGTCCGCTAGGTGGCGCTTCTGTTATTATACGCGACGAATATGCAAATGAGGAGAACTGCCGATTTAGAAACGAACGCCCGGCCGTCGCTTTTTTTTTACGTCGTTTGCGTTTGGCTTTTTCCGGCGGATAGTTACCCCTGCTATATGCGGGGTAAGTGCGGCGTATCCTATGTTAAGTATGGCCGTCGTTCCCGCGTCGAGTTTCGATTTTTTTACGTCGTTTACGTAAGTCGTTCGGGAATACGGCCATACGTTAATAGCGTTAACGTCGAAAACAATGACGTCCTTGCGACGTCATTTGAGGCAATGCACGCTGGGAAATTTAGCCCGCGGCGCATGCGCAGTACGATCGGCGCGGGGACACGCGTGATTTAAATAGTAAACTCCCCCTAACCGTGGAATTTGCATTCCGCCGGGGGATTTACGATCCGCCAGGGCAACTTACGAGGCAAGTGTTTTCTGAATACAGCACTTGCCTCAAAAACTGGCGCAGGCGGATCGTAAAAAAGATAGATCACGCGGATCAAAAGATCCGCTGATTTATGTGAATATACCCCAAAGAGATTATGGTAAGCAGGCAGCCTCTCAATACACATCCCCTGCGGAGAGATGTCTCCAATCCAGACCATTGTCTATGTGCCATTTACCAACACAATTAGACACAGCAACAAGAGGGGGGGGGGGGGTGGAGAAGGGATGTAGCATTACATTACATTATCTCAATGCCAGCTTGTCCCCGGGTCTCCAGTCTCTTCTGGGCCATAATCTGTGGGTAAAAGGCCCGCCCACAGTCCCTTCCAAAACACACAGAGACAGTGGGTTCTGTCACATACGGTAATAATATTCCTGATCAGCAAATTGATTTATTGCAGGTGTGTCTATATTAAAACAGGAAGGGAAGGCAGACTGCATCCTCATCATTTTCATTTCCAGGCTAAATTTTAATATTTCAGCGTACCCAAATCACGCTCTAACGAAAGCAAATATTTGGATGCAAATCCCCCGCAGCCTGTTAATAATTTTAGTGATTTATTTTTCCCGGAGCCCCTAGAAAATGGGACGATTTTATCTGATTATAGATCTCCTGGGTTCTTTCCTGTCGCATTAAGCAGCCAGGAGAAGTTTTATTCTGTGGCTTCGCTCGCTAGGCAGACGCATTTCGGAGCTGTGCTGTACAGTCCCCCTGGGAAGGAAAGTGTTGGCTGTCTTCTCTATCAGAGCACGGCTGTAAAGACAAGCTACCTTACAGCGCCTGTACACACGTCGTTAGCGGTGAACCAAACCATATCCGATGTAACAGTTTAAACTGTTTGTTTCACATGCATCAGAGACAATGGGACTTTTACATGAAAGCCGCCCCTGGTGTACCTCGTGTATCCGACTTCAGGGGACGGATTATATTCTCTCTAAATTATACGCAAGGATTATTTTCAGTAAAAAATTGTGAATTAAAACAAATACTAAAAATGGGCACATAATAGAAGCAGAGACAGTGAACATTTTCTTTATTTTAAAGCTGAATTGGAAATGTTTCCATAGTTACATTGTTCCAGTTTGGAATAAATAACTATGTACAGTATCTCACAAAAGTAAGTACACCCCTCACAGTTTTGTAAATATTTTCTTGTATCTTTTCATGTGACAACACTGAAGAAATGACACTTTGCTACAATGTTGTGTAGTGAGTGTACAGCTTGTATAACAGTGTACATTTGCTGTCCCCTCAACTCAACACACAGCCATTAATGTCTAAACCGCTGGCAACAAAAGTGAGTACACCCCTAAGGGAAAATGTCCAAATTGGGCCCAAAGTGTCAATATTTTGTGTGGCCGCCATTATTTTCCAGCACTGCCTTAACCCTCTTGGGTATGGAGTTCACCAGAGCTTCACAGGTTGTCACTGGAGTCCTCTTCCCCTCCTCCATGATGACATCACAGAGCTGGTGGATGTTGGAGACCTTGCTTTCCTCCATCTTCTGTTTGAGGATGTCCCAAAGATTCTCAGTAGGGTTTAGTTCTGAAGACATGCTTGGCCAGTCCATCCCCTTTACCCTCAGCTTCTTTAGCAAGGCAGTGGTCATCTTGGAGGTGTGTTTGGGGTCGTTATCATGTTGGAATACTGCCCTGCGGTCCAGTCTTCGGAGGGAGGGGATCATGCTCTGCTTCAGTATGTCACAATACATGTTGGCATTCATGGTTCCCTTAATGAACTGTAGCTCCCTGTCAGGTGACAGATGCATACCGTAGGGCTAAGGTAGTGGACCCTACGGCTGACTGCTGCAGATGGAACACTGGGTGGCTAAGGAAGGCAGGAGCACCAACACGGATCCCACAGGGAGCTAGAGCATAAGATTCCCCAGGGCATGGAGTCTAAGAGCCAGCAGGTGTTCACCAGAGCCTCTAATGGTGAGGCTGGACTGGGCTGCAGCTAGCTCCAGGTCGCGGCCCCCAGAGTCTCCCAGCTCACGCTCACAGTAGGCAACAGGAAGACTGAGAGGAAGCAGCAGACCAGGATAACAAGAGATATCGGATGGAGCCTAGACACAGTCGGATTTTCTGACAAAAAGCTACCATCGAACATTTGTTGTCGGAAATTCCAACCGTGTATATGCGGCATTAGAAATAGTTAGTGGTTGTAAACCCTCTTAAAGGGGTTGTAAAGGTACAATTTTTTTTCCTAAATAACTTCCTTTACCTTAGTGCAGTCCTCCTTCACTTACCTCATCCTTCCATTTTGCTTTTAAATGTCCTTATTTCTTCTGAGAAAACCCAATACCTGATAGTTCAGGGCCGTCTTAATGGCATCATGGGCCCCAGGGCAAAGTAATGCTCTGGGACCCCTACAATGGAGACAGTGCAGGTAAACAGAAATCAAGTAGGTAGGAGGTAGGGTATATCTGGGGTGTAAGGGGGTCAGAGTGCTGGGGGGATATCTGAGATGTAGAGGGGCATCCTGGGCTGCCCCTATTTTCAGGACAGCCCGGGCTCAAGGACCAGCTGCTTTGGGGAAAGGGCAGGGGCCCCCCATGCAGCTGGGGCCCCTGAGCAGTGCCCAGATGAGCCCTCTCATCAGGGCCGCTGATAGGCCAGTACAACTGGCCCTGTTGTACTGGGCCCGGCCAGCAGAGGGGGCCCGGGTAATCTAAACAGAGTGGGAATTGATGCAGAATAAAAAATAAAATATTCCTCCAGCCAGTAACCCATCACCCATCACCAACCGATCCAAGCACAGCTCTCTGCAGGCAGCACATGCGTTATGGACCATAACACATGTGCTGCCTGCAGAGACAGTGCCACCAATTGCCATAATGTGCTGCAGACAGTGCCACCAATGGCATTGGTGGCATGGGTGTCACTGTCTGCAGTACATTATGGCATTGGCGTTGTCTGGGGAGTGGCCAGGAACGAGGACAGGAGTGGGGCCCCATCAATTAGGCTGTACAGGGCCCCATGATTTCTATCAGCCGCCCTGCCTCTCATTAAGACAGCCCTGATGGCTACTACCCTTTGCGGTAAAGGTGGACATCAAACAGGGGGTCTCTGCTGACTTTTATTCATTTTGATTGGTTTAGTGATTTTGAATGATTCATTGATCACCCTCATTAGTCATTAAACTTTCCACACGCTATCAAAATATTTTCTCTGAAATTAGCAATTTTCATTGTGCTGTTTGTGGTCAATGAATTAATAAATTGCTACAGCATTGGAGAAGAAGGGTCCCTGATCATCTCAGTGTGACATAACTATTACATCTTTTTATTTCTTTAATCCTCTGGGTTGCTAAAGCGAGATTATACTGTGTCTCTAGTGCACTAGTAATAATCTCTTAGAATAACAACATTAAAATGTGAATATAATGCGGAAGATCATGAAATTATCAATTTGATGTTTGCAGGGGAAATGAACTGCAATTTTAATGGAAATATAAGTAATTTTCCCTTGAGTGTTTCTCTAGGCAGCTAAATGTTGTTTATTCCAAAATAGGAAATAAGTCCATACCATTTCTCTTTATAGTAACTGGGAAAATTGCATTACAATTAATGAAACGTCGTTACAAAGGACAAGGGTCACGGTGTAAAACTTTGAAAACATTTTATAAACCAAAATGGAGAAGGTTGGAAAGTAAAGAGTGAATAATACAAATTAAAAAGCGGTATTAAAGCGGAGTTCCACCCTTAAAACCACTTTGTTTCATCCCATCCAGCATACTGGCGTCAGCGCCAGTATGCTGTTTTTTTATTTTTTTATTCCATGTACTTACTTTATAATCGATCATGTAATTTTGGGCGCACCGCGGTATGTCGCCGCTATAAGGCGTCACGCCTTCCGGAAACAGCCGATTAGCGTTCGGCTCTTCTCGGCGCCTGCGCACAGACCCAGGAGCTGACTGCGCAGGCGCCGTAAATAGCCGGTCCTAGTTCGGCTTTTTTCGGAGGGCGTGACGCGGCTATATACGGCGCCTGCGCAGTCAGCTCCTGGGTCTGACGCCGAGAACAGCCGAACGCTAATCGGCTGTTTCCGGAAGGCGTGACGCCCTATAGCGGCGACATACCGCGGTGCGCCCAAAATTCCATGATCGATTATAAAGTAAGTACATGGAATAAAAAAAAAAAAAAAACAGCATACTGGCGCTGACGCCAGTATGCTGGATGGGATGAAACAAAGTGGTTTTAAGGGTGGAACTCCGCTTTAAGGTTTTACTTAGTAAAATATAGTTTATATTTTCATAACATTTGAATACACAACTAAATTTAAAATAAGAATGTAAAAAGATAGGCTACTTTTACTGTGATATCACAGGTCTTTAGTTAATGGATAAGCTGCATTTACAGTATACTGAAGTCGCTTAATGGGTTGGCTGGATTCTTAGTGATGTCACCAGTCTCTACTGAATGGATTGGCTGGATTTTTAGTGATGTCACCAGTCTCTACTCTATTGATTGGCTGGATTCTTAGTGATGTTACCAGTCTCTACTGAATGGATTGGCTGCATTCTTAGTGATGTCACCAGTCTTTACTGAGAAGATTGGCTGGATTCTTAGGCCCCTTTCACATTGAGGCGTTTTTCATGCGGTACAGCGCTAAAAATAGCGCTGCTATACCGCATGAAAAATCATGCCCTGTAGTGTTCAATGTGAAAGCCCGAAGGCTTTCACACTGAAGCGGTGCGCTAGCAGGAACGCTCCAAAAGTCCTGCTAGCCGCATCTTTACCGCGGTATAGGAGCGGTGTGTTCACCGCTCCTATAGCGCGCCTTCCTATTGGAATCAATGGGAAACCGCGGTAATAGCGCGGTAATACCGCCCGCAACGCAGGCGGTATTAACCCTTTTTCGGCTGCTAGCGGGGGTTAAAACCTCACCGCTAGCGGCCGAATATCGCGGTAAACACGACGGTATAGCGGCGCTACAAATAGCGCGGCTATACCGTCACCGCGGCTCCACGCCTCAATGTGAAAGGGGCCTTAGTGATGTCACCAGTCTTTACTGAGAAGATTGGCTGCATTCTTAGTGATGTCACCAGTCTCTACTCTATGGATTGGCTGGATTCTTAGTGATGTCACCAGTCTCTACTGAGAAGATTGGCTGGATTCTCAGTGATGTCACCAGTCTCTACTCTATGGATTGGCTGGATTCTTAGTGATGTCACCAGTCTCTACTGAATGGATTGGCTGGATTATTGCCAATGTCACTGGTCTCTACTGAATAGGTTGGCTGAATTCTTAGTGATGTCATCAGTCTCTAGTGAATGTATTGGTTAGATTCTTAGTGATGTCACTGGTCTCTACTGAATGGATTGGCTGGATTCTTAGTGATGTCACATGTCTCTATTGAATTGATTGGCTGGATTTTTGCTGATGTCACCAGTCTTTACTGAGAAGATTGGCTGCATTCTTAATGATGTCACCAGTCTCTACTGAATGGATTGGCTGGATTCTTAGTGATGTCACATGTCTCTACTGAATGGATTGGCTGGATTCTTGCTGATGTCACTGGTCTCTACTAAATGGGTTGGCTGGATTCTTAGTGAAGTCACCAGTCTCTAGTGAATGGATTGGCTGGATTCTTAGTGATGTCACATGTCTCTACTGAATGAATTGGCTGGATTCTTGCTGATGTTCCCAGTCTCTACTGAATGGATTGGCTGGATTCTTGCTGATGTCCCCAGTATCTACTGAATGGGTTGGCTGGATTTTTAGTGATGTCACCGGTCCCTAGTGAATGGATAGGCTGCATTCTCAGTGATGTCACCAGTCTCTTTTGAATGGATAGGCTACATTCTTAGTGATGTCACCAGTCTCTAGTGAATGGATAGACTGCATTCTCAATGATGTCACATGTCTCTACTGAATGGATTGGCTGGATTCTTGCTGATGTCCCCAGTATCTACTGAATGGGTTGGCTGGATTTTTAGTGATGTCACCGGTCTCTAGTGAATGGATAGACTGCATTCTCAGTGATGTCACCAGTCTCTATTGAATGGATAGGCTACATTCTTAGTGATGTCACCAGTCTCTAGTGAATGGTAGACTGCATTCTCAGTGATGTCTCTAGTGAATGGATAGGCGACATTCTCAGTGATGTCACCGGTCTCTAGTGAATGGATAGGCGACATTCTCAGTGATGTCACCAGACTCTAGTGAATGGATAGGCTACATTCTCAGTGTTTTCACCAGTCTCTAGTGAATTGATAGACTGCATTCTCAGTGATGTCTCTAGTAAATGGATAGGCGACATTCTCAGTGATGTCACCGGTCTCTAGTGAATGGATAGGCTGCATATTCAGTGATGTCACCGCTCTCTAGTAAATGGATAGACTGCATTCTCAGTGATGTCACTGTACTCTAGTGAAGAGATAGGCTGCATTCTCATTCATGTCACTGTTCTCTAGTGAAGGGATAGGCAACATTTTTAGTGATGTCTCTAGTCTCTAGTGAATGGATAGGCTACATTCTCAGTGATGTCACCGCTCTCTAGTGAATGCATAGGAGGCATTCATACTGATTTTACTGGCTTCTAGTGAATAGATAGACTGCGCTATCATTAATGTCACCAGTCTTTAATGAATATCTGCATTTATACAGATGTCACTGCCCTCTACTGAGTGGATAGGCTGCTTTCTTACTGATGTCACAGATGACTGCATTTTCATTGCTAAAAAAAACACCAGCCATCGATTTTTGCTCAAACATCTTTTAAACAAAATTTTTGCTGTCTGCAAGTTTTTCTTGGTACACAAGTGTGTCTTGAAATGACGAAAGTATTAGGAGCGTATGATTACTTTGACACAATTAGCCTGTTCTTTGTAAATTAAATGAAAAGGGAAAAATAAAATATGCTTCTCAAGTGCGTCCACTCGATATTTGGCGGGGCTGTTCCATAAAGTACTGCATGATAGAATAATACAACAAAGCAAGTGCTTTTTTAAAACCCGAGTCACAATGGAACTATCCAGGGTAGAAAATTGAACTGCCAAATGATTGCCGGGAAGCAGCTTCCATTATGGAGTACACTCTGCTCCCGGCTTTTGTTCGAAGAGAGGAGAGCGCCTCTTGTTGCTTTATATTCTCTCTGTAAGGCGCAGGTTGTTTCTTGCCTATCAAAAAATTGCCCAGTTTCATAAATGTAAAAATATAAAAAGCAGAAGGTGTGGAAACAGTAAGCATGGAAGATAAACTGAGGCTGGAAATAACAATTTTCTGTTATTTTCTACTTTTATGGATATGTGTACAGAAAGAAATCTTCCCAGCAGAGTACGGATTAAAAAAAGCATTTCAAAATTGGGTGAAAAAATTGTGTTTGCTTATCGGAAACCATAGAAATCATATACTAAATATAAGATACAAATGTGTGTGTTTTTCTGAGTTAGTGATCGGTCTTAGCATAAGAATCTTCCTTCCTCCCATCCTCTCTTTATTCCTTCCGCTCTTCTCCTTACTTCCTCACCTTCTAATATCTCCCTCTCCTTCTTTCTTTGCTACTTTCCTTCTTTCACTCCCTTCTATTCCTTTTTTACATCTTATAATACTTCCTTCCTCCCCTTCTAATTCCTTCCTTCTCTCTTCCCTCTCTCCATTTCCTCCCCTCCTTCCTTCCTTCCTTCCCCCTTCTTCTTTCTTTTCTGTATTCCCTCTTTCCTTTCTGTCTGGGTTCATTCCTTCCAAATCCCTTCCTTCTTCTCCTTCTTCCTTTCATGTAGCCTTCTTTCTCTTCCTTCCTTCCTTCCTTCCTTCCTTCCTTCCTTCCTTCCTTCCTTCCTTCCTTCCTTCCCTCCTCCCTCGTTCCTTTCTTCCTTTTCTTCACTCCTCCCTCGTTCCTTTCTTCCTTTCTTCCTTTTCTTCACTCCTCTCTCGTTCCTTTCTTCCTTTTCTTCACTCCTCCCTCGATCCTTTCTTCCTTTCTTCCTTTTCTTCACTCCTCCCTCGTTCCTTTCTTCCTTTCTTCATTTTCTTCACTCCTCCCTCGTTCCTTTCTTCCTTTTCTTCACTCCTCCCTCGTTCCTTTCTTCCTTTCTTCCTTTTCTTCACTCCTCCCTCGTCCTTTCTTCCTTTCTTCCTTTTCTTCACTCCTCCCTCGTTCTTTTCTTCCTTTCTTCCTTTTCTTCACTCCTCCCTCGTTCCTTTCTTCCTTTCTTCCTTTTCTTCACTCCTCCCTCGTTCTTTTCTTCCTTTCTTCCTTTCTTCCTTTTCTTCACTCCTCCCTCGTTCCTTTCTTCCTTTCTTCCTTTTCTTCACTCCTCCCTCGTTCCTTTCTTCCTTTTCTTCACTCCTCCCTCGTTCCTTTCTTCCTTTCTTCCTTTTCTTCACTCCTCCCTCGTTTCTTTCTTCCTTTTCTTCACTCCTCCCTCATTCCTTTCTTCCTTTCTTCCTTTCTTCCTTTTCTTCACTCCTCCCTCGTTCCTTTCTTCCTTTCTTTCTTTCTTCCTTTCTTCCTTTTCTTCACTCCTCCCTCGTTCCTTTCTTCCTTTCTTTCTTCCTTTCTTCCTTTTCTTCACTCCTCCCTCGTTGCTTTTTTCCTTTCTTCCTTTTCTTCACTCCTCCCTCGTTCCTTTCTTCCTTTCTTTCTTTCTTCCTTTCTTCCTTTTCTTCACTCCTCCCTCGTTCCTTTCTTTCTTTCTTCCTTTCTTCCTTTTCTTTACTCCTCCCTCGTTCCTTTCTTCCTTTCTTTTTTTCTTTCTTTCTTTCTTCCTTTCTTCCATTCCTTCACTCCTCCCTCATTCCTTCCTTCTTTCTTTCTTTCTTTCTTTCTTCCTTTCTTCCTTTTCTTCACTCCTCCCTCGTTCCTTTCTTTCTTTCTTCCTTTCCTTCACTCCTCCCTCGTTCCTTCCTTCTTTCTTTCTTTCTTTTCTTCACTCCTCCCTCGTTCCTTCCTTCTTTCTTTCTTTCTTTCTTTCTTCCTTTCTTCCTTTTCTTCACTCCTCCCTCGTTCCTTCCTTCTTTCTTTCTTTCTTCCTTTCTTCCTTTTCTTCACTCCTCCCTCGTTCCTTCCTTCTTTCTTTATTTCTGTGCACCCTGCCTAGGATCGGCCCTGCTCTCTTTATTCCTTCCTCTCCATCCTTCCTTACTCTCCTAATTCATTCCCTTTCCTTCCCTTTCCTCCATCTAACTTTTAATAATTCTATATTAACATTTATTAAATTATTTCTTATGGAATGTCTCATTTTTTCCTTTTGCTTGTGAGCCGGTGACATATTTATGATGTCACACCTGCAGAAATATACACACATTTACAGGTGTTGGCACTCACATGGCATGATACAAAAATATGGGGTGCTTTTTTCTTAATTGTGCCGGGGGGAACCGAATGAAACTTTGCTGCTTTTAGGACTCTTGTTATTCAGTTCTTTTATTTTTCTTCATTGTCTAAAAACAACAATAAAACCATGATTAAAATAATAAAATAAAAAAACATGTGAGAGACAAAGAAAAAACCTGTCAGTCTGTGTTTTTACCCAGAGACACCTGCTTTGAAAAGATTTCAAAGAATAAAAAAAGAAGACGATCCCTCCAGCTCGGGGGTTCATTCCAGCCGGCTCATCATTTACCGTCTTCTTAGAAGCCGCTGATTAGTGCTCTTCGAATGCCACTAATTGGCTTTCCAAGTACAATAGCTGAGCGGAGCTCGAGATCCCGTCTGCTTTTACCTACAAGGTTTTCATACACAAGGAATTGAAGAATTCCACTAAGCAATGTTTGTGTTTATTAATAGTATCATAACACCACCTTGTAGACCAGCCTTTCTCAACATCTTTACCCCAAAGGAACCCTTGATATTAATATCAGGACACAGGTAGGGGGACCACGTGTCCCGGATTCAATGGCGGCTGGTGCTCAATTTGGTGCACAAACGAACTGAACATTTCTGAAAAATACTAAAACAAAAACATCATATGGAGCCACTGTGCCCATCAATTGTAGCCACTCTGCCCATCATATGCAGCAATTGTGCCCATTAAATGCATCCACTGTATCCATCATATGCAGCCACTCTGCCCATCATATGCAGCCACTCTGCAAATCATATGCAGCCACATGTGTCCATCATATGCAGCCACTGTGTCCATCATATGCAGCCACTGTGCCCATCATATGCAGCCACTGTGCCCATCATATGCAGCCACTGTGCCCATCATATGCAGCCAACTGTGTCCATTATATGCAGCCATTGTGCCCATTAAATGCAGCCACTGTGCCCATTAAATGCAGCCACTGTGTCCATCATATGCAGCCACTCTGCCCATCATATTTAGCCAACTGTGCCCATCATATTTAGCCAACTGTGCCCATCATATGCAGCCACTGTGCCCATCATATGCAGCCACTGTGCCCATCATATGTAGCCACTGTGCCCATCATATGCAGCCACTGTGCCCATCATATGCAGCCACTGTGTCCATTATATGCTGCCACTGTGCCAATCATATGCAGCCACTGTGCCTATAATATGCAGCCACTGTGCCCATCATATGCAGCCACTGTGCCTATAATATGCAGCCACTGTGTCCATCATATGCAGCCACTCTGCACATCATATGCAGCCAACTGTGCCTATCATATGCAGCCATTGTGTCTATCAATTGCAACCTCAGTGCCCATAATATGCAGCCACTTTGCCAATCATATGCAGCCACTCTGCCCATAATATGTAGTCACTGTGCCTATCATATGGAGCCAACTGTGCCCATCCTATCCAGCCAACTCTGCTCATCATATGCAGCCACTGTGTCAATCATATGCAACCACTGTGCCCATCCTATGCAGCCAACTGTGCCCATCATATGCATTCACTGTGTCCATTATATGCAGCCACTCTGCCCATCATATGTAGCCACTGTGCCCATCATATGCAGCCAACTGTGTCAATTATATGCAACCAACTGTGCCCATCATATGCCGCCACTGTGTCCATCATATGCAGCCACTGTGTCCATTATATGCAGCCAACTATGCCCATCATATGCAGTCTCTATGCCCAGAATTGGGTATAATTGCTTTTACTTGCACTTTAATTAATTTGAGTGTCAATTTCTAGTTAAAAAAAAATATTTAATAACTGGCTACACAAATATCACATGGCATTAGAAATTTTCAACTTCTAGCATTTTATTCTTCGGGGTCTTAGTTTTGAGTAAACACAGTATCTCATAAAAGTGAGTACACCCCTAATTATTGTAAATATTTCATGTGACAACACTTAAAGCGGAGGTTCACCCTAAATATAAGATCTCCCATGCGATCCAGCATACTGGCGTCAGCGCCAGTATGCTGTTTTTTTTTTTTTTTAATAGCACACTTACTGTATTATTGTGGAATTCCTTTTTTGTCCCCCGCGGTGGACGGCTGTAGTATAGCGCGTCACATCTTCCTAAAATACCCGATATGGACTCGGGTAATCTCGGCGAAAATGCGGCGCCTGCGCACAGACCTAGGAGCTGACTGCGCAGGCGCCGTATTTCTCCGAGTCCTATTTCGGAGGGCGTGACGCGCCATAGCCGTAGGACTCGGAGAAATACGGCGCCTGCGCAGTCAGCTCCTAGGTCTGTGCGCAGGCGCCGCATTTTCGCCGAGATTACCCGAGTCCATATCGGGTATTTTAGGAAGATGTGACGCGCTATACTGGCGCCGTCCACCACGGGGGACAGAAAAGGAATTCCACTATAATACAGTAAGTGTGCGATAAAAAAAAAAAAACCCAGCATACTGGCGCTGACGCCAGTATGCTGGATCGCATGGGAGATCTTATGTTTAGGGTGAAATACCGCTTTAAGAAATGACACTTTGTATCTACAATGTTGTGTAGTGAGTGTACAGCTTGTATAACAGTGTACATTTGCTGTCCCCTCAAAATAACTCAGCACACAGCCATTAATGTCTAAACCGCTGGCAACAAAAGTGAGGACACCCCTAAGTGAAAATGCCCCATTAGACAAATGGTTAAATCCCAGACTGTCTGCAATAAACACAATGGGCCAGATTCAGGTAGATGAGAGCATCTTTGCTCCAGAGTAACGCTTCTCATTTACGTTACTCTGAAGACCCTTTCAGCGCAAGTCCTGTAATTCACATAGCAGTTGCGCGTAAACTTGCGCCAGAGTAACGATAATGCGCTGGCGTAACCCGACGCAAGTGGAAGTGGGTGTGATCATATGTAAATGATGGGCGGAGCCCAGCGCAGAGGCTTACGTTCAGCGCATCAACCACGGAGCATGCGCAGTGAGTGCGGCTCCACTCGCCCCCTTTGTGCGCATGCTCACAACTTCCGTCGGCACCACTTCACGGGAAACGTCAGCGCAATGCCTTCCGTTGGGCGTTTAAATGCGCCCGTAGAAGCGCCATTTCGGCACTAAAGTATATCCTGCTCCCCCTCCCCGCAGTGATGTTACTTTTGTTTTGAGATGGCTGCTCCCGTTCCCCGCAAACACACAGGAGAAAGCTGAACTTTAATGGCCAGGAGCTGTCAGCCGTCATCTCGGCTATGGAGACCTATGATGTCTTCCTCCATGGCTGTAAAATTTGACAGACAAGCATGGACAGAGGTGTTGTCCTGCAAGTGGGGGTGCTCAGCTAGCTCTTATCGTCGGTAACGCTGCTGTAGCTGCTCTCCTGCTGACCTGTGGCCATCTGGAGTAAAGATAAAGCAGCCTTTTGTAGAAATAACTTTGCGCCGGACGGACGAGATACGCGCGGCGCATGTAGCCAGCGTATGGTGCTAATCCGTTCGTGAATTGTGAAAAATCCCTCATTTGCATATTTGCAGGGGAAATCAATAGGCGCGACTGATGCGCCCAACGAAATTAAGCGCTGACGATACTCTGGCGTCGGAACGTTCCGCCAGTCGCAAATGACCCGTTATTGGGCGCATCTAGTTTGGTGGGTACGGGCACATAGAAACGACGGCGCATCATCACAGTTACGCGGCGCATATCGAAATACTCCAGCGCAAGTGTTCCTGAATCTGGCCCAATAATTATCTCCCCCTTTTTCGGAGTGTAGAGTTTAGTGGAGTAGTTGTGCTTTTTTTTTCAGGTTATTGTTTCCGCACTCAGTCTCTGCTTATTATTGTGTCTGGAGGGAGCGCGGGGCGCCGTCTTTCATGTCCCAATCTTCGTTTTATTTTTATGAGCTGCGCCATGCTACATCTGCCCGTGATTCCTTTTTCTGTCCTTTGTGCGGCTGGAGAAACATGTTGTTTTTCCTTCAGTAGTGTGCTATTGACTTTCCTCAGATAAAGGTTGGTGTATTGATGGCATTGCAGGTCTTACAGCTCAGTGTAATTGCGGCATAAATTATGGCAGAAAACCAATGGCGGCATCACCCGGGGCGATTGTTTTGAAAGGAAAATGCAGCGTTTAACCCTTCCATTTACTATCTGCCGCTTCCGACAAAGCTTCGCTGTACAACGCATTACGAGCATTAACATGCAGGGGCGGACTGACCATTTGGGCTCCCGGGCACTGCCCGAGGGCCCCATGCCACTAGGGGGCCCCATCAGGGTTGCCAGCCTCAGTAAAACCAGGGACAGTATGTAAAAATCTGTGATTTTTTTTTACATCTGTCCCTGAAATGTCCCTTACCAACATCCTGTTGGTCTAAAAGTCCCAAGATTATAGCTGCCCTGCCTCTCCAGTACCTTTTCAGTGTGTGTGTGTGTGTGTATACTGTGTGTGTATACTGTGTGTGTGTGTGTATACTGTGTGTGTATACTGTGTGTGTGTGTGTATACTGTGTGTGTATACTGTGTGTGTATACTGTGTGTGTGTGTGTGTGTGTATACTGTGTGTGTATACTGTGTGTGTGTGTGTGTGTGTGTGTATACTGTGTGTGTATACTGTGTGTGTGTGTGTATACTGTGTGTGTATACTGTGTGTGTATACTGTGTGGCCCCATAATCTATTACCTGGGTGCCCCATAATCTCCTATTACCTGGGGGCCCCATAATCTCCTATTGCCTGGGGGCCCCATATTCTCCTATTGCCTGGGGGCCCCATAATCTCCTATTGCCTGGGGGCACCATAATCTCCTATTGCCCGGGGGGCCCCATAATCTCCCATTGCCTGGGGGCACCATAATCTCCTATTGCCTTAGGGCCCCATAATCTCCTATTGCCTGGGGGCCCCATAATCTCCTATTGCCTGGGGGCCCCATAAATCTCCTATTGCCTGGGGGCCCCATAAATCTCCTATTGCCTGGGGGCCCCATAATCTCCTATTGCCTGGGGACCCCATAATCTCCTATTGCCTGGGGGCCCCATAATCTCCTATTGCCTGGGGGCTCCATAAATCTCCTATTGCCCAGGGGCCCCATAAATTGTCAGTCCGCCCCTGTTAACATGCATTCTTTTAGTGCTGAAAATGTGGCAACAAAATGTAATTGTGGCTTCTGGTGCTGATGTTTTAAGCCTTGAACAAGTAGGGGTTAATTGAGGAATTATTGAACTGCAGTAAGATGCACATTTGCTCATGTGTTAAATTTTAAATGTTATTCCAACCCACCTACCCACCACATTAACCACTTCCATACTGGGGGGCACTTACGCACTTTCCTGCCCAAGCCAATTTTTAGCTTTCAGCGCTGTCGCACTTTGAATGACAATTGCGCGGTCATGCTACATTGTACCCAAACAAAATTGGCGTCCTTTTTCCCCCCACAAATTGATGGTATTTATTCACCTCTGCGGTTTTTATTTTTTGCACAATAACTAATAAAAGACTGAAAATTTTGAAAAAAAAAAATGTTTTTATTTTTTTCTGTTAATTTTTTTGTAAATAAGTACGTTCTCTCCTTCAATTATGAGCACTGATATGGCGGCACTGATGGGCACCGATGGACACCGATGAGGTAGTACTGATGGGCACCGATGAGGTGGCACTGATGGGCACTGATAGGCAGAGCTGGTATGCGGCACTGATGGGCACTCATAGGTGGCACTGATGGGCACTCATGGGCTGCACTGATGGACACTCATAGGCGGCACTGATGGGCACTCATAGGCGGCACTGGACACTCATAGGCGGCACAGATGGGCACTTATGGGTGGCACTTATGGGTACTTATGGGTGGCACAGATGGGCACTGATAGGTGGGCACTGGGCATGGATTGCCACTGATGGACACTGTGGGGTGGCACTGATGGACACTGAGGGGTGGCACTGATGGATTCATGTTGCCAGAGTTATCTTAAACTCAATGGAGCAAAAACAGAACTTCTCCTGTTTCATGCCAAGCGCAGGAATCAACTTTCAACAGCGTGGACCCCCCCGCCCATTTTGGGCAAAATCATCACCCCTAGCGCCAAAGTCAAAAGCCTAGGGGTCATTTTTGACTCCTTTATGACAATGGACGCACAAATAGGGTCAGTAGTCAGTGGATCTCACCATCTACTGCGCCTACTACGCAGACTCACTCCGTTTATCCCTAAAGAAGATTTAGCGGTCGTGGTGGGAGCAATTGTAAACTTAAGGCTGGATTATGCAAATGCCCTTTACTTCGGCCTCCCCAAGTACCAAATCGCCCGTCTACAAGTCGTTCAGAATACGGCCGCCAGACTTGTGACTGGGAAAAAACCCTGGGAATCCATCTCACCTTCACTGAGGGCACTTCATTGGCTGCCAGTCAAAGACAGAATTGCTTTTAAAGCTCTCTGTCTTACGCATAGATGTGTCCATGGGAATGCCCCACTTTATTTATGCGAAATAATAAAAGCGCATAATCCCAATCGCGTTTTGCGATCCACGAATCGGAACCTACTCCAGGTTCCGAAAGCCAACTTCAAGTCCAAAGGAGAAAGGAGATTCGCGATCCAAGGCCCCAGACTATGGAACGCTTTACCAACCAGCATTCGGTTGGAGGAGAACCACCTAGCATTTAGGAAAAAGGTCAAGACTTTTCTCTTTTGATATCAATGGAGACAGGAACAACAAGCGCCCAGAGGCGATTCAGTTCGCATGTGCCGCGCTATACAAGTTTTCATTCATTCATTCATTCATTCATTCAGTGCCCATGTGTGGCATCTTTTTTTTTACTGTCTTTTTTTTATCTTTATTATTTTTGCTGCCTTTTTTTATTTATTTTTAACCACTTAAGACCCGGACCAATACGCTGGTAAATGACCCAAGGTGTTTTTGCGATTCGGCACTGCGTCGCTTTAACAGACAATTGCGCGGTCATGCGACGTGGCTCCCAAACAAAATTTGCGTCCTTTTCTTCCCACAAATAGAGCTTTCTTTTGGTGGTATTTGATCACCTCTGCGATTTTTATTTTTTGCGCTATATACAAAAATAGAGCGACATTTTTGAAAAAAAAACACTATTTTTTACTTTTTGTTAAAAAAAAAATCAAATAAACTAAATTTTAGTCAAACATTTAGGCCAAAATTTATTTAGCCACATGTCTTTAGTAAAAAAAAAAATCGCAATAAAAAAAAATAGCTACCTAGCGGGAACAGCGGCACTAATACAGCGATCAGAAAAATGATCGCTTAGTGACGCTGGCAATAGGGAGTGAAAGGGTTAACTAGGGCGGTGATCAGGGGGTTAAAACTTTATTAGGGGGGGTGGGGGGGCTATCCTGAACCTAACACTAACTGTTTTTTACAGTGCCTGTCACACTGACACTAAATGCAGTGATTAAATCACTGCATTCAGTGACACTGTGACAGGGGGGTGGGGGGGGCGACCACAAGGGGTTAATATGCCTATGTGAGTGTGTGTCAGTGTTGTGTTGGTGCACACTTACTTGTGATGTCTTCTCTCATCAGCAGCGCTGGGAAACAGCGCTGCGATGAGAGAATACATCATTTCCTCCTTCCTGTGTAAACACAGGAGGAGGAAGTGACAGGCTGGGAGCGCGCTCCCATTGGCTGGGAGCGATCGCGGGGGGGGCGGATATCACGGACATCCGCCCGCAGATGCCGGATCGCTCCCGGAGCCAGGGGGACCCCCGCACGCCGCGGAGGGGGTCCCGATGGGACCCCCGAACCGCACTCAGGCGGGGATGTAAATTTACGCCCTTGTGCCTGTACGTGCCATTCTGTGGCCGTATATGTGCGTGCGGGGGTCCTTAAGTGGTTAATTGCCCCCTTTTTTTTTATTTTTGTTGCCCTTCCCTGGTGGTCCAGTGTGGGCATCCGAGGGGGGGCTACGCTGATAAACAATCAGCGCAAACCCCCCCTGTCAGGAGAGTCGCCGATCGGCTCTCCTGTACTCGCGTCTATCAGCGGCTCTTCCTTTTTACATCGTGATCAGCAGTGATTGGACACAGCTGATCACGTGGTAACGAGCCTCCACCGGAGACTCGTTACCGAGATCAGAGATGCAGGGTGTCAGACTGACACCCCTCATCACTGATCGCCGCGCTGCGCAATAGACAGGATTTCAATACCACTTCCCGGACGTCAATCTGCGATTGACCGGGCGGGAAGTGGTTAAACCCTAAGACCGCGTACACACGATCAGACATGTCCGAGGAAACTTGTCCGACGGACCGTTTTCATTGGACCACGCTGTAGTGGTCTGTTGGTCTAATGTGCGTACGCACCATCGGACCAAAATCCCCTCGGACCAGAACACGGTGACGTAGAACACAACGACGTGATGAAAAAACGAAGTTCAATGCTTCCAAGCATGCGTCGACTTGATTCTGAGCATGCGCGGCATTTTGGTCCAATGATTTCATGTACTAACCATCGGACCTGTCCGACGGACAGGTTTACAGTGGACAGGTTTCAAAGCATGTTTAGAAACTTTTGTCCGTTGGAAAACGTTCCGATAGGCCGTACACACCATCGAACATGTCCGGTCTGCGGACCAGTTTCGATCGTGTGTACGCGTTCTAAGAGAACACACACTATGGGCCAGATTCTCGTAGATCCGCGTATCTGGCGGCGTATGCCATTTACACTACGCCGCCGCAACTTACTGGAGCAAGTGCCGTATTCTCCAAGCACTTGCTCCGTAATTTGCGGCGGCGTAGTGTAAATGGCCCGGCGTATCCCCGCGTAATTCAAAGGGGGCGGCTTGTATTTAATGTAAGCGCGCCCCCGCGCCGAACGAACTGCGCATGCACCGGCCGTAAACGTAGCCCAGTGCGCATGCTCCGTAGTACGCCGCAAATACATTGGTTGCGATGTGAACATAATTAACGCACAGCTCTATTCGCTACGAGTTACGTAAACGACGGAAAAACACGACGCTGTCCTGACGGCCATACACACGATCAGATTTTTTTCGGCGGAAAAACCTTGGATGGTTTTTCCGACAGAATTCCGCTCAGGCTTGGCTTGCATACACACGGTCACACAAAAGTTCTGTTGTACGCGGTGATGTACAACACTACGACGAGCCGAGAAAATTAAGTTCAATGATTCTGGAGCATGCGTCAAATTGATTTCGAGCATGGGTGTTTTTTTTTGCACACAGATGATTGGAATTTCCGACAAGACCATTTCCCTTCGGAAAAGGAAAGGAAAAATTGAGACCCAGCTCTCAAATTTTTGCAGTCGTAAAATCTGACAGAAAAAGTCAGATGGAGCACACACGGTCAGAATTTCCGACCAAAAGCTCCCATCGAACTTTTCTTGTCGGAAATTCCGCCCGTTTACGTGGCATAATATTGAGCTGGCCCACCATTTTGCAGCTATGAAGCCCCGTACACACGGCCGAGGTTCTCGGCAGAAACCAGCGAGAACCTCGCTGGGAGCCGCATTCTGCCGAGAACCTCGGCCGTTTGTACGCTCTCGGCGAGCCCCGCCCGTCGGGAAACCCGTCGAGCAAATAGAGAACAGGTTCTCTATTTGCTCGATGGCCCGTCGGGATGAATGGCTGGTCGCCATTCCCGACGGGCGGGTCGCCGATTCTGACGGCCGGCAGAGAACCTCGAGGGGCGGAACGATGTGTTCCGCCCGTCGAGGTTCTCTGCCGTGTGTACGCGGCCTAACAGCTTCACCTATGCCTACATACGTTTGCTAATAGGTGTCTCTCGTTCCCATCTCAAAAAGTTGGGAGGTATGCTTTAACCACTTGCTTACCGGGCACTTAAACCCCCCTCCTGCCCAGACCAGTTTTCGGCTTTCAGCGCTGTCGCACTTTGAATGACAATTGCGCGGTCATGCTACACTGTACCCAAATGAAAACGAAATGACATTTTTATCATTTTTTCCCACAAATAGAGCTTACTTTTGGTGGTATTTGATTACCTCTACGGTTTTTCTTTTTTTATAAAAAAAATTATAAAAGACAGATTTTTATTTTTATTTTTATTTTTTTAGATTTTGTTATAACATTTTGCAAATGGGTAATTTTTTTCCTTCATTGATGTACGCTGATGAGGCTGTACTGATAGGCACTGATGGGCTGCACTGATGGGCACCGATGGGCTACACTGGTGGGCACTGATAGGCAGCCCTGGTTGGCACTGATAGGTGGCACTGAGAGGTGGCACTGCTGAGTGGCACTAAAGGGAATTGATAGGTGGCACTGGTGGGCACTGAGAAGTGGCACTAATAGGTGGCATTGATAGGTGGCACTGATAAGTGGCAGTGATGGGCACTGATAAGTGGCAGTAATGGGCACTGATCAGTTACACTGATAGGCAGCATTACTAGGTGGCACTGATGGAGCACCGATTGGCATCACAGGTAGGGAATGATAGGTGGCTCTTTTGAGCATTGATAGGTGGCACTGTGGACACTGGCAGGTGGCACTAGCAAGCGGTATTTGTGTGTATCGGTGCACTGATGGGCACCGATGGGCTGCATTGATGGGCACCGATGGGCTGCACTGGTGGGCACTGATAGGCAGCCCTGGTTGGCACTGATAGGCGGCACTGAGAGGTGGCACTGATGGGTGGCACTGGTGGGCATTGATAGGTGGCACTGGTGGGCACTGAGAAGTGGCACTAATAGGTGGCATTGATAGGTGGCACTGATAAGTGGCAGTGATGGGCACTGATGAGTGGCAGTGATGGGCACTGATCAGTGGCAATAATGGGCACTGATCGGTTACACTGATAGGTAGCATTACTAGGTAGTACTGATGAGGCACTGATTGGCATCACAGGTGGGGAATGATAGGTGGCTCTTTTGAGCATTGATAGGTGGCACTGTGGGCATTGATAGGTGGCACTGTGGACACTGGCAGGTGGCACTGGCAGGCGGTATTTGTGCGCACTGATGAGGCAGATGTGCCTCCTTCCTCTTTGGGACCGATATCCCTTATAAACAAGCCGGTGATCGGCTTTTTTTACCTTCACGCTGCCAGCATGAGGAGCCCAAAAAAAAAACTATCCTTTGTTTACATCATGTGATCAGCTGTCATTGGCTGACAGATGATCACGTGGTAAGGGGGTGGGACCGGCCACTTACACAGGTTTGTGATCCACCGAGTCTCAGTAACTCGGTGATCACAGTGGGCGCCGTGCGTACCGTGCAGGGGGCGCGCTTTGCGCATGCAAAGGGGAGGACATCTATTGACGGCCTCCCAGATTTTCAGGCCAGGGCTGTAGCCATCATTTGAGGATAGGGCAGGCCTCTAGTGATTAATAAGGTTAGGAGTTGGTACTGTATATATTAAGTAGTATAGCTGTCAATTGTCCCGGATTAATAGATAAACTGTAAAATAAGGGAGATACAGGCAGCTGGCAACACAGTGTACATATAAACCTCAAAATAATAATAAAGTGAAAGTGCCACGTTCCAAAAATAAACAAACTAAGTATTAACTAATTTAAAGGAACATAAAAGTCCGAAGTCTGTGATAATGAATATAATGTCTTCAATGATAATGTGATGACCATCCAGTGTGCAAAGCCGTTTATACAGTGCCTTGAAAAATTATTCATACCCCGTAAAAGTTTCCACATTTTGTCATGTTACAACCAAAAACATAAATGTACTTTATTGGGATTTTAGTTGATAGACCAACACAAAGTGGCACATAATTGTGAAGTGGAAGGAAAATGATACATTGTTTTTCAAAATATTTTACAAATAAATATGTGAAAAGTGTGGGGGGTACATTTGTATTCAGCCCCCCTTTACTCTGATACCCCCAACTAAAATATAGCGGAACCAATTGCCTTCAGAAGTCACCTAATTCGTAAATAGAGTCCATCTGTGTGTAATTTAATCTCAGTATAAATACAGCTGTTCTGTGAAGCCCTCAGAGGTTTGTTAGAGAACCTTAGTGAACAGACAGCATTATGAAGGCCAAAGAATACACCAGATAGGTCAGGGATAAAGTTGTGGAGAAATATAAAGCAGGGTTAGGTTATAAAAAAAATATCCCAAGATTTGAACATCTCACAGAGCTTCTGTTCAATCCATCATCCGAAAATGGAAAGAGTATGGCACAACTGCAAACCTACCAAGACATGGCCGTCCACCTAAACTGACCGGGCCGGGCAAGGAGAACATTGATCAGAGAAGCAGCCAAGAGGCCCATGGTAACTCTGGAGGAGCTGCAGAGATCCACAGCTCAGGGGGGAGAATCTGTCCACAGGACAACTATTAGTGGTGCTCTCCACAAATCTGCCCTTTATGGAAGAGTGAGGCGGCGTACACACGACCGGTTTTCTCAGCAGAATCCAGCAAGAAACTCGATGGGAGACGTATTCTGCCGAGGAAACCGGTCGTGTGTACACTTTTCGCCGAGAAACCCGTCGAGGAACTCGTCGAGCCAAAAAGAGAGCATGTTCTATATTTCCTCGATGGGCAATGGGAAAATTTGGCTCGACGAGTTTTTTGACTGCCGAACAAGGAACTCGACGGGGAAAACGATGTGTTTCGCCCGACGAGTTTCTCGGTCGTGTGTACGTCGCCTGACAAGAAGTAAGACATTGGTGAAAGAAAGTCATAAGAAGTCCTGTTTGCAGTTTGTGAGAAGCCATGTGGGGGAGGGGACACAGCAAACATGTGGAAGAAGGTGCTCAGATGTAACTTTTTGGCCTAAAAACAAAACGCTATGGGCCAGATCCACATAGAAATAGATTGGCGCAGCGTATCAGAGATACACTACGCTGCCGTACATTACCTGGCATAATTTCAAATCCTGTAAGATTTTGCGTCGTAAGTTACGGCGGCGTAGTGTATTTCTGGCGGTGGAATTCAAATCGGCGATTAGGGGGCGTGATTCATTTAAATGAAGCGTGTCCCTGTGCCGTCGCAACGACGATTTTTTTTTTTACTGGCGTAAATTACGTACATTCCTATTCACGGACGACTTACGCAAAATTTAAAAAAAAATTAAATTTCGTCGCAGGAACGACGGCCATACTTAACATGGCAAGTCTAACTATAGGCCCCAAAAAAGCAGCTTTAACTATACGCCGGAAAAAGCCGACTAGAATGCGACGGCCGCGCGTACGTTTGTGGATCGTCGGAAATAGCTCATTTGCATACTCGACGCGGAAAACGACGAGAACTCCACCCAGCGGACGCCGAAGTATTGCATCTACGATCCGAAGCCGTATGAAGGCGTACGCCTGTCGGATCGAACCCAGATGCCGTCATATCTTGGTTTGAGGATTCAAACTAAAGATACGACACGGGAACTTCAAAAATACACCGGCATATCAGTAGATACGCCGGCGTACTCTCTCTGTGGATCTGGCCCTATGTGTGGGGAAAACTAACACTGCACATCACCCTGAACACCCCATCCCTACTGTGAAACATGGTGGTGGCAGCATCATATGGTGGGGATGCTTTTCTTCAGCAGGGACAGGGAAGCTGGCCACAGGTGATGGGAAGATGGATGGAGCCAAATACAGGACAATCTTAGAAGAAATACTGTTAGTGTCTGCAAAAAACTTGAGACTGGGGCGGAGGTTCACCTTCCAGCAGGACAACGACCCTTAACATACAGCCAGAGCTACAATGCAATGGTTTAGAGCAAATCATATTCATGTGTTAGAATGGCCCAGTCACAGCCCAGACCTAAATCACATTGAGAATCTGTGGCAAGACTTGAAAATTGCTGATCACAGACGCTCTCCATCCAATCTGACAGAGCTTGAGATATTTTACAAAGAAGAATGGGCAGAAATGTCCCTCTCTAATTGTGCAAATCTGGGAGAGACACCCCCAAAAACTTGCAGCTGTAATTGTAGAGAAAGGGGGTTCTACAAAGTATTGACTCCGGGGGGCGCCATACAAATGCCCCCCAGATTTATTTGTAAAAAGTTTGGAAAAACATTTATCATTTTTCTTTCCACTTCACACTTATGTGCCACTTTGTGTTGGTCTATCACATAAAATCCCATTAAAATACGTTTTTGTCTGTAACATGAGAAAATTTGGAAAATTTTAAGGGGTATGAATACTTTTTCAAGGCACTCTACTCCAGAATAGTCAAAGATGACCTGCATTACATCTCCCCCAGTCTGGATCCTGTCAATGGGGTTGATGTGAGTTTTGCGGCGTACACGTTCCCCCTCTCCTGCCCCCTGTGATATTTTGGATTGCGCTCCGCAGGCCAGCAGTGTTGCGGTCAGCGGGGGGGAGACGCATACTCGTCACCCCGCCATTGTACGGCGTGTACTCCACACCGCACCCCGCAGAGTTTTTCATCTTTTGTCATACGCACAAGGCTGACAGTGAATACGCCGGCTTTGAATGGAGCTGCAGAATGTGCCGCTGTTGCCGGGTACTTACTGACAGGTCAGTTCTTTATGATCACAGAACAGAGCGACTGAACTCAGCGGGTGAGACGCGAGCGACGAAGAGCACGCCGGAGAACCAAAAGGGGGAGGATTTAAAAGAGTTTCTTGGATGCAATCAGCCTACTTGAAAAAAAGAAAATGGAATTAAGTGGAGGAGAGAGTAGATTGTAAATGCAAACTAAAATTTGACCCCGACCATTAAAAAAAAGATATATAACAAAGAATTGGAGTCCGCTGGAAAATTCCTCTCTCAAAGTCACTCTAACAATTTTTTTAAACTTAAAGGAGTTGTAAAGGAAATTAAATTTTTTTCTGAAATGACTGTTTACAGCAGGCATCCTCAAACTACGGCCCTCCAGCTGTTGCGGAACTACAAATCCCATGAGGCATTGTGAAACTCTGACATTCACAGACATGACTGAGCATGATGGGAAATGTAGTTCCTGAACAACTGGAGGGCCATAGTTTGAGGACCCATGGTTTACAGGGTATAGAGACATAGGGCCAGATTCATGAAGAGTTAGGCTGGAGTATCTGTGATCCGCCAGCCTAACTGTCACTTTAAGCAGGCGTTTTTGTTTTCTGTAACCAGAAAACAAGAAACGCCGGGTTGGAGTTCCGATGCGATCGGCGCAATTGAATTTCGCCATCGCATCGCAACTTTAATTTGAAAAATGGCGCCGGGGGCGTTCCTGCTGATTTACGCCGAAAAAATATGTTAATCAGCGGGAATCGGCAATTCACGATCGTATTCGGGCGCGACGCAGTGACTTTCCGACGTTTCCGTAAGCAATACGCGGCGTAAAGATAAAGCAGCCCCCTAGTGGAGTATCCTATGTTAAGTATAGCCGTCGTCATCGCGTCGAAAAAAAAAAAATCGCGTCGCTTGTGTAAAACGTCCATGAATGGGGATGTGACGTCATTGACGTTCACTGACAGAATTTGGAGCATGCGCACTGGGATGCATTGACACTCGACGCATGCGCAGTACGTTCGCCGCGGGATCGCGCTTAGTTTAAATAATACACGCCCCGTACCCGCCCAATTTGAATTCCGCCGGCTCATTTACGATACGTTGCCGCAACTTTAGGAGCAAGTGCTTCATGAATAACAGCACTTGCTCCTAAAATTTCGCCAGAGTAACGTAAATGAGAAGCGTTACTCCAGAGCAAAGATGCTCCCATCTACCTGAATCTGGCCCATTCAGAAAGAATCTACGCCGGCGTATCTCCTGATACGCCGCCGTAAATTCAAATGTGCGCCGTCCCATCTTTATGCCGAATCTGAAAGCAAGATGCGCCGAAAAACATGGCTTCAGTCGTCCGGCGTAACTTGTCTACGCCGGCGTATCGTGGGCGCATAGTTACGCTGGACGCATTAGACGTTCCCATTAAAAATATGCAAATGAGCTAGATACGCCGATTCAGAAACGTAGTTGCGCCCTGGCGTATTGATATACGTCGTTTACATAAGGCGTTCGACCAGGGCCGGTGCTACCACTAGGCAAATTAGGCAGCCGCCTAGGGCACCCTGCTGCCTAGGGTGCCCGGCCACTGGTGTTCCTACTCTCTTTTCTCTGCAGCAAGCAACTAAGTGGCAGGATCAGCAGTGCCAGCGTGCCACTGCTCCGTTCACACATAGTGTCAGAGGCGCAGCGGCGGTGGAGGACTGTGTCTGTGTCCTGACTCCTGAATGAATGTAAGTAAGCAAACATTCATTGATGTGCGCTGGTAGGCTGCATTGATGGGTGCTGGTAAAAAACAAACAAAAGGACAGGCGCCAATAAATAAAACTGCTGAACTTTAATGATAGAATAACACAAAAGCACTCACATGATAATTGAAGTTCACAGGCATAAAGTGAGGTGAGGGTCTTCATGGATCGTTAAACCAGCCGAGGATAGATAGCGTCCCAGGGAAATCATCCAGCTGATGTCTACTGTGCAGGGAAAGTGAAACCAGCAGCGCTGAATCCGGAAGCGTGCCGGTGTTTGTGTACGAGTGAATCAGCAAGAGGAGCTGAAACGCACTCTGGAGCGCACGCTGGGAAGCTATGGTTGCGGCTTGGCAAGGGGGGATGACGTCATCACGCAGTACCTCAAGGATGCGACGCGTTTCCGTGCATGTGCCGTGTGTTGAATGTCTGTCGCACGGCGCGCACCTTTTTCAAGCTTGGTAGGCTGCATTGATGGGTCCTGGTGAGGCTGCATGTGATGGGCGCTGGTGAGGCTGCATGTGATGGGCGCTGGTGAGGCTGCATGTGATGGGTGCTGGTGAGGCTGCATGTGATGGGCGCTGGTGAGGCTGCATGTGATGGGTGCTGGTGAGGCTGCATGTGATGGGCGCCGGTGAGGCTGCATGTGATGGGCGCTGGTGAGGCTGCATTTGATGGGCGCTGGTGAGGCTGCATTTGATGGGCGCTGGTGAGGCTGCATTTGATGGGCGCTGGTGAGGCTGGATTTGATGGCCGCTGGTGAGGCTGCATTTGATAGCCACTGGTGGGCTGCATTTGATGAGTGATTCATTAAAAAGGTGGGGTTTACATGGGAAGGGAAAAGGGGGTGGAGTCAATTTGCCTAGGGTGTCAAAAATCCTTGCACCAGTCCTGCGTTCGACCGGCGCAAAGTTACCCCTGCTATATGAGGCGCAGCCAATGTTAAGTATGGACGTCGGAACAGCGTCAAATTTTACGTCGTTTGCGTAAGTCGTACGCGAATAGGGCTGTGCGTAAGTTACGTTCACGTCGAAAGCATTGAGTATTTCCGACGTGATTTTGGAGCATGCGCACTGGTAAACGTCCACGGACGCCGCATGCGCCGTTCATTAGGCGCGTCATTTACGTGGGGTCACGATTCATTTCCATACAACACGCCCACTACCAGCCTACTTTGAATTACGCGGGCTTACACCGGCCCATTTACACTACGCCGCCGTAACTTAGGGCGCAAGTTCTTTCTGAATACGGTACCTGCCGCTCTAAGTTACGGCGGCGTAGTGTATATGAGATACGCTACGCCTGCCAAAATTTACGCCAGTCTTTCTGAATCTGGCCCATAATAATTAACTGATTCCTTTTAAAAACGATTAAAAACAGATAAAAATCAATCATATAATGTACCTGCAGTTTCAGTTTCGTTTTTGCATGCTGTTTCGTGCTTCTGTGATGTACAGAGCCACACAGCCAATATAGGGCAGTGATGGTTTGGAAAACGAAACTGGTGCCGAGGGGTTTTAGACACACAGTAATCACACCTCCTTGATTAGTGACCACAGAGAGAAATCTCCCAGTACTGTGGTTATTAGTGATGAGCGGAATACGCCATATTCGATTTCGCGATATTTCCGGGGCTGAAGTGGTTAAGGACACCAGCAGACGTTGAATTTAACGTTTTGTTTTTTTTGCCTTGGCACACAGGACAATGCCCGGACCCCATATGATTTATTTAACAATACCCTACTTATAAGTAGGGATGAGCCGAACACCCCCGGGTTCGGTTCGCACCAGAACGATCGAACAGACCGCCCGTTCGCGCGAACATTTAGAACCCCATTGAAGTCTATGGGATTCGAACGTTCAAATTCAAAAGTGCTAATTTTAAAGACCAATATTCAAGTTATTGTCGTAAAAAGTCTTTGAGAACCCGGGTCTTGTCCGAGGGAACATGTATCAATGGAAAAAAGTTTTAAAAACTGTTGTTTTTTCAGGAGCAGGACTCCTGAAAAAACGACCGTTTTTAAAACTTTTTTTTCCATTGATACATGTTCCCTCGGACAAGACCCGGGTTCTCAAAGACTTTTTCACAGGCAAACTATAGACACCCAGCAGGGACAATATTTAACCACTTAACCCCCGGACCATTGCTTTAACTGACAATTGCGCGGTCGTGCAACGTGGCTCCCAAACAAAATTGGCGTCCTTTTTTCCCCACAAATAGAGCTTTCTTTTGGTGGTATTTGATCATCTCTGCGGTTTTTATTTTTTGCGCTATAAACAAAAATAGAGCGACAATTTTGAAAAATATTTTTTACATTTTGCTATAATAAATATCCCCAAAAATATATAAAAAAAACATTTTTTCCCTCAGTTTAGGCCGATACGTATTCTTCTACATATTTTTCGTAAAGAAAAACGTTTATTGATTAGTTTGCGCAAAAGTTATAGCGTTTACAAAATAGAGGATAGTTTTATAGGATTTTTATTAATATTTTTTTTTTTTTACTAGTAATGGCGACGATCAGCGTTTTTTTTTGGTACTGCGATATTATGGCGGACACTTCGGACACTTTTGACACATTTTTGGGACCATTGGCATTTTTATAGCGATCAGTGCTATAAAAATGCATTGGATTACTATAAAAATGCCACTGGCAGTGAAGGGGTTAACACTAGGGGGCAGGGAAGGGGTTAAGTGCGTTCCTGGGTGTGTTCTAACTGTATGGGGGGGAGGACTCACTAGGGGAAATCACTGATCTTCTGTTCATACATTGTATGAACAGAAAATCAGCGTTTCCCTCGCTGACAGGAACGAGAGCTTTGTGTTTACACACATAGCTCCCGTTCCTCGCTCTGTACCGAGATATAAAAAAAAAACATTTTTTTTCCTCAGTTTAGGCCGATACGTATTCTTCTACATATTTTCCGTTAAAAAAAATCGCAATTAGCGTTTATTGATTGGTTTGCGCAAAATTGATAGCGTTTACAAAAAAGGGGGTAGTTTTATGGCATTTTTATTAATATTTTTTTTTTACTAGTAATGGCGGCGATCAACGTTTTTTTCGGTACTGCGATATTATGGCGGACACATCAGACACTTTTGACACATTTTTGGGACCATTGGCATTTTTATAGAGATCAATGCTATAAAAATGCATTGGATTACTATAAAAATGCCATTGGCAGTGAAGGGGTTAACACTAGGGGGCAGGGAAGGGGTTAAGTGTGTTCCTGCTTGTGTTCTAACTGTATGGGGGGGGGGGGTGGCCTCACTAGGGGAAATCACTGATCTTCTGTTCATACATTGTATGAACAGGAGATCATCGTTTCCCCCGCTGACAGGAACGAGAGCTTTGTGTTTACACACAAAGCTCCCGTTCCCCACTCTGTAACGAACGAGCGCGCATGCCCGGCGGCGATCGCGCCCGCCGGGCACGCACGCGGGACTCGGGGACGAGCAGGGGCGGGCGCGTGGGGCGCCGGCAGCGCGCGCGCCCCCTACCGGCTGCTTAAGGTAGGACGTAGAGCTACGTGCTCTCGCCCAGCAGTGCCACCGTTCCGCCGTATAACTGCGGTGGGCGGTCGGCAAGCAGTTAAATAGCACAATCACCTGCCTGCCAGTAAATTAGGAAGAACTGATCTAGCTAAGTTATACAGTGTATAAATATATGTACAACTCCTAGGGATCTATATATATCCTCTACACACTGTAAATTAAGCTAAACTGACTAGCCTGCCTGCTCTATCTATCTATCTATATAAAAAGACCATCTCTATGTATCTCTGACTGATCTCAGTTCAGCGCTGGAACACACTACACGAGGCCGCCCAGCAGGTGGCCTTATATAGTGTGGGGCGTGTGCTAAAGCCCTGAGCCATAATTGGCCAAAGCCACCCTGGCTTTGGCCAATTATGGCTCTCCGTTTTTTGCACGCTGTGATTGGCCAAGCATGCAGGGTCATAGTGCATGTTTGGCCAATCATCAGCGCGCAATGCCGCAGTGAATTATGGGCCGTTGCGTGTCACTCGAATTTGGCCGAAAGACCCGTTTTGTTCGAATTTCGTCGAACGGACAATGTTCGAGTCGAACATATGTTCGAATTGAACGCGGAGCTCATGCCTACTTATAAGACTGAAAAATGGCCATTAGTTGAACTTCATGTCCTGTGAACCTGCCTCAAGGTGAAGCCAGGTATGTTCAGCTCCTCACTAATCCCTATAATACCGTCACCCAACTCATGAATTGTCTGCAATGGGGTTTTGTTCCATTATTCTGTTTCTGTTTTCTTAAGGAGATGATTGGGGTGGAAAGCCGGCCCCATGCACGTCAGACCTTTCTAGTAAGGCTTAGCAAAGTTTAAATTTGGTGACTGGGTGGCGACAGAGGGCACAGAACTTAATTCCGGCATTCACTCAACAGGATGATAATATTTTAAAATTCTGACACGTTATACCAAACACCTCCAATATATAAGTAGGGTGAGAGATTTGGGTTGCAGTTCACGTTTTGACCCAAACATTGTTGGCATATTTGGTCAGGTTTCAAGTTCCCCTTAAATTTTTTAGCAAAGAATGCTGATTGTAAACCAAAAGTCACAGAAAAAAAGCCAGGCTTTTTTTTGTCACTTTTTGTTTACAATCAGCATTTTTTTGCTAGAAAATTTGAATCCTCAAGACCTTTACATTTTTTTTTAAGTGGTTCAAGTAGTTAAAAATCTCATCAGACCTGGCTGAAGACACCATAACAAAGGGTATAACACAGAGATTATTTTTTTCAGGGGTGCTTCACGGAGGAGGGTGGAGATTGGTTACAAATTAACCACATTTATGTTGTTTTTAAAGTTTGTTTTCTTGGTATGTTTCTGGTAACGTGACTGGATGGGAAGCAGGCGCATCGATGCAAACATGTTTTGTGAACTATGCGCCTTGTATAAGAAACAAACAATAAACAATAATAATAATAAACATTTTTTTTTATTTTTTTTTCAGTAGTTATCTATTTCTTTTGATAAATTTTGACTTGCGACCACTTTACTTTTCTTTTGTAGGCTGGATCTTTATACATAAACATTTTTTATGCTTTTTTTTTGTTTGTTTTTTTTGACTGATGTACTTATCATTGGGCTGCTGACTAAATGTGATGAACATTTTGGAAGAAAAATGCCATATTTTTTTCTATTGGGGGGGGGGGGGATATCTGAGACCTTATGGATTTTGTCCTGAGCCTTCCAATGGCTTCCACTGTCCCTATAAATATAAGTAGGATCTCCTAATCCTCCATATACTTAATCATCACAGATATATCCTTAAAGACCTGCCAGGCAGACAATAGCAAACCCATTGTCTCCAGGTGCAAGAATTCATTTTTCTTCCTATGTATATTATCACATGGCAGAACAAAGACACTTTCCTCCGCAGTGACCTCTCCGGGAATACACTGTATACATTGGATCCAACAGATTGTCACTGTGGAGGATGTGGAGTGTTTATCCGCCCTGAGGATGGGTGCCAAGTGTTGAGGGTTGTCAGGGCTGGGACATTGTGGAACATCGAAAATTAGGTATATTTACCTGTATAATGCCCCCCCCCCCTCTAGAAAAAAAAGACACATAGAAATAATGCTTAACACAAAAGACAGAGAGGGGCAGACTGATAGAGACATACATAGATAGATAGATTCATAGATAGATAGATAGATAGATAGATAGATAGATAGATAGATAGATAGATAGATAGATAGATAGATAGATAGACAGACATAGATGCAGGGCTGCCATCGGGAATTTTGGGGCCCCCTTACACAGCTTCAGGCGTGGGCTCCCTGGAGCAGAGAACCGGGGGGGGGTGCCTGGGGACCTCTGGGTCCTTTAATAAAAAGAAAAAAGAAACCTCTGGGCCCTGTAATAAAAATAAAAAAACATTTATAAAAAATACATAAAAAAGGGGGACCTCTGGGCCTTTTAATAGAAATAAAAAATATAAAAGAAATAAAAAAAATAAACATTTATAAAAATAAATAAAAAAAGGGGGGGTTGCCACATGGGGCCCTGGGGACCTCTGAGCCCTTTAATAATAATAAAAAAAATATATATATATATATATATATATATATTTATAAAAAAGGGGGGGGGTTGCCATCCGGGCCCCTTACAGGTTGTACTGCCTGTACCCACCTGATGGCTGCCCTGCATAGATGTTTAATTAAAGCGGAGGTTCACCCTAAATATAAGCCCTCCCATGTGATCCAGCATACTGGCGTCAGCGCCAGTATGCTGTTTTTTTTTTTTTTTTAAATCCATCACTTACTGTATTACGGCAAATTTTAATCTCTTTCCCCCGCGGTGGACGGCTCTAGTATAGCGCGTCACATCTTACAAAAATACCCGATAAGGACTCGGGTAATCTCGGCGAAAATGCGGCACCTGCGCACAGACCTAGGAGCTGACTGCGCAGGCGCCGTATTTCTCCGAGTCCTATTTCGGCGTTTTTCGGAGGGCGTGACGCGCCATAGCCGTAGGACTCGGAGAAATACGGCGCCTGCGCAGTCAGCTCCTAGGTCTGTGCGCAGGCGCCGCATTTTCGCCGAGATTACCCGAGTCCTTATCGGGTATTTCCGTAAGATGTGACGCGCTATACTGGCGCCGTGCACCACGGAGGGAAAGAGATTAAAATTCGCCGTAATACAGTAAGTGATGGATTTAAAAAAAAACAGCATACTGGCGCTGACGCCAGTATGCTGGATCACATGGGAGGGCTTATATTTAGGGTGAACCACCGCTTTAAATGCTTAGCTTATCTATCCTTGTAAATGCTGAGTCAGAACTGTGTCTGGAAATAGAGAAACTAGATAGATAGATAGATAGATAGATAGATAGATAGATAGATAGATAGATAGATAGATAGATAGATAGATAGATAGATAGATAGATAGATAGATAGATAGATAGATAGATAGATAGATAGATAGATAGATAAGATGTGAAAGGCTGGTCATAAATTATACAATTTTTTTCGTACAACTTTCCTATAAATTTACCAAAACCTTATAATATGAGGTCAAACCTAAACACTTTCAATTTGTATGCAATCAGACAGGTCCCTCTACTGCATAGTTTAAGATAAATTGAAAGAAATTTGAATAAGAAAATTGGAGAGAGAGAGAGAAAGAGAGAGAGAAAGAGAGAGAGAGGGGGGGGAGGAGAGAGAGAGAGAGAAAGAGAGAAAGCAAGAGGGGGAGGGAGGGTGGGGAAGAAGGAGAGAGCAAGAAAGAGAGAAAGAAAGAGAGAGAGAGAGAGAGGAAGAAGGAGAGAGTAAGAAAGAGAGATAGAATAAAGAAAGAAAGAGAGAGAGAGGGGGAAGAAGGAGAGAGCGAGAGAGAGAGAAAGAAAGAAATAGATAAAGAGAGAGAGAACGGAAGAAGGAGAGAGCGAGACAGAGAGAAAGAGAGAGAGAGGGAGAGGAAGAAGGAGAGAGTAAGAAAGAGAGATAGAATAAAGAAAGAAAGAGAGAGAGAGGGGGAAGAAGGAGAGAGCGAGGTAGACAGAAAGAAAAATAAATAGATAAAGAGAGAGAGAGAGAGGAAGAAGGAGAGAGCGAGAAAGAAAGAGAGAAACAGAAAGAAGGAGAGAAAGGGGGAGAAGAAGGAAAGCGAGAAAGGAAGAGCGAAAGAAAGAGAGATAGAGAAAGAAAGAGAAAAAAAGAGAAAGAGAGAGGGGGAAGAAGGAGAAAGCGAGAAAGAGAGAGAAAGAAAGAGAGAGGAAGAAACAGAGGGCGAGAAAGAGAGAGAAAGAAAGAGAGAAAGAGGAAGAAGCAGAGGGCGAGAAAAAGAGAGAGAAAGAAAGAGAGAAAGAAAAAAAGGGAGAGGAGGAGAGAGAGAGAGAGAGAGAGAGAGGAAGAAGGAGAGAGCAAGAAAGAAAGAGAGAAAAAGAGAGGGGGGGGGAGAGAGAGATTTAATTAAATGCTTAGCTTCTTTATCCTGATAAATCCTATACAGTATAGTATATATATATTTCTCTGTCTGAAAATAGAGAAAAAGTGAGATAGATAGATAGATAGATAGATAGATAGATAGATAGATAGATAGATAGATAGATAGATAGAATGGCCCGGATTCATGTAGCACTTACGCTGACGTATCTACAGATACACTGCGTAAGTACAAATGTGCGCCGTCGTATCTATGCGCCAGACCCACAAACTAAGTTACGTCGAAAAATAGGCTTCTTCCGACCGACGAAACTTTCCTACGCCGGCGTATCGTGGGCGCATATTTATGCTGGATGCATATGGAAGTTTCACATCAGATATGCAAATGAGGGAGATACGCCAATTCACGAACGTAGATGCGCCCGGCGCATGTTTTAAGCGATTTGCGTAAGGGTTACGTCCAGCGTAAAGTTGTTCCTCATATAGGAGGCGCATACCATTCAAAGGTATGGACCAGGGAACGGACGCCATCAAATTTTACGTCGTGTACGCCGTTTACGTAGTACGTGAATAGGGCTGGGCGTAGGTTACGTTCACGTCGTAGACAGTGTTTCGACGTAACTTAGGCAGTTTTTTCGACGTGACTGTGAGCATGCGCACTGGGATGCGTCCAAGAGATGACGCATGCGCAGTTCGTTTTTTGAAGCTCAGCCCATCATTTGCATGGGGTTACGCTTCATTTTAATATATCACGCCCACTTCCAGCTCACTTCCACCTACATTGACTTACGTCGGCTTACGCCGACAACTATACGCTACGCCGGCGCAAAGTTGAACGCATTTTCTTTGTGAATACCATGCTTGCCTCTCAACGTTGCGCAGGCGTAGCGTAAAGAAGATACGATACACCCGCACAAAGATGCGCCGAGGTACGTGAATCTAGCTGAATGTGTATAATAGACAAATAGACGTGTAACTGAATGGTTAGCTTCTCTATCCTTTCAAAGACTATAGATATTTCCATAGTGTCCGGTCTAGATTAGAACGAAAGATAAGATAAGATACGATGACATAAGGTAAGAAGATAGATAGAATAGTAAAATTGATGCACAAAGAGAAAGATTTATTAAATAGATACCGTATATACAGACAGACCGAAATGTTTAATTGAATGCCTAGCTTCTCTCTCTCTCTCTCTCTCTCTCTCTCTCTCTCTCTCTCTCTCTCTCTCTCTCTCTCTCTCACTCACTCTCACTCTCTCTCTGATAATACATCATATATCGTATATTTAAATGGTAGAAGGTAGATGGATAAATATATTTTGTACACATGAGTGCTTAGCTTCTGTATCCCTGTTATATAACGGCTATGGATAATTCCGCAGTGTCAGAACTGAATCTGGAAATTGTCGTCAGGAGACAAGTCAGTTCCTGGATGTGAATGTCTATAATCTTCTCTCCTATACAGCGACACAGACTGCGGCCTCGGCACTCTCTCTCTCTATGGAGGGTCGGGGGCCAGCTCAGCATATTGCCGGGAAGGATTATTTGCTGTTACTTCTAGAACAATGTTCATATTCTCAGCATGTATGTATAGTGTGTACATTCCAGCCTTGTACTGTACAATCATTCATCGCTCTGTAAATAGGACTCGGTAAAGTAAATGTGAGCGGCAGGAAATATAACCTTCCTATTTCAAAGGGTCACACTTCCCAAAAATATTTCTGTGTCTGGTAGATGTTGGTAAGTTGTATTAAGTGCTATTATTTTTCATCAGGAAGGAAGGAAGGAAGGGAGAAAGGAAGGAAGGAAAGAAGGAAGGAAGGAAGGAAGGAAGGGAGAAAAGAAGGGAGGAAGGAAGGAAGGAAGGAAGGGAGAAAGGAAGGAAGCAAGGGAGAAAGGAAGGAAGGAAGGAAGGAAGGAAGGAAGGAAGGAAGGAAGGAAGAAGGAAGGGAGATAGGATGGGAGTGAGAAAGATAGGATGGGAGGGAGGATGGAAGGAAATAATTAATAAAGGTAAGGAGGGAGGGAGGAAGGAAAATATGATGGGAGTGAGGAAGATAGGATGGGAGGGAGGATGGAAGGAAAAAATGAAGGAAGGAAGGAAAGGAAGGGAGAAATAGAGGAAAGAAAGAAAGAAAGAAAGAAAGAAAGAAAGAAAGAAAGAAAGAAAGAAAGAAAAAATGGAGGGAGAGAGGAAGGAATGAAGAGAGGGAGAGAGGGAGGGAGGAAGAAAGAGAGGGAGGAAGGGAGGGAGGAAGAAAGAGAGGGAGGGAGGGAGGAAGCAAGGGAGAGAGAGAGGAAGGAAGGAAATAAAGAAGGGAGGAAGGAAGGAAGGAAGGAATGAATGAAGATAAGGAGGGAGGAAGGAAGGAAGGAAGGAAGGAAGGAAGGAAGATAAGGAGGGAGGAAGGAAGGAAGGAAGGAAGATAAGGAGGGAGGGAGGAAGGAAGGAAGGAATGAAGGAAGGAAGGAAGGAAGGAAGGAAGGAAGGAAGGAAAGAAGATAAGGAGGGAGGGAGGGAGGAAGGTAGATAGGAAGGAAGGAAGGAAGAAATTAAGGTAGGGAGGGAGGAAGGGAGATAGGATGGGAGTGAGGAAGATAAGATGGGAGGGAGGAAGGAAGGAAAGAATGAATAAAGGTAAGGAGGGAGGGAGGGAGGGAGGGAGGGAGGGAGGGAGGGAGGGAGGAAGGAAGGAAGGTAGGAAGGAAGAAAGGAAGGAAAGAATAAAGAAAGAAAAGGAAGGGAGAGAGAGAGGGAGAAATGAAGGAAGGAATGAAAGAAAAAAGGGTGGGAGAGAGGAAGGAATGACAAGAGGGAGGAAGGGAGGGAGGAAGAAAGAGAGATAGGGAGAGAGAGGAAGGAAGGAAATAAGGGAGGGAGGGAGGGAAGAATGAATGAAGGTAAGGAGGGAGGGAGGAAGGAAGATAGAATGGAAGTAAGGAAAGAAGGAATGGAGGGAGGGAGGAAGGAAGGAAGGGAGGAAGGAAGATAAGGAGGGAGGAAGGAAGATAAGGAGGGAGGAAGGAAGGAAGGAAGATAAGGAGGGAGGAAGGAAGATAGGAATGAAGGAAGAAATGAAGGTAGGGAGGGAGGAGGGGAGTGAGGAAGACAGGATGGGAGGAAGGAAGGAAGGAAAGAATGAATAAAGGAAGGAAGGAAGGAAGGAATGAAAAAAAATGAAGGAAGGAAAGGAAGGGGGAGAGAGAGGGAGGAATGAAGGAAGGAAAGAAAGAAAAAAGGGTGGGAGAGAGGAAGGAATGAAAGGGAGGAAGGGAGGGAGGAAGAAAGAGAGGGAGGAAGGAAGGAAGGAAGGAAGGAAGGAAGGAAGGAAGGAAGGAAGGAAGGAAGGAAGGAAGGAAGGAAGGAAGGAAGGAAGGAAGGAAGGAAGGAAGGAAGGAAAGGAGAGAGAGGAAGAAAATAAGGAAGGAAGGAAGGAAGGGAGGGAGGGAGGAAGGAAGGAAGGAAGGAAGGAAGGAAGGAAGGAAGGAAGGAAGGAAGGAAGGGAAGAATGAAGGTAAGGAGGAAGGAAGATAGGATGGAAGGAAGGAAGCAGGAAAGAAGGAAGGAAGGAAGGAAGGAAAGAGGAGGGGATTTAGTGTCAGTGGAGTTGATTTACTAAAACTAGAGCCTGCAAAATCTGGTGCATCTCTGCAGAGAAATCAGCTTCCATTTTTTTTTGTCAAAGCTTAAACAAGCTGAAGTTAGAAACTGATTGGCTGCCATGCACAGCTGCACCAGATTTTGCACTCTAGTAAATGGACCCCAGGCTATATTCACAATTGTGCTTGTCAGGAATAAACAAACAATTGTACCCCTTCCCCACACACACAGAAACGCGTTGCCCTTTAGTAGTTGTGAGGCAGTTATTCATTCTTAACGGCGCCTCCACACATCTGCTAGCACACTCTTTTCCCAGCTAGAGATCCATGCGGTTTGGTGTGGCGCAATTTTGCAGAATGGTCAGGCACTTCTCTTGCACATTTCTCATGTATAGGGCAGCGCTTGGAAATGAATAGGCTGCCCTATATATGATGCACAGGAATGCATAAAAAACATCCTGCATGGTGTGAACAGACCTTGAGGTAGGATTAAAAATAACAAAAAATGCGCACTTTGTTTCTTGGCTTTACTCTCTTCACCCCTGGAAAGGTTCTACCCCCTTTACGACCAGCATACCAATTTGGAACATAGAACATGTCAAGTATCTCACAAAATTGTTGCAGGTCTTCTGAAACCCAGAGAAGAGCTGTACTGCCTTGGGTTGATGCCGAGAGGCTGAATGGAAAATGTAATCGATATTGTAGGCCCCTGGAACGCAGCAGGTCTAGTAAGGGATAAACAGGGCTTTTTTTCAGCAGGAACGCTGGGGAACACAGTTCCGGCACCTCCCAAACTGAATGCATGTAATGGAGAGAGGTTCTGGGGTGTGCTGGAGAGTCTATTGTTGCTAGAGGGGATCTATTTTGCAAAGGAAAGGAGTCTAGTGTTGCTGGGGAGTTCTTCTGTTGCTCGTGGGGGAGCTATTGCTGCTGGGGGGGGGTCAGTCATTGCTAGGAGGGATGCACTGTTGAGGGAGGGGTCTTTGTTGCTGGCTGCTGGACGGTCTATTGATGCTGGCTACTGGGGAATCTATTATTGTTGGAGGGGATCTATTTTTGAAGGGGGGTCTATTGTTGCTGGTGGAGGATCTATTGTTGCTGTGGGTGGGTTTTATGTTGCAGGAGAGATCTGCTGGCTGTTGGAGTGTCTATTGATGCTGGCTACTGGTGAATCTATTTTTGCAAGGGGATCTATTGTTGCTGGTGGGGTATATATTGTTGCTGGGGTTGGGTCTTATGTTGCGGGGGGTCAGTCATTGCTGGGAGGGATCTGCTGGTTGCTGGATGATCTATTGTCGCTGGGGTGTCAATTGTTTCTAGATCTATTTTACTGCCTTTCTTGTTATCATTAATAAATTCCATACAAATTATTAGCACCACAAAATTAAACTTGTTTCTGTATTCTTTAAAAAGGGTGGTACTGGGAGGTGGGTAAGGGGTGGAGTTAAGGGTGACTTGGAAGGGAGGAGTTCCTACACCTATTCTCTGAGAAAAAAAGCCCTGGGGATAAAGATCTCTGTGATGCTGAAGGGTGATGGTTGAGAGATCTTGGATGATGCAAATGTCCACCCTATCGTGAGTGAGCCTGATTCTGTTGCAAGCCTCATGCAAGATCTCCTCCTTCAGCTAGTAATTTACCAGGCAACATGCCACATCCCTTGCTTGGAGGGTCAGACTCCCTGCCCCTTGGTTGCAGGGCACGGCTTATGCATTCCATCTCAATATGCGTGAATGGGGGTCTGTCCAAAAGGTTATTAAAGATGCTTGCCACCTTGAGTAATAGCTGCTCTGGATCCACTGTTTCTGGTAGGCCTGCGAACCCTCAGGTTGTGGCATCTCCCTCGATTATCTAAATCTTCTATGTAATGGTTGAGATCACAGAGTTGTAATGTGTGTATCCACTGTTTAATTTTCGAGGCAGATGGTGAAACCCTGGTGGGCAGCATTTTTTTCCATCTTGTGCACTTGGCCCACCAGCGCTTGTATATCATGCCGCAGATCCATGATGGCAGCCAACAGGGTGTCCTTGTCCACTGCAATGCTGCAGAGATCACTCAGGCTTGGCTGTTTATGTTGGAGCGTAGAAGATCTCTGGGATGCTTTGGTCCCGGGGAGAGAGAGATTAAGTAGCAGAGGGGCTGCGTGATGGTTTCCCTATGTGATGGGAAAACAAGGCAATAAGAAAGCCTCTGATGATGCTGGATCTAGTCCTCTGCTGGTGGGAGCTCCAGAGCAAACCGTCCATTTTCCTCTGTATTTTCCAGGAAACACCATCGTATCTCTGTTTTTTTTTTACTGGGTATCTATGCGTGTGATTCATAGAATCATTTACGCATAGATACAGTGAAGATCCGACAGGTGTAAAACACTTACACCGTCGGATCGTAGATGTAATTACTTTTGTGGCCGCTAGGTGGCCTTTACGTTGTTTTCTCATTTGCCTATGCAAATGAGCCTAATACGCCGATTCCCGAACATTTTTACGCCGCCCCGTCGTCGTTTACATCGTTTCCGTAAACCTACCCCTGCTTTTTGAGCGGTAGGCTTACGAAGTTCCGTCGTATGCCATGTTAAGTATGGCGTCGGGTCAGCGTCGTTTTCTTCCATCGGTTACGTCGTTTTACTAAGTCGTTCGCGAATAGGGCATTGCGTAAGTGACGATCAACAACGTTTTCCGACGTGAGCTGGAGCATGCGCACTGGGCTTTTTTCCCGGCCGGCGCATGCGCAGTTCGATCGACGCGGGAGCGCACTTAATTTAAATACAAGCCGCCCCCTTTGAATTATGCGGCCTTATGCCGGGCCATTTACACTACGCCAATGCAACTTACGGAGCAAGTGCTTTCGGAATACGACACTTGCTCTGTTAAATTGCGGCGGCGTAGTGTAAATGGCTTACGCTACGCCGGCGGGCAATGTACAAGAATCTGGCCCTATATTTTTTACTTTATGCTATACAACATATCTAATAAAAAAAAACTTGGCCAAAATGTATTCATGTCTTTGGTTTAAAAAATCACAATACGTTCATACGTGGTCCAGGCCTCCCTAATCCATGCGCCCGTCCCCTAATTTACAAGCAGGGTTCCAGATCCATGGATTCCAATGGGAGTTTTTTTTTTAGGCACACATGATTAGAGCCTGAGGATCTAATTGGCTTAAAAAAAGGTAGGCTCAGGGCGCAGAGCACTCCACCCCCGAGCCCACTCACTTGTGTGACAATAGCGAAATTATTATTGGCTATTGTCTTCCTGCCTCATCCTCCCAGGCCAATCCTGGCTCAGGAAGCGGGTCCTGAGACCCGATTGGCCGAGATGAGAAGTGATCCTATTGGTCACCAAGGAGGGAGGAGATGCAGGGGAAGCCATGCCGCTGTGAAGTCGAGGAAGGGGGAGACACAGAGGCCTGCCACCCGGAGGAAGCCTGCAACCTAGATGGGGTAAGTGCAGGGGACCGACTGGGGGGTGCAGGAGACCCGACCGACCACCGGGGGATTGGTTGGTGTGGGACGGATTGCCGCCCCCCTCCCCCAAAATTATACCAATAGCCGCCACGGGCGAAAAGTGCAGTGGGACTGCAATAAAAAGGCGGGAAATCTGATGATAACTGGCTAACTGCCACTGACATCACCAGTGACACTAATACAGTGATCAGTGCTAATACTATACACTGTCACTGTACTAATGACACCGCCTGGAAAGGGGTTACCATTTAGGGACAATCAAGGGGTTTAACTGTGTACCTAATGATGTTTACTGTGTGTACTGTGTGTACTGTTTATCCTGAGTGATGTGCTGGTTTTTACTCCCTGCCGAACATCGCTGCTCTCTGTAGATTCGCTCAGCCGATCACCCTCTTGTCGGCTTGTGCTGTAGCCAATGACATCACAGCTGGGGTGGCGAGCATGTACGCGCTCGCACCCTCTACCCAGAAGTTCTCACGTACATCTATCAGCAGCAAGCGCCCTATGGGTACAAATAACGTACACTCACTGTATGTGATATTGGCATAATGCCATATCTATATATATATATATATATATATATATATATTTGTCTGAACCCCCCCCCCCACCTTTAAAAACTTGCGGCAGGGGTTCGACCACCCCCCCCCCCTGTTTTTTTTATTTTTTTACATTAAAAAAAAAAATCGTTTTACCCCCCCCACCTTTAGCAACTTGCAGTAGGGGGCCCAACCACCCACCCCACCCCTTTCTTTTCCGTCTGACCTTAGCAACTCGCGGCAGGAGAGAGAAGAGAAGACTTGACTTGACTTTGTCAAGAGAGAAGTCACCCCCCCCCCCCCCCCCCGGTTCTCTGCTACAGGGGGGCCCTGCCTAAAGCTGAGTAAGGGGCCCCAAAATTTGTGATGGCTGCCCTGCTAGCACATACCTAAGTTGAAAAACTGAGTCTAGGCAATTTCCTTCAGTCATGAAGTGGTTTAATACCACCAACAAAAAAATGTTTCTGTTATAAAAAAAAAATGATATAAAATGAATTTAGTTACAATGTTGCATGACAGAGTATTTGTCAGTCAAACTGTTACAGCGCTGAGAACTGTCCTGAACAGGGAGAGATGTAAGTAGGCAAAATGAAGGTGGTTAATCGATCGATTTCAGGCATCTAGACATAAAAGATAAGTGGACGTTATACCTTTAGCACAGCGGCAGGCTTTCTTGGACCACAATAACCGTTCATTGACCGATTTAACTTTTTTTTCTTTAAATTGCCAATCCTGCATTTCACAAACCGCTCTCCCGTCTTCTGAGATCCAGGAGACTTGGTTTGTTACATTGTTTCTGGAAAGATGTAATTGCAGCAAATATTGTGCAGGTAGCCGCGGAGTGCGGTCATTAGTGAGTCAGGGATCTGCAAAGAACGGCGGTCAATACCAGCTTGCCGTCCTTCTGCTTCTCTGTAATGAGCTGGTTGATGTGCGCGTCCGATGGTTCATTACATTAATTACAAGTAGAGATGAAACATGGCCATTTTCTGCGGCAAGCCTTTCCAACGTTACACACATAAGAGTAATTACAGTGTACTGTGTGCCGGGGACGGTGCGGGGGACATCTGCAGAATGAGTAATAGTAAACCTGCGGGATTTGTTAGTTATAGAATGGGGTGGGGGGGTTCAGCTTCAGGTTGGTTTTATTAAAAATACATTTGTTAGTAAGAACATCAGAGATTGTTGATCCAGAGAATTTCTGATTGCCTTAGGGGAACTTTTTTCCCCTGGTGGAGCAAATTGGACCAAGTTTTATTTTACCTTCCACTGGATCAACCACAAGCATTTTTTCCCCTTCCTCTGGAACAATCATAGGAACTTGTTTGCCTTCCTTCAAATCAACCATGGACCTTTTTTTGTTTCCCTTGGATCAACCATAGGCATTTTTTCTTCTTCCTCTGGATCAACCATAGGCACTTTTTTGCCTTCCTTCAAATCAACCATGAGCATTTTTTGCCTTCCTCTGGATCAACCATGGGCATTGTCTTCTTCTGAATCAACCATGGGCATTTTTTTGTCTTCCTCTTCATAAACCACAAGCATTTTATGCCTTCCTCTGGATCAACCAATGGCAATTTTCCTCTGAATCAACCATGTGCACCGCCGTTTACGACCTTCCATCCAGCCACGCCAAGCTTATCGACACACTCTGACAATCCTGCATACACGATCCATTCCATTTCCCATAATCAAGACAAGACTCCGCTCTGTACTTGTTTCCAAATGAATAAACGCTTTATTGGTTTCTTAGCTTGCTTATATATCTAGTACAGCATGTTAAAGTTAATCACATGACAATGCAATCTCCACCCCCCCTATTCACACACTGGGGCTAATTCTCTAGCAGACATTTCGGCACCGATACTGACGAGATCTATCACATTCCTTTATCAATAGAATTCAAACAAAATACAATTGCCATGCTAATTCAATACATCCGAAGAGAGACGTTAACACAGGGCTTTAAACAGTTTTATCACACAATGGAAAGGTCTTTCAGGAGCCGATGCAATTAACACCTTTCAACAGAATGTGTCCACACATTGAAGAGCCAACCTCACTTAACATTTCAATAGCCGGAGCTAAGCATTAAAGAGTCATTCTTTTGACTGGTAGAGTCAACATGAACCACTTGTAATATTCCAGTATCCTACAATATGAAGTATCAATAATGTCCCATCTCATGTAATACATAAAGTATGATTTTATTAGCCACCCTACGCCCAAAGGGCACAGGGTGGACTTAGACCCAGGAGTCATTAGTGTCCCTGGCACAGGAGTATCTCTCATCCTTCCAAAGTCTCTGGTTGTCACGGTTCATTCCGTTACAATAGGTATTTTGTGCCTTCCTCTGGATGAACCGTGGACATTTTCTTGTCTTCTTTCGAATCAACCATGAGCATTTCATGCCTTTCTCTGGATTAACTATAGGCATTTTTCCTCTGAATCAACCATAGGCAATTTTCCTCTGGATCAGCCATATGACATGTTTTCTTCCTCTCCATAAACAATAGGCAATTTTTTCCTTCCTCTGGATGGCCATTGTTTTGCCTTCACCTGGTTCAAAGCATTTTTTCGTCAGGATCAACTATAGGCATTTTTACCTTGCTCTGAATAAACTATGGACATGTTTTGCCTTCCTCTCTATAAACCATTGGCATTTTTTTTGCCCTTCTCTGGATCAACCATAGACATTTTTTTGTCTTCCTCTGGATCAACTATAGGTATTTTCTTTAAATCAATCATGGGCATTTTTTTATGTCTTCTTCTGGATCAACCATAGACGTTTTTTGCCTTCCCGTTGATCAACCATGGGCATTTTTTGCCTTCCACTTCATATGCCATGGGCATTTTTTGCCTTCCTCTGGATCAACCGTTTTTTGCCTTCCTTCGAATCAACCATGAGTATTTTTTTTGCCTTTCTCTAAATCAATCATGGGCATTTTTTTTATTTCTTCGTCTGGATCAACCATAGATATTTTTTGCCTTCCCGTTGATCAACCATGGGCATTTTTTCTCTGAATCAACCATGGGCATTTTTTGCCTTCCACTTCATATGCCATGGGCATTTTTTGCCTTCCTCTGGATCAACCATGGGCACTTTTTGCCTTCCTCTGGATCAACTATAGGTATTTCTTTCTCGTACATCATGGGACACAGAGCGGCATATTCATTACTATATGGGTTATATGGAGTACCTTCAGGTGTGGACACTGGCAATCTCAAACAAACAGGAAGTCCCTCCCTATATAACCCCCTCCCCTAGAGGGAGTCCCTCAGTTTTTTCGCCAGTGTCTTAGGTGTTGGTCACGGAATAGCTTTGCTCCACATCCTTGGGATTAAGGGCGGGCTAACCGGATCTGTCCAAGGAGCCTCAGTGCCAAAATGGACAGTACCCGGGCCCCAAACCGTGGGGTTTTGCCTATAATGCTCCTCTTTGGAGGGCTGGACCCTGGGCCCAGGACTTGGAGTTCGTAAAGACCATAAGTTCCTGTTTGCCAGGGTGCTATATAGGTCCAGGACAGTGGGTACCTTCATAGGACCCCAGGGCCTGAAGGTCTACTACGCTACCCACGGAGATGGGAGAAGATTGGACCGTTTTGCAAAACGTCCTGCGGCATGGAGCAGGTAAGAGGGGAGCCTGCGGGACTTGGTTCAACAGCAGGCTCTCCAGGGGAGATCTTAAGGGGGGTAGCCTGAGTATGCTCTGCATTGGCACCATGGTCACTATGTCTGATGGACAGGATGCCCTGAAATGTTTCCCCCCATCATTTGATCCCCCTACCTATCTATGTATGTTTGCTAGCTACCTGCTGCTCGCTGGTTGAAGATCTTTTGTAAAAAAAAAAAAAAAAAAAATTTTGTCTCTAGGCTAAAGGGACTCCTTAGGGGCCTGTTTTAGCCTTACCTTGCCGGGATTCAAAATCTTGTCGCCTGATGCGTCCTCCAACCTGCATTCCTGGGCTCCAGAGTGCGTCTCCTCCTGGGCTCTCCCCCCCCCCCCCCGACAGTCGCGCACGCGCGCGCGTGCACGCGCGCATGCATATAGAAAATGTTCGCGCCGTTCGGGAGGGGGGGGGGGGGGGGCGTGACTGCAGTGTAGAGTGGGCGTGCCTTCAATTGCTGTTATACACAGCAGGCGCGTTCTTAGCTCAGTTCAAAGCTGAGCTGGAGAGAGAGGACGTAGAGCTGGCAGCACAGTGACTCCCGGTGGCGAGAAGGGGTACTACATGCTGGAGTCAGCTCCAATACTTTTTGTTAAGCCAAAATCCCCTTGGCAACAGGTTGAATGCTGGCAAACATGTTGGGGGTGGGGCTGTATGTTGTGAATAATATTATAAAGGAAAACATACTGAGCCCCACCGTTTTTGGGCATTAGTGATCCTATTGTAACCTAAACCTTATTTTTTTTTTGTACTCCTGGCTATAACAGTCTGTTGTTGTAAGCGGAGTCCCTCGGTTTTGTATTATGGCTTCCAAGGGTTCAGGATCAAAACACAAAAAAAAAAAAGAAAAGGCAAAGACAAAGGGGTTCCTCCTCTGGTTCTGATGATATGCCAATACTTTCCCCACAGGTTATTCCTATAGGGGTCACCCTGGATAAGCCATTAAGGGGGTCTGGTGCTGAGGCTGGCCCAGGTCGGCCCAACCCTGTGGTATCACAGAGGAGATGCTAGCCGTCACCCTAGGGGGGCTAGAGAAAAAAGTTAACAGCTATGATCGCTGGCTCTTTTTCTGGCAAAAAGCGGACTGGATCCCCATCGCCAAAAGGGACAGAACCTAGAGGAAGGATCTACCACGGAAGAATAGTTTTCAGCCTCCCAGACGGAGAGTCTGTGGGTCCAGTCTTTGACAGACATGGTCCGCTCGGCATTTAATTTGCCATTTCCAGAGCCTCAAGTTTCTGCGGTATCCTCTTTAGGTTCTTTTAAAAGCGCCTTTAAGCAACGCAGCTTTTCCGGTCCATCCTCTGTTAGAGGAATTGGTTTTTCCAGGATTGGGACGACCGGACAGAATTTTTTTCTGCCGCCTAAAGCTGACGAGAGGGTAGTCTTTATGCACGTCTGCCGGGAAATATTTGTGCTTGCAGGCACTCCTTCCCCTGACCAATTGCTCTTTAAAAGGGGGCCCGGATGGCTCAGTCGGTAGAGCATCGGACTTTTGGTCTGAGGGTCCAGGGTTCAGGTCCCGGTTCGGGCACTGCTTTTCAACTACCCGTGAGGTCCTTGAGGCCACATCTCCCGGAAAGCGCCTGATCTCGTCTGATCTCGGAGGCTAAGCAGGGTCGGGCCTGGTTAGTGCCTGGATGGGAGACCACCTGGAAGGTTTTCTGTTATTTACCCTATGGAAAAGACATTTTTTCTAAGAAAGGGGGCGCTCCCAACTGTGGACGCAGCCATCTCATGGGTGAATAAATCATTAACTGGCCTAAGGGGAAACATACAAATGTTTAAGGTCCCGGTCGATAAACGTTTAGAGACACTTTCCAGCATCCTTGGCTACAGCCAGCAGTGGCTGCAAGTGGAGTTTTGTCAGGCGTTAAAGAACCAGACAAAACAGATGCTTAAGACATCCCTGCCCAATAGGCAGAGGAGTTATTGGATATTCCCAGAGCTCTGTGCTTTGCGGTAGAGGCTATAAAAAGACTCCATCCAGCAAACGTCTCGTTGTCACTATTTTTAGTGCATATGAGAAGGCTCTTATGGTTGAAGAACTGGGCGGCCGAGCCCCATGTAAAAGACTGCTGGCAGGTTTGCCCTTCCATGGAAAGATCTGGATAAATACATTCAGACTGTTTCAAGTGGCAAAAGTACCCTTTTACCAGTCAAAAGAAGTTCCGGGGTCCTGCGTTTAAAAGGCAGCTCCCCCCGGTACCAGGGCCCTCAAATTTCAGGCAGTACGGACCTCCTGAGCGATCAAACTTTTAACAATGGATCGCAAGGACAGGCCTCTGGGGATCGGTCCCCGACAGAGGGGGTCTGATCATCTGTGGCCGCAGGCTACAGATTAGAATTTCTAAAATTTCCTCCACAAGGAAGGCCTCAATGCGGGCAGCATTGGATCACCTGCTTTACCAGGGCATAATGGTAGAGGTACCAGCCCAAGAACAGGGGCTAGGTTTCTATTCCAATCTGTTTGTCATACCAAGGCTCATCGGCAATGTCAGACCAATTTTGGACCTAAAAGGTTTAAATGCTTACCTAAGGGTTCGCTTTTTCCGGATAGAATCCGTTTGGTCAGCAGCCGCCACACTCCAGAAGGATCTGGCTTCTATAGACATAAAGGATGGTTACCTTCATGTACCAGGTCTTTCAGCCACATCAAATATTTTTGTTTTTACGCTTCGCAGTGATACAGCGTCACTTCCAATTCGTGGCGCCCCCCTTCGGGCTGGCTACGGCCCCCGGGTATTCACAAAGGTCCTAGCTCCTATTCTAGTCAGTCTAAAGGATCCAAGGGATCTCGGTCCTAGCATACCTGGACGACCTCTTAATCATAAGATCACTCGCTTCCTTGGTGGAATGCGTAGTAGCCCTCATGGTTCAGTACCTCGAGAGGTTCGGCTGAGTCCTAAACCGGGGAAAGATCAGCATTTCAACCTACAAAGCAGTTGGAATATCTCGGCACGAGATTAGACACAGAACAGAAGATGGATGTTCCTGCCCCTGGTAAAGGTCGAGGCTATCAAAAGATTGATTCAGTTGGTTCTAAGCAAAAAAGAGCCAACTATTCGCCTATGTATGCGATGGCCATGTTCGAGGCGGTACCACACGCTTCCACACTCGTGTCCTACAGGCAGCAATTCTAGCAGCTTGGTTCTGCCCAGTGGTCTGGAAGGCTGGAGAGCGTTCTTGAACAAGTTCACTCGCCAAGGAACTTGGGCAGAGGCGGAGAGGCAGCTGCCCATCAAGGTCTGGGAGTTCTGAGCGGCTCGGCTAGCCCTCCTGGCATAGACATCCAGATTACAGGGGTCCTCGGTGAGAAGTCATTCAGACAAGGCCACAGCGGTGGCATATAGGTGAACCACCAAGGGGGAACCAAGAGTCAAGCCACTCAGAGTGAGAGGAGCTTGGTTTTTCGGTGGGCAGAGGTTTATGTACCCTGCATATCGGCGACATTCATTCCCGAGGTGGACAACCTGCAGGCGTACTTCCTAAGTCGCCAAACCCTGTCGCCGGGGGAGTGGTCTCTGCATCCACAAGTTTTTTTCAGACAATCTGCCAGAAGTGGGGAGTGCCAGACGTGGAGGTCATGGCATCAGGATTCAACAAGAAGCTAGACAGATTCATGTCTCGAACGAGGGACCCTATGGCCTGCGGAACCGATGTGTTGGTTTGCCCTTGGCATCAATCATAACTTCTATATGCATTTCCCCCACTGCAGTTACTACCCCGCCTGTGGCGCAGGATCATAGCACAGGCCGGTTATCCTGGTAGCCCCAGCTTGGTACCGGAGGGCATGGTACTCACTAGTCCTGAAATTGGCAGCGGGAGGCCCTTGGACTCTTCCTCTAGGGCCAGACCTACTCTCACGAGGCCCGATCCTCCACCCTGCATTACGGCGTCTAAATTTGACGGCCTGGCGGCTGAATCCCTGATTCTCAGGGGTAGAGGTCTGTCTAGGCAGGTAATCCCTACCCTCATTAAGGCTAGAAAGCCGGCCTCCAGGGTAATTTTGTTACAGGGTTTGGAGGGCCTACGTAGGCTGGTGTGAGGCTAAGAGATGGGTTTCCCGCAAGTATACCATTGATAGAGTATTACGTTTTCTCCAGCTAGGAGTGGATAAAGGCCTGGCATTAAGCACGATCTAGGGACAGATTTCAGCCTTATCAGTGTGGTTTCAGAGGCCGCTGGCCGCCCACTCGCTGGTTAAGATCTTCGTACAGGGAGTCTTACGTGTTAATCCTCCAGTCAAATCACCACTTTGTCCATGGGACTTAAATCTTGTTCTGTCAACTCTACAGAAACAACCCCTTGAGCCGTTGGCTGAGGTACCTTTGGTTTTACTAACTGGAAAGTCGGTATTTCTGATCACCATAGTTTCGGCCAGGAGAGTATCGGAATTGGCAGCCTTATCTTGTAAGGAGCCATATCTCATTTTACATAAGGATAGGGCGGGGTTCCGTCCTCATTCTTCCTTTCTACCAAAGGTTATATCCAGTTTCCACCTGAACCAGGATGTGGTACTTCCATGCTTCTTCCAAAACCCACCTCTAGAAAGGAGGGGTTGCTGCATACGTTGGATATTGTCAGGGCCATAAAGGCCTATCTTAAAGCTACAGAGAAGGTTCGGAAAACAGATGTGGTGTTCGTTTTACCGGAAGGGCCCAAGATGGGTCAGGCAGCTGCTTGATCCACCATCGCAAGATGGATTAAACAATTAATCGTTCAGGCCTGCGGTTTGAAGAGGTTGCCTCCTCCTTTGTCGGCAAAGGCCCATTCTACCAGGGCCATGGGCACCTCCTGGGCAGCACATCATCAGATCTCTATGGCTCGAATATGCAAGGCAGCAACGTGGTCGTCAGTCCACATGTTTACAAAATGTTATCAATTGGACGTAAGAAGGAATGCGGATACAGCCTTTGGGCAGTCAGTACTACAGGCCGCGATTCAAGCTCCTCAGGATCTGAGGGGGCTCCCTTGATTTGATTTGAGATTTACATTTCTTGTTTAAGTTGGATTTACTAGTATTTGAGTATACCTCTAAATTAAATCCTTCTTTGGAAGATGTCTCCCTCCCCTCATTAAAGCATTGCTTTCGGACATCCCATATAGTAATGAATATGCCGCTCTGTGTCCCGTGATGTACGAGAAAGAAAAAGGGATTTTTAAATACAGCTTACCTGTAAAATCCTTTTCTTGGAGTACCTCACGGGACACAGAGCTCCCACCCCTCTTTTGGGGAACATTTTGGGAGGCATACTGCTTGCTACAAAACTGAGGGACTCCCTCTAGGGGAGGGGGTTATATAGGGAGGGACTTCCTGTTTGTTTGAGATTGCCAGTGTCCACACCTGAAGGTACTCCATATAACCCATATAGTAATGAATATGCCGCTCTGTGTCCCGTGATGTACTCCAAGAAAAGGATTTTACAGGTAAGCTGTATTTAAAAATCCCTTTTTTTTGCCTTCCTCTGGATAAATCTTGGGCATTTTTTGCCTGCCCCTTCATCAACGGTGGACATTTTCTTGTCTTCTTCCGAATCAACCATGGACACTTTTTGCCTTCCTCTTCATAAAACATGAGCATTTTATGCCTTCCTCTGGATCAACCATAGGAATTTTTCCTCTGAATCAACCACAGGCAATTTTCCTCTGGATCAACCATATGACATTTTTTCTTCCCCTCCATAAACCCTAAGCATTGCGCCTTCCTCTGGATCAACTATAGGTATTTTTTTGCCTTCCCATGGATCAACCATAGGCATTTTTGCTCGCTTCCTCTGGATCAACCATTTTTTGCCTTTCTCTAAATCCATCATGGGCATTTTTTTTGCCTTTCTCTAAATCAATCATATGCATATTTTTTTGCCTTCCACTGGATCAACCATAGATATTTTTTGCCTTCCCCTGGATCAACCATGGGCATTGTTTCTCTGAATCAACCATGGGCATTTTTTTGCCTTCCTCTGGATCAACCATAGTAATTTTTCCCCTTCCTCTGGTTCAACCATAGACACTTTTTTGCCTTCCTTCAAATCAACCATGAGCATTTTTTTTACTTCCTCTGGATCAACCATAGATATTTTTGCCTTCCCCTGGATCAACCATGGGCATTGTTTCTCTGAATCAACCATGGGCATTTTTTTGCCTTCCTCTGGATCAACCATAGTAATTTTTCCCCTTCCTCTGGTTCAACCATAGACACTTTTTTGCCTTCCTTCAAATCAACCATGAGCATTTTTTTGACTTCCTCTGGATCAACCATAGATATTTTTGCCTTCCCCTGGATCAACCATGGGCATTGTTTCTCTGAATCAACCATGGGCATTTTTTTGCCTTCCTCTGGATCAACCATAGTAATTTTTCCCCTTCCTCTGGTTCAACCATAGACACTTTTTTGCCTTCCTTCAAATCAACCATGAGCATTTTTTTGACTTCCTCTGGATCAACCATAGATATTTTTGCCTTCCCCTGGACCAACCATGGGCATTGTTTCTCTGAATCATCCATGGGCATTTTTTTGCCTTCCTCTGGATCAACTGTAGGTATTTTTTGCCTTCCTCTGGATTTATCATGGGTATTTTTTTTGCCTTACTCGGAATTGATCATGGGTATTTTTTGCCTTCCTCTGGATCAACCATAGGCAATTTTCCTCTGGATCAACCATGGACATTTTTTTGTCTTCCTCTGAATCAACCATGGGCATTTTTTTGCCTTCCTCTGGATCAACTTTAGGTATTTTTTGCCTTCCTCTGGATTGATCATGGATATTTTTTTGCCTTCCTCGGAATTGATCAAGGGTATTTTTTGCCTTCCTCTGGGTCAACCATAGGCAATTTTCCTCTGGATCATATGCATTTTGTTCTTCCTCTCCATAAACCATAGGCATTTTTTGCCTTCTTCCTCTGGATCAACCATGGGCATTGTTTTGCCTTCTCCTGGTTCAACCGTTAGCATTTTTCCTCAGAATCAACCATTTTTTGCCTTGCTCTGAATCAACCATGGACATTTTTTGCCTTCCTCTCTATAAACCATATAAACTATAGTAATTTTTTTTACCTTCCTCTGGATCAAACATGGACATTGTTTTGTCTTCCTCTGGATCAGCCATGGGTATTTTTACTCAGGATCCACTATGGGCATTTTTTTGCCTTCCTCTGGATCAACCATGAACCTTTTTGCCTTCCTCTCTATAAACCATCGGCATTTTTTTGCCTTCCTCTGGATCAACCATGGGCTTTTTTTGTCTTCCTCTGGATTACCATAAACATTTTTCCTCTGATAAACCATAATCATTTTTTTTGCCTTTTGGATCAACTATGGGCATTTTTTTTCTACCATGGACATATGTGTTGCCTTCCTCTGGACTAATCATTAACATGTTTACCTCTCTTTGGATCAACCATGGTGTCACGATCAGGGGTCAGGCTTGGAGACCAGTAGGTTCTGTACTAAGACATTTTTATTAGGGCTGTGCAAATTAACTTTTAATTAATCGATTAATCTTTAATTATTTTGATTGATCAAAATCTTTTTGATCGATTAAAATTCTTTTGATTTGTACTCACCTCTCCGCCGGCTTCTGGGCCTTCAGGGAGTTCCGTCGGAGATCTGGTAACGTCACGGACACCGGCGGGGCTTGCCGTGTCCATCTGAAGGGCTCCTTTGCTGTGCCTTCATATCTGAATGCCGGCGGGACCTTACTATCTGCCACACGCAAGGGCTGTTACACTTCCCTCTATCACTTCCCTCTATCAACCTGGGATTCTACAGCCATCCACTGGGAGTTGTGATAGTTCCCTTCACGGGACATCTACATGCCGACAGACTGATGTTAACCTCTCCTCATCTGGATTCAGCAGTGGTTTCGTTATACACATTTTCATACCAGTATCATACTTAGCTACATGTTTTGTGACTGCTTTTTCTCCCGTTTGGTATTACTTGCACCATTTTTACAATTTATGTAGCTACATCGATTTTATCTCCAGTGCAATATTTATCTTGAAGACTATAAAAGTTTTAATGCTATTCCCATTTAGCGCTGCCTTTGTGTGTTTTTTGAATCCTGCTATCCATTTTTCCAGTGGTTGGAGCTGCACTGGGAATATCAGCCTGCAAGGAGATCAGCTAAAAGTAGTTGGATCTGTATGCGCGTTATAATTGATCGAAAATTAGTCGATTAATCGATTAAAAAAAAAACGATTAATCGAACACAAAAATTGTGATCAGTAACAGCCCTAATTTTTATGTATCTATTTATTTTTCTATTGGTTAAAAAAAAATGGACTTGCATCTTTTTTATAACCAAACTACCCAACTATGCAAATTGGACATACCATTAGATATTTGTTTTATATTATTTTATTTTATTTTTTCTAGAATAAATGAAAGCTCAGGCATTTGGACAGATGTTTGACTAAAAATAAACGTTCTGCCTATTTGTCTAAAATTACAAATTTATAGCAGTCTACAATGTTTACAACTGAGCTTGGAATCAGATAGCAGCAATTAAAACCACACTGTCTGGTTTCTGAAAATTTTTATATATATATATTTTTTTTTTCTGTTACGCATTTTTGGCTATACTAGGCATTGTTGAGTAAATAATAACAGATAAGACCTGGAATGTCTCAAAGTAACACTTCCAGGTATTTATTATTTTCTACAGGGATCAGGGTCATCCCCCCAACAATGCCTTCATCTGTCTCTGTTCTTCTCTCCAGAACGACAGTGTCATCATCCAGGGTCACCATCTACTTCATGGACAGAGTCCAGTTTGATGGCTGCTCCCCTGATGATACCTTGGCCTTATTCTCCATTCCCTTCTGCATGGTGTCTGCAGAAACAATGCCACCTGCGCCAGGAGAATATACCATTTAACCACTTAAGGACCCCTTCACGCCGATATATGTTGGCAGAATAGCACGCGAGTGCGCCAGACCCGGCCCGAAACCCCTGTGACCACGCCTGCGTGACCCGCGGACCCGATCGCCACCGGTGTCCCGCGATCAGTCACACCTTCCCTGTACTTCACTGTGGCAATGTCAGTGATGGTCTGTTCCCTGATATAGGGAAAGATGATCAAAGACATCACATGTCCAGCCCCGCCCCCTACAGTTAGAAACACACACTAGGTCACACTTAACCCCTGCAGCGCCCCCTAGTGGTTAACTCCTAAACTGCAATTGTCATTTTTTACAGTAATCAGTGCATTTTTATATCACTTTTCGCTGTGGAAATGACAATGGTCCCAAAAATGTGTCAAAATTGTCAGATGTGTCCGCCATAATGTCACAAAAAAATTAGTAGTAAAGAAAATTATTAATAAAAATGCCATAAAACTATCCCCTATTTTGTAAACGCAAAAAATTTTGCCCAAGCCAATCGATAAACGCTTATTGCGATTTTTTTTTTACCAAAAATATAAAGAAAAATACGTATCGGCCTAAACTGAGTAAAAAAAAATGTATATCTTTTTTGGGGATATTTATTATAGTAAAAAGTAAAAAATATTGAATTTTTTTCAAAATTGGCGCTCTATTTATGTTTATAGCGCAAAAAATAAAAACCGCAGAGGTGATCAATTACCACCAAAAGAAAGCTTTATTTTGTTTGGGAGCCACGTCGCACGACCGTGCAATTGTCTGTTAAAGCGACGGAGTGCCGAATCGCAAAAAGGGGAAAGGTCCTTTACCTGCATAATGGTCCGGGTCTCAAGTGGTTAAAGACTCTTTATGAGTTAAAACGCATTGAGGTTTTCTTGCTGCCATCTTAACCACTTACTGACCACGGCACGACATTTCGAAGAAGGGTATGTTGGTAATGGCAGTAGCTGCTGCCATAACCGGGGTATCCATCTCTTCAGACGGCAGTCCGGTTAACGATAATGGTGGTCTCTGAGGCGGATTCCCTGCAAGATCACCATTACCGGCGGCAGGAGAGGGCCCCCTCCTCCCGTCGCTCTCCCACGCGCTCCACCGCTTAACGGAGCCGTCAGTAGCAGTGGAGGCGATCGGGTCCTCTACCTACCTGGGTATGGCCCTTTGTGCATTATTCTGCGCAGTGAAAAAGTTTAGCCGTATAATATTACATCCATTACACTATGTGCCTCCTTTGGTTTTTCAATACACTGCAATGCCGTCCTTATGGTTGGACAGCTTGTATAGACATAAATACATTTTTTGCTGTTCCCGCATTTATCTGGACTAAAAACCAGATAAACATCAAAAGGCAAGATGTATACTTGTCCCAAAAAAATTAAACGCCCATTCAACCACCTGCAGTTCAGCCACTTTGTTTCCGCGATCCATGCATAACATTGACCAATCTGGTCCTGCTGATGCTGCGGTATGGATATAAAAGTTTGTACATCTCTTGAAATTTAAATTGCCTTATCGTCAGTGGTTCAGCTAGAATTCTTTTTTATCCTTTATTGCACATTTTGTTCCTTCAAAGTAGAAGCTGTGGGGTGTCAAAAATAAAAAAGGAGCTTAATGTCCAACTATTTCCATGACAGCCATGTAATTTGTGCGCCGGCTGCAGTGCCGAGCCGCGTTTCACACTGACAGAGCTATATATTTGCATTAAGGAAGATGAGGTTGCCAGGCAACAGCCATGCTGATACTCCATTCCATATAAACGGCGCACACTGAACAATAGACCAATTAAGTACATAGGCCGCGTGTTCTCTCTCTACAGAGGGCAAAGCAGTCGATATGAGGGGGGAGAGAGGCACTTGTATATATGTATGTAGTAGATTGAACTTCATCTTTTCACTTATTGAAGACCCTGAGCTTAACTGGTCAATCTTATAAAATATCTATACCCAAATCTTTGGCCAAATTGGTGAAGGACTTTTGCCATCGTTGGTTGATTTTGGTAAAAGTTTTGGTAGGATCCCAAGCGCGTCAGGACCCTACGGGGTAAACAACCGCGCTAAATCAAGATGCCAATGTCAGGTCACCTGTGGCCAGATGACCGATGCACCCCATTGGAGTCAGGAGTGCGCCACAAGGTAGTGAACCCTTTGGCAGACTGCTGCGGATGGACCACAGAGTGAATATGGAGAACAGGTCCACTGGAGCTCAAACAGTGATCCCACAGGAAGCTTGAGCCTAAGATTCCCCAGGGCGCAGAGACTAAGATCAAGCTGGTATTCACTTGAGCCTCTAGTGGTGAGGATGGCCTTAGCTGCAACTGGATCCAGGTCACGCTCCGTAGGGAGAGAGGGGAAGCAGCCACTCAGGACCGAAGAGATAATGAAGGGTTAAGCCAAGGTCGGGGGGGACAAGCAGACGAGGATAAACAAGGGACAGGCCAAGGGTCAGGGTCACAGGCAAACAAGAGTAATCAGGGACAAGCCAAGATTGGTACACAGAGATAAACGTAGCACACGTCAAGCAGGAACCCAAACACACAATGCTTAACAAACAACGTTGATCAGCAAGGCAGACCTGCAGTGCACTGGTTAATATAGAGTTCCTGGGATAGCCTGGGGTGGAGAGATGCAGGGAGGAGAGATGATAAAGGCAGCCAGGTGAGAGAGCCTGGCCTCTAAGATGAACACATGGAGAGCAAGGTAAGCTACCAGACAATACTGCAAATCCATGACAGCCACTCAACTCAACTCATGTTTTACAGCATCCATTTGCAATTAACTTTACTAAAGATACTAGTTCCAGGCCATTGTGCTGGCTCAATACTCTGAGTTATGACTTTGATGAACTGTGTACTGGTATTGGGTTAGTGACGTAAAAGGCATTGAAGCCTGGGCATTAGCCCAAAAATTAGTATCTGCAACCAACTGTGAACCATGGTGGAGGTTCCCTGCAAGGTTGGGGCTGCATTTCTGCAAATGGAGTTGGAAATTAGGTTAGGATCAATGGTGTCCTCAATGCTGAGAAATACAGGCAGATAGTTTCCCTTCATGCCATACCATCAGGGAGGTGTGTGATTGGCCTCAAATGTATTCTGCAGCAGTACAACCACCCCAAACATACAGCCAATGGGCCAGATTCACAGAGCCCTTACTCCTGTCTATCTCGCGTTAGACTGGAGTACTTTCGAATTACGCGCGTTTTTTCACTACTCTGAAACCTCAAACCATGAAAATACGGCTGCGGGCTTCAATCCGACTGGTTTACGTGTTCGTACGCCTTCGGATCTACGCTGCAATAAATTTGCGGCCGCTGGGTGGAGTTCCCGTAGTTTTCCACGTCGGGGTATGCTAATGAGCTATTGCCGACGATCCACGAAGTTACAAACGTCAATCGCAATCTCTTACGGCATCTTTAGTCATCTTTTTGCCTCGTAAAGTCATACCAGCTTTTTGCTGGTCTAATATTAGACAGCCCATGTTAAGTATGGCCGTCGTTCCCGCGTCGAATTTCAGCATTTTCCGACGTCTTTTTTTATTTTTGACGTAAGTCGTCAGGGAATAGGAATGTCCGTAAACGACGCTACTCAAACAAAAAATGACGTAACAACGTTATTTCGCGCAATGCACAGCGGGAAATTTCTGAACGGAGCATGCGCAGTTCGATCGCCGCGGGGACGCGCCTAATTTAAATGCTTCACGCCCCCTAATCGCGTATTTCGATTACGCGGCAAGAAATACACTACGCCGCCGTACCGTAAGGGACAAAATCTACCAGAATTCGTCGTACAGCCTGGTAAAATACGGCAGCGTAGTGTATCTCTGATACTCTGCGCCAACGTAATTGTATCTGAATCTGGGCCAATGTCGTTAAAGCAGAGTTCCACCCAAAAATTGAACTTCCACTTTAAGGGGGTCTCTTTTTAGAGGGTTTCAGCTCCCACTTCCTCCTGGGGCACTGTGGCGCTGGAAGGAAGTTTACCTCCCCCCCCCCCCCCCTCCCTCTCGGCAATCATCTGGGACATGTCACAGGTCCCCGATGATTGCCCGGCTGTGAAGCCACAGCCGGACGCCCATAGTCATGATGCGGCGCATTGTTTTATACTTGCGTACATTTTTTGCACAGTACTGTATATATGTAGTGAGCTTTCCCAATACAGTAGAGGTGTGTCTTTATTACATTTAGAATTTGTTGCTGCTAGGCTGTTACCATCCTGAGCTGATGTTTAGGCCTTTTTTACATTTCACGTAGCGGAATCATGTGTCGCTCGTAGGGCAGCCCATTCAATGGACCACTCATATACCACTCATAGGGCAACCCATTCAAAAGACCACTTGAATGGGCAGCCCTATGAGCATTTGTGACGCAAACATTTTGGCCATGAGCCAGGCGTGTTTTTCATACTTGTTTTGCTGTGATTTTCATACGTTTTGTTGCGCGTCAGTCATGGCAAAATTGCACTCCATTTGGGGTGCAATTAAGAATTAATTTTGCTGCGATTTTAGCTTGATTTGGAAGCATGGGCATAATCTCACCAATTTGGCCCACAATTCCAAATTCCTAGATGTGAATAAAGCTTTACCCTACCTGGGCTCTGTAGGTTTTTTTCCCTAAGCCTGGTGGGTTGATGGCTTCAGTCTGCTGCTGGAAGGAGGCTCCAGTAATCGGCATGAGAAGAATTAACCATTAGGTCATGAATATATATCCGAATTTGCCAATCCCTGTTGTTCAGAGTTATGGTATGGGGAGATGGTAAACATTTTTGGGAGCACCTTTCCAGAGCTCTCTATCCCTTGGGGAGGGTCGATCCTAGGGTCGCAGGCGCCTGGGTGCAGAAATATTTCTGGTGCCCCACATGGGAGTGGTCATTTTACTAACTCCTCCTCTTTACAAATTTACTATGGCAACAACTCAACAACAGAAATGCTCCCCCACAAAGTCTTTATTACCCTGGGATCCTTACATGATCTCTATACGATAAACAAAATACAGGAAGAGGAGCAGAGTACTTTATTGGGACCTGGAGGGGGGCCTCTCTGATGGACACATAGGGGGATTCTGTTAAAGAGTCTGTTAGAAAGACCCCCCAGACATACTACAGACATGATACAGGAGATGGTCAGAGACTGCAGACATAGTACAGGAGATGGTCAGAGACTACAGACATAGTACAGGAGATGGTCAGAGACTGCAGACATAGTACAGGAGATGGTCAGAGACTACAGACATAGTACAGGAGATGGTCAGATACTGCAGACATGATACAGGAGATGGTCAGAGGCTACAGACACAGAACAGGAGATGATCAGAGACTGCAGACATAGTACAGGAGATGATCAGATAATGCAGACATAGTACAGGAGAAGATTAGAGACTACAGACATACAGACATACAGGAGATGATCAGAGACTGCTGCAGACATGATATAGGAGATGGTCAGAGACTGCAGACATGATATAGGAGATGATAGAGACTGCACACATAGTACAGGAGATGATTAGAGACTGCAGACATAGTACAGGAGATGGTCAGAGACTGAAGACAATAGTACAGGAGATGGTCCATTAGATCCCTTTCACACTGGAGGGGTTTTTCAGGCGCTTTAGTGTTAAAAATAGCACCTGAAAAAAGCCTCATCTGCAAACCCATTGTGAGAGCCCGAGTGCTTTCACACTGGAGCGGTGCACTGGCAGGACATCAAAAAATCTCCTGCAAGTAACTTCTTTGAGGCGCTGGGAGATGGGAGGGGAAGGCATTCTAACTGGAGTTGCAGGATCCCAGACTCCCAGTGTGAGGAATTAATTCCTGCACATCAGCACTCAGCAGCCACTGAAAACTAGAACCCTTTGTTTCAGGAAGAGGAGCGGCCCCTCCCCTGAGCACTGCCAGAAGGAGGGGAGAACTCTGGCACTTTGGCGCCCCCATCTCTGCAGGCGCCTGGGTGCAAAGCACCCTGCCTAGGATCGGCACTGCCCTTGGGGCTTCTCCCTGGGAGGAAACCTGTGTGAAGAATTGCTATCTGGTTCTGAGCATGTGCTGAGGGCCCAAAGAACTAAGCTGAAGCTGGAGTACATCCCTGAAGGGACATGGGCTGAAGAGAGGTTTTTCTTGCTGATGAAAGAGCTAGGTAAACTTTTCATTAGGACCTTGAAAGAACATACTTTGCCCATGGGCTTAGAATTTTTTTGTCGGCTTACAGAGGGAAATAATTGAGATTCAGGAGCAAGGAAGCAAGTACATCATCCCCTTGAAGTCCCTTTTAAGGACCTAGGACTGAGACTCCCAAGGTGTTGAGAGTGACCAACTCTACCCTGGGTGGGTATTTTCCTCTTGAGCGTAAGGAAGGCTGCATGTTCTTCCCGGTTTGGGTACTGTAACTTTGCGACATGAAAATTGCAATTACCACCATTTCATATGTGCAAAAAAATTAAAAAGGGCATGTAACGGAACGTCCCACACTCCGATTGAGTGCTTCTGTCATATACCGCTTCCTATCAGTCTGGCTATAGATATCAGATATTGCATCTGCCCTCAACACACAACGAGACGAGACTTGTTTGTGTGCTAAACATGGAGGGCCGGATCCACAAAGCATTATGGCGGCGTATCTCCAGATACGCCGCCATCATTTCAAATTTGCGCCGGTGTATCTTTGTTTTGTATCCACAAAACAAGATACGCCGGAATTATGCTAAAATACGACTGGCGAAAGTCTATTACGCCGTTGTATCTTAGTTGCATATTTACGCTGGACGCTAGGGGCACTTCCGTAGATGTTCAGCGTAAAATATGCAAATGAGATAGATACGCCAATCCACAAACATACGTACGCCCGGCGCATTCTTTTTACGTCGTTTACGTAAGAGTATGTCCGGCGTAAAGTTACCCCTGCTCTATAGAGGCGTACGCAATGTTAAGTATGGACGTCGGGACAGTGTCAAAATTTTCCGTCGTTTACGTTGTTTGCGTAAAACGTTCGCGAATAGGGCGAAAGCATTGACTATTTGCGACGTGATTTCGCGCATGCACAGTGGGATACCTCCACGGACGACGCATGCGCATTAAAAAAAAATGTCATGAATAATTTAACCACTTCCCGCCCGGCCAATAACAGATTTACGGCCGGGAAGTGGTTATGAAATCGTGACTGGCCGTTCTCAAACGGCTAGCACGATTTCAATGCCGCGCGCGCCCGTCAGTCTGACACCCTGCACCTCCGATCTCGGTAACGAGTCTCCGGCGGAGCCTCGTTACCATGTGATCAGCCGTGTCCAATCACGGCTGATCACGATGTAAACAGGAAGAGCCGCCGACGGCTCTTCCTCACTCGCGTCTGACAGACGCGTGTAGAGGAGAGCCGATCAGCGGCTCTCCTGACAGGGGGGGTTCGCGCTGATTGGCAACATTGATCCATCAGTGCCACCCCTCAGTGATCATCAGTGCCACACCAGTGTCTGTCAGTGCCAATCCATGCCCAGTGCCCACCTATCAGTGCCCACCTGTGCCACCTATCAGTGCCCACCTGTGCCACCTATCAGTGCCCACCTGTGCCGCCTATGAGTGCCCACCTGTGCCGCCTATGAGTGCCCACCTGTGCCGCCTATGAGTGCCCATCTGTGCCGCCTATGAGTGCCCAGTGCCGCCCATGAGTGCCCATCAGTGCCGCCCATGAGTGCCCATCAGTGCCGCCCATGAGTGCCCATCAGTGCCCCATACCAGCGCCGCCTATCAGTGCCCATCAGTGCTACCTAATTGGCGCCCATCAGAACTACCTCATCAGTGCCCATCAGTGCCACCTCATCGGTGCCCATCAGTGCCACCATATCAGTGCCCGTAATTGAAAGAGAAAACATACTCATTTACAAAAAAATTAACAGAAAAAAATAAAAACTTTATTTTTTTTTCAAAATCTTCGCTCTATTTTTAGTTGTTGCGCAAAAAAAAAAAATCGCAGAGGTGATCAAATACCACCAAAAGAAAGCTCTATTTGTGGGGAAAAAAGGACGCCAATTTTGTTTGGGTGCAGTGTAGCATGACCGCGCAATTGTCATTCAAATTGCGACAGTGCTGAAAGCTGAAAATTGGCTTGGGCGGGAAGGTGCGTAAGTGCCTGGTATGGAAGTGGTTAAATAAAACACGCCCACCTCTTCCCCATTTGAAATGGACGCGCGTACGCCGGCCCATTTACACTACGCCGCCGTAACTTAGGACGCAAGATCTTTGTGAATACGGCACTTGCCATTCTAACTTACGGCGGCGTAGCGTAAATGATATACGCTACGCCCGGCAGAGAGTTACGCCAGGCTTCGTGGATCTGGCCCGGTGTGTTTAATAGAACCCAGAATACAGCCTTATATACACTTTAAAGAGGAGGTAACCAGAACATAAATTAACATGAGCTAATTAACTAATCATTTACCCAGACCAGGTGACTCCAAGATAAGACCTGTCAGAGTAGACGTCCTGGCTCCGCTCACCTGCTATACAATACACATTATCATAAGTGTAAACACAGGACACCTTTACACAATAGCAGGGTCAATTAGCACAGAGAACAGAGAGATGGCTGAAGGTGATGGCATTAGCATCTAACAATATGAATGAGTCACTCTTACAATTAACCCATTGAGTTCAGAATCAACAACCAGTAAATAGTTTTAGAGATATCCTGGAATATTGTGGATAATAATTACATAATAATCCCATCTCAGGTAGTCCAAGATATCATTTCTCAGTCATCCTATGTGGACCTAGTGGACATAGGATGATTTTAGACATAAGATGGTTCGGGGATGTCCGGGTGAGTCTGTCACAGGGCACAATAAGCAAGTGGTTAAAGTGTCTGTGCTGACTGTGTCAATATAAATGTTGGAGCATCTTTCTTTTTTTTTTATAAATTCTTTATTTATTTATTTTTGAAATTCCAGGAGAAAACAGGCTCCTCGCACCCTTATGAAATCCGTTCCCTATATTCCCTATATGGTGACCAAATCTCCCAGTATTTTTCTTCTTGTTCTCTCAGTATCATCGTCAAGTTTTCCATCTGCTGAATCTCCGCTATTCTCCCCATTCATTGCGTTTTTGTTGGGGCTACTGTACTTTTCCAAAGGGATGGTATACATGCTTTTGCTGCAGTAAGTAAATGCCTCAATAAGGAATTTTTATAATTTTCATTAGATAGCGGAATATCATGCAGTAGGAAAACTGACGGTTTTTCCTCAAGAGACACATCTGTAATTTCTTTAATTGTTTCCCCCACCATTTTCCAGAAATCTCTCAGTCTGGGACATTCCCAGAATATGTGCAGTATAGTACCTTCCGCGTTATGGCAGCGCCAGCATTGGTTAGACACATGAGGGAATATCCGATTCAGTATTGTCGGAGTTCTATACCACCTAGTTAGGATGTTGTATCCTCCTTCCTGGTATTTAGTTGCCATGGATGATTTATGCGCAAATAATAGAATTTTCTTTTTCTGCATTTCCGTGAAGGTGACTCCTAGGTCCCTCTCCCAGGCTTGTACAAAGGCCAACTCTTGAGGGGCTTCCAGTTCTACCAACAGAGCATACATAACTGATAGTGCATGTCTAACTGGCTCCCCTTTTAGGCAGATCTGTTCAAATCTAGATAGTGACCGAATTCCTGACTTAAATTGTGTGAGTGTCCTTAGGAACGCATTGAGTTGTATTAGCCTGAAGGGATCTAGGGCTTCAAATTCCCTTTCGATCTCCCCTCTATCCATTACATAGTTATTTCTCATGAAATGAACAATCCTACTCCTTCCTTGTTGCCTTAGTTCCTTAAAGCGTTGGTCTACTAACCCTGGTTCAAAACTTGGGGTCCCCAATACTGGTAGCATGGGGCTCGGACACATCGACATTCTAGTTTTCTTAAATGATTTTTTAATGATTTGGATTGTGGCCCCCACAGTGGGATGTCTTTTCACCTCCTGGGGGATCACATCTTCTGCAATCCATATTATTCCTTCCAGGGGTATAGTAGTTATAGATTGTTCTAATTGTATCCATGGTTTCTCCTTCTGTATTGAGCACCAATCCAAAACACGTGTCAGATGTGATGCCACATAATAGTTTACCGGGTCTGGAAGACCGACCCCTCCTCTTTCTTTTGGTAATGACAACACCGCTCTACGTACCCTCGGAGATTTCCCTGCCCAGATAAATTTCGCAAACCTCAATCTGAGATCTCTTAAAAATCCAGTAGGTAACCTAATGGGCAGGGTCTGGAAGAGGTATAAAAGTCTGGGCATTACATTCATTTTAATGATATTTATCCTCCCAAACCAAGTGAATGCTTCCTTATCCCACCTCAGAAAATCCTGTTTTATCTGTCGGATCAATGGAGCGTAATTCAGTTCGAAAACTTGATTCAATTTATTTGGCATTTTGGTCCCTAAATAACAGATTTGTGAATCAGTCCATCTAAACCCGAAATTATCAGACAATTGTTGTTTCATTTTCCCATTCATTTCTACTCCCATTGCCTCGGATTTACTGTAGTTTACCTTGAAGTTGGATACCTCTCCATATTTTCGTAACTCCTGTAACAGTACTGGTATAGATATCACTGGTGACCTTATAAAGAACACCAAATCATCCGCATATGCGGCGACTTTGTGTTCTCTATCTTTTGTTATAATACCTTTGACATCTGCGTTGTCCCTAATTGTCCTCAAAAAAGGTTCTACAGTTAGGATGAATATGATAGGTGAAAGTGGGCATCCCTGCCTTGTTCCGTTACCAATTGAAAATGTTTTAGACATCCGATCATTCACCTTAACACTCGCTTTTGGGCAAGAATATAGGCTTGTGATCCAGTTCATCATCCCTTTTTTCAACCCTATATGCTGTAATACCACCTTCAAAAATGTCCAATCTACACGATCAAATGCTTTTTCCGCATCCGCGGAAATAATCGCTAACGGTTTCTGTTGTATGTGGGCTAAGTGTATAGCACTAAGAACCCTTTGGGTATTCTCCCTCCCTTCTCTCCCAGGAGTAAATCCCACCTGATCTGGGTGTACAATCGCCGGGACGTATCCCAATAATCTGTTAGCTAGAATTTTCGTCAAAATCTTCAGATCTACATTTAATAGCGATATTGGCCGGTAACTGGCACATTGCGATAAATCTTTTCCCTCTTTAGGGATTAGTGTAATATAGGCCTTCAGTGTCTCTTCTCGCATCTCCTGACCTTCCCGGATAGAATTAAAAGCAGCGAGGAATTTTGGCGCCAGTGACTCAGCAAAGATTTTATAGTAGAGCAATGTGTATCCATCAGGCCCCGGTGCCTTTCCTGATTTCAGTGCTTTCAGAGCCTCTGAAAATTCCTCTATACTAATTGGCTCCTCAATACTCGTTGCTTCTTCTTCTGATAACCCGGGTAGGCCTGAGGCCACAACATATTCTTTTGCCTGTTGTTCTTTAGATGTCGTCCTTGCAGTAGCCTGTTGGCCCTCTATCCTTTAGAGTTTCGAATAGTATTCTCTAAATGTGTTGGCAATTTCTTGAGTAGATTTGACTAAGGTATCTCCCTGCGTTTTTATCTGATCGATATGATTCCTCGACCTTTTTTCTCTTAAGGCGTTTGCCAGCATTCTACTGGGTTTGTTTCCAAACTCATAGTATGTGCGCCTACATCGAGTTAATTTTGCTTTGGCCCTATCTATTAGTAAGTTATTTAATTCTTCCCGTAAACTCATAAGTTTTTCTTCTAGCAATTGCGTTTGGGCTTTTTTATGTGCGATTTCTAGTACCTTGATTTCCTCTAATAGTGAGTCTAGTTTGGCCCCCTGTACTCGTTTCCTAAAAGCCCCTAACGATATAAGAATACCTCTGATATAGCATTTGTGTGTTTCCCAGCAACATAGTGGAGATGTTTCCTCTGAGTTATTAGCTATAAAAAACGCCTCTATTTCTTGTGCTATTTTATGTTCGTATTCTGGTTCCGTCAGGAGTGTCTCATTTATCCTCCAGTTCCATTCTCTTGAGCTTGTCTCTCCTAATTCCATTATGCAACTAATTGGAGCGTGATCCGATAGTGTGAAAGAGTCGATAGATGCCTCTCTCATAAGCTGTAGTGCATTTTGCGATATGAATATATAATCAATTCTAGTATATGTCTTATGTTTCGCTGAGAAAAACGTATAATCTCTATTATGAGCATTTAGAGTTCTCCACGTGTCCACTAATTGCAAGTCTTGTAATAATCTTTTAGCTCTGCGGAGTTTGGAATGGGACAAATGTGACACTCCCTTTGAGACATCCATAGTAGGATCCAGTGCGATATTTAGATCGCCTCCCATTATTATAATCCCCTCTTTGTTTTGATGAACCAGGTTCAGATATGTTTCCAGGGCGCTAACTTGATCCTCATTTGGTAGGTATATATTTACCAATGTCACCTTTTGTTCACATAATGAGCCAACTATAATAAGAAGGCGACCTGTCTCATCTCTAACTGTCTTATGTTCTTTCCATTGTACTTGACTTGACACCATAATTGTTACACCATTTGCTTTTGCAGTCTGCGATGCACTATGATACACATTAGGGAATCTGCGATTCCCCAATCTTGGGATTTTATCATTTCTAAAATGCGTCTCTTGTAGGAAAATAATCTGAGATTTTAATCTACTTAATTCAGCTAGTAATCTTGTGCGTTTTTCCGGGCTATTTAGCCCCTTGACATTGTATGAGGTAAAATGTAATCTTGTCATCTTATCCTCCCTACTTCTCAGATAGAGAGCACTATCAAACGGCGGGATTATACCTGCCTTCCCCCCCTAAAAAGGAGAGAAGAAAAAAAATAAAAAGGAAAAATAAATAAATAATAATAATAAGAAAAAACAGAGTACGGTTCTCGGGATCCGCAGTTCAACACCACTCCAAGTTCCGTAATCTCTGGGCTTTTGCAGACTCTATGTCCCGACAAGTCTGCCTGCAATTTGCCAGAAAAAAAAAAGAATGGTTTAAACGTCTCCGACTTCCCTCCACTTGGAGGAGAGACGTTAAAAATAGGGAAGAGTGGATAACCACAGCGACGTCCCGAGCCCCCTTATTTACCCATGTGCACCCGACTTTTTACCTACCTATCTTATCCTCTTATTCTCTGCTCTTATTACCCCTCCCCCTCACCTTTATCGCTTATTTCGATTCTTATCCTGATCCTACCCCCACCATAGAATGCTACAATACCCTTTACATCATCAAAACATCAAAACATAATGTTATAACCTAATGCCATAACATTATTATCAAATTATCAACATTTGTTATTATCATATCATATACCAATGGCTACCATACATTTAAGGATGAAAAAAAAAAAATATATATATATATATAAATATATATATACATATATATATATATATACATATACACATATATACTATTCAGATACAGATATATGTACATGCATATGAACCACCATGTCCCCATATAATTACGCTCCACCTAACCGCACATATAACCGCACATATATCTTCCTATGACTTAAACACTTTAAAAAAAAAAAAAGGAATAACACTTTCCCTCATGAGGGTCTCTACATCCCTGTCTAACTCAGTGAAGCCTCTACAGTCTCTAGTTATTCTCTAATTATTCTCTCTTGGATCTAATTCCTTTTATTCCTCCCCTGTGACCTTTATTAACGTGTGGTTTGTGATCAGTGATATCTTCTCACTCAGTGTCTCCCTCACTCTTCTACCCTTCCCTTGACAGTGTCCCATAGACCCGTGCCCTTAAAAAAAAAAAAGGGGAAAAAAAAAAAGTGAATTCTTCCCTCCTGGGCCTATATTTTATCGCTATAGGATAATCCTATACCGAAAATGCCAGCAATGTGAATATACAATGTGTTGCATAGTGCGACATTTTGTGATATATTGTGAACCCCCCCCTCCTCCTCCCCCCTGAAATACATTGAGTGACCCCCCATAACCCAAAAAAATAAATAAAAAAAATAAATAAAAAAATAGTGATATATAGAGAGAAGAAAAAAAAAAAAAAAAGAAAATCTACCCCCTATAGTCACCCCTATAGTCACCTACATTATTAGACCATCTTCCATTCTATTCTCCCTCTCTCATATTGTGTCCCTTCGCCCGCTCTCCTATATTGTTTCACCCCCCCAAAAAAAAAAAAATCCACACTCAAAGTGGTGGATTGGAGAGGGAAAATCTAAAAAAAACAAAACCAAGCACTAATTTTATCATAGGAAAGTAATTTTACAATCCACAATTTTACAGTCACATGATGGGAAAGCTATCTCTTGGGATCTATGTTATGGTGACAACGGTCTAAAACTGGTCATACGTACACTAATAGATTTTTTTCAGTTGTATTATTTGCCCAGCTCCTTATTTATTTATTTTTTTGGGTAAGAAGTTAGGTGCCAACAGGGCCATCCACTGCTTTAATTTCATCTGGTTCATAAGCATGGCCAGGGAAATTGTCACTTTGCAGGAGATTCAGGACTTTGGAGGTTATGTTAATATCACAGGGAGGCCGCCTGCACAAGCCCCCTGGAGCATGGGAGGGGTCACAATTACAGCCCCTGAGGATGCTATGCCCTTGCCCTTGTACTACATAATAATTGGTAGAGATTAATTAGATTGTGCAGTCAGATTGTAATGTGCATGGTGGGCTTACAGTGGTTGTAAACCCCATTCAATAAATTTGGCCTAAGCACATATATCTGTAGTGTTTAATTATCTCTCTCCAAAGCTCTAAGTGCAGCTTCTTTCTGCTGCTCTGTTCCTCTTTTATCAGCATGAATCACTTCTGACAAGTTCTCCCACACATGAGATAACAGCAGCTGAATTTTTTTTTGTCGGGGAGGGTGCTTAGAGGTAAATACGCAGAGAGCTGGACTACAGCTTTGCATGTTTCTTCATTCCTCTGCCTATGTGGAGTGATTGTGTGTCTCTATCCTCCAATCAGCTCACACACAGTGTAAGCCCAGACTCCACACCCACTGCTGAAAGAGGAAACAAGATTTCTAACACGATCTTCACTTTCCAAAGAATGTAGAAAAGAAAAGATACGCATGTAAAACTTATATAGGGAGATTTGTTTCATCTCTGTGTATCATCTGAGGCTGTTCACTTCACTGGGTATAAGAGAGGGTTTACACCCACTTTAAGGAACAAATCATTAGAATTTTTTTATTTTACAGGTATGTGCCCATATAAACCAAGCACATGTAGCACTGTGTCCTATGTTTCTAAGGGCTTTCCAACCCTAGCCATGAGGTCCGATCTGTCCCCCTCCTCTTCAGCCGTGGCCAATCCAACAACAGCTATGGAGGAGATGGCTGATTCATAAATGTAACTCGGCTGTGAACACATTTCTGGGACAAGTAACAGCAAAAGGAATGCAAAGGCTTATGGGTCGTCCTCTTACCGTTGCTTGTCTCTGAAAAGCGCTTACAACCGAGATAAGCTTAATTTATGAATCAGCCATCTCCTTCCAAGCTGTGTTTTCTAAAGCCTAGTTATGAGTTCTGAGATGCCCCCTCCCCTCTGCTGTGACCAATCTGACAACAGTTTTGAAGGAGATGGCTGATTCAAAAGTGTTGTGAACACACTTTCCTGAAACAAGCAAGGGTAAGAGGGATGCAAAGGCTAACAAAATCCCTTTCCCACTGCTTCCTATTGCAGTTGTTGTGCTCACATCCGAGACAAGCTGCAGTTATGAATCAGCTGTCTCCTTCCTAGCATTTGTCAGATGGTCTGTGGTAGGAGGGTAGGGGGGCAGGATGGGCTTTATAACTAGGGTAAGAAAGCACTTAGAAACATGGGACAAAGTGCTACATGTTATGCCCCTTGCCTCCTGTCACAGTCAATCTGACAACAGATAGGAAGGAGATGGCCGATTCATAAGTGCAGCTTGTCTTGGTTGTGAGCATTTTCCTGAGACAAGCAATGGCAAGAGGAATGCAAAAGGAGGGACACCATTTCAGCTTTTGCTTTCCTCTAGCCGTATATATATATATATACCGCATTTGCCGGTGTATAAGGCAACCAGGCGTATAAGATAATTCCCCTAATTTTACATTTTTTTACGATTTATTGTCTGTACTCATCGTATAAGACTACACCGCTTCCGAGGCTTCTGTCACTTCATATTTCTTCCTTCTGGAGCCATATTCTTCTTAATTCTTGCTGGAGCTGGAGCGATATTCTTCTTCCTTCTTGCTGGAGCTGGAGCCAATCACGTCGAGCGATGTATTATATTAATGAATACAAAGCTTGCTTGGATTGGCAGAGGCTGTAACATCATCATCCCACGCCTCTCTGACTCTCAAAGCCAATCCAAGCAGGCTGCTGTATGTAGCCTGCTTGGATTGCCAGATGTTGTTACTCCAATCCGAGCAGGCTCTGTGTTCATTTGAATACATCACTCACAGGGATTGGCTAAGCGGTATATACTGTATGTAGCTTGGATGCCTGCTGTATTAATCCAGCAGCCATCCGGGCAGCTGACCCGGCGTATAAGACGACCCCTGCTTTTTGGACATTTTTTTTAAGTGTAAAAGGTAGTCTTACTGTATACGCCAGCAAATACAGTGTGTGTGTGTGTGTATATATATATATATATATATATATATATATATATATATATATACACCGTATTTATCTGGGTATAACGTGCACCGGCGTATAGCGCACACCAAGTTCTAGGAGGGAAATTTCCTGTAAAAAAAAAAAATACTTACAGTTTTAATGTCCCTTTTCGGTGTCTTGCCCCGCGTTCTTTGGCGGCCTTGTCGGGTCCAGCGTCCGTCTTCGGCCTTCGTGGTGTCCTCCCCGCTTCTCCGAGCTGTCTCCGAGTGCCGCTGCTGACATATGAGTGCGCGTTATACGCCGATAAATACAGTAGGTTCATCTTCTTTAAGTGGCGAAATACCCTTATTTTGCAGAGATTTTATTACTTCCTGTTGAGCCCACATGATAGGAAGTGATGGTAAATCTCTCTCTAGACAGCAGACGTTACCCTAATAGGGGTTTAAACCTTCCCTATTCTATTCAAAATTGAAAGAATAGCTTTGGCTATACATACACTTAAAGGGGAGTTCCAGCCAAAAATTGTGTTTATTAAAAGTCAGCAGCTACAAAAAGTGTAGCTGCTGGCTTTTAATAAACAGACACTTACCTGCTCCAGCGTTCCAGCGACGCGCCAACCGGTGCTCCGCTCCTCTCCCCCCCTCCCTGGCCGGCGTCCTCATCACAACTGTGGGTACCCGGCCGTGACAGCCTTCGGCTTCACGGCCGGGCACCCACTGCGCATGCGCGAGCGGCCCGTCGCTGATTGGACAGTCGATCGCATGGGACCTGTCATGTGTCCCATGCGATCGCCTACAGGGAGGGGCTGCTGTAGGCGATTAAGCTTAATCGCCTAACCAGCCCCTCGGCGGAAGCAGGAAGTGGGACAGGAAGTCCCACTCCTCCTGAAGCCCCCACTCCCCCCCCCAAAAAAATTACATGCCAAATGTGGCATGTAAGGGGGTGAGGGGTGGGTTAAGCGGAAGTTCCATTTTTGGGTGGAACTCCGCTTTAATGAAAATCTACTTCCTGTAGCATCATCCCCTCTGCAACTGTCACTTCTTAAAACAGCAGAATAGTTTGTTTCTTTTTTCCAATTCTCTCTCAGCTCCAGCAAGGGCCAAGAAGGGGAAGGCAGGCTGGGATGAGAAGATGGCAGTAATGGTAGCAGCACAGAGGGCAGTGTAGGACGTAAACTGGTGAATCTCTGCACCGGAATCGCCAGGCTAACATGAAAATTCTAATTATCCTCTCCAATCCCACCTGCCCAGATAACATCACATTGCTTTGTTACACCATAACCTAATCTGGGGGCTGCTTAGCGTTGGAGATATGTGCTCAGAATCCCGCTAATGAAGTTACAGCGGTTTAGTGAACCAAGAGTAGCGTGAATGTCACCGAGGACATCCTGTGCCCCGTTCTTTCCTCGCTGTTTTCTGTGTCTCTCTGTCATCTCTCGAAGACACCAGAATGCTGGTTAGCTAGTAATTGGATTCTGTACTTGTGAAGAGACCTGCACAAGAATAAATTCCTCCTCATTAAATAGGAAGTGAGTGACTCGCCGAGCCAAAACAATTTCTGTCTGCTGACAGCCTTGTGTGTTAAATGCTGATGGAGCTTAAAGGCGCACTCCAGCCAAAATTGAAATAATACCATTATATATATATACACACACTCACCGGCCACATTCACATAGATTTGCGTGTTTTTCCCGTAGCGTAGCGTATCCCATTTACGCTACACCTCTGCACTTTTTACGGGCAAGTGCTGTATTCTCAAAGCACTTGCTCCGTAATTTGCGGCGGCGTAGCGTAAAAGGGCCATCGTAAGGCCGCGTAATTCAAAGTAGGAAGGAGGGGGGCGTGCTGTATTTAAATTAAGCGCTCCCCGCGCCGAACAAACTGTGCATGGCCGCAAACGTAGCCCACTGCGCATGCTCCATAGTACGCCGCAAATGCATTGGTTTCGACATGAACGTAATTAACGTACAGCCCTATTTGCGACGAGTTACGTAAACAACGTAAACTACGGAAAAACCTGACACTGTCCATACCTAACATGACGTACGCCGGACCTACGCAAGGTTACCCCTCATTATAGCAGGGGTAACCTTACGCTTACACAAACTACATTAACTACGACGACAGCGCGCAAATACGTCCGGGAATCGGCGTATTACGCTCATTTGCATATTCAACACAGAAATCGACGGGAACGCCACCTTAGATCCGACGGTGTAAGTGACTTACGCCAGTCGGATCTAAGCAAAATCTGTGCGTAACTGATTCTAAGAATCAGTCGTATAGATACCCAGGGCCAGAAACAGAGATACACCGTCGTATCTCGCTGAGAATCTGGCCCAGTAAGTGCAGCAAAAAAATCTGAATTACACACCTCCACTCCACCACTCCTACTAGCTGAGGTGGTGTATTTTTTTTCCCATTATCTGTGCCCCTTTCTGATGATCATGTGCTGGTCGGAGGGAACATTTCTTCAGTTTCGGGTGCATGCCCATTCAGCTCCGCTCGCATGTTCTTCTGTATTGGCTCAAGTCCCGGCCAGCCGCCTGCCTGCTTATCTCCTTGCCTTCCCTGGCGGAGGGATCTTCCTCCGCACCCCACCCAGTAGTAGCCGGGGGGCCCAGAGGGTGAGACTTGACAGGCTGTGAGGCGGGCCGCAACGGGCAGAGAGTCGCTGATTGCCGCCATTACTAGTAAAAAAAAATATGTCCCGGATTTCATTTTTAAAATCTGGTCAGCTTCATTTAAGTGACTTTGAATGTGGCAGGGTTGGTGGTGCCAGACGGCTGGTCTGAGTATTTAAAAAAAAAACTGCTGATCTACTGGGATTTTATCGCCATCTCTCGGGTTTAGAGAGAATGGTCCAAAAAAGAGAAAATATCCAGTGAGCGGCAGTTGTGTAGATGAAAATGCCCTGTTGATGTCAGAGGAGAATGAGTAGACTGGTTCCAGATGATAGCAAGGCAACAGTAACTCGAATAACCACTTGTTACAACCAAGGTATGCAGAATACCATCTCTGAACGCACATTATATCGAACCTGGAAGCAGATGAGCTATAGCAGCAGAAGACCACACCGGGTTCTACTCCTGTTAGCTAAGAACAGGAAACTGAGACTACAATTCCCATAGGTTTATCAAAATTGGACAATAGAAGATCGGAAAACGTTGCCTGGTCTGATGAGATTGGATTTCAGCTGCGACATTCAGATGGTGGGGTCAGAATTTGGCGCATGGATCCATCCTGCCTGGTATCACCGTGTCAGGCTGGTGGTGGGGGTGTAATGGTGGGAGGCATATTTTCTTGGAACACTTTGGGCCCCTTAGTACCAATTGAGCATCGATTAAACACCACAGACTACCTGAGTATTGATGTTGACCATGTCCATCCCTTTATGACTACAGTGTCCCCATCTTCTGGTGGCTCCTTCCAGCAGGATAATGCTCCATGTCACAAAGATCCAATCATCTCACCACTGGACAATGAGGTCCCTGTACTCCAATGTCCTCCACGCCCACCACATCTCATCCAATAGAGCCTGAACCGGTGATACAAGGCAGGATGGATCCATGCTTTCATGTTGTTTATGCCAAATTCTGCTCCGGCCATCTGAATGTCGCAGCTGTAATCGAGATTAATCAGACCAGGCAACGTTTTTCCAATTTTTTATTGTCCAGTTTTGGTGAGCCTGGGCCAATTGTAGCCTCAGTTTCCTGTTCTTAGCTGACAGGAGTGGCACCCGGTGTGGTCTTCCAATGGCGTGTACACCCGTCCGTTTTTTTTCTGTCGGAATAAACTCAGACGGCTTCCGACCGTCAAAAACATGGTGACGTTCAACACTACGGCAAGTTTAGAAAAATTAAGTTTAATGCCTCTGAGCATGCGTCAAATTGTTTCCAAGCATGCGTGTTTTTTTCTCCGTCAGAATTCCAGACAGACTTTCCGGAATTTCCATCTGAAAAAAAAAAAACGGGGCAGATCCACAGACACCAGCCGCTGGCGTGGCGTGACCAATTTACACTACGCCGCTGTAAGTTACAGCGGCGTATTGCTAATCCTCAATGAAATGCCGCTGTAACTTACGGCGGCGTAGCGTAAATGGGCCGCGTTCGCGGGTGTAATTCAAATGTACTAGTGGTGGGCGTGTTTTATTATAATTCTGAATGACCTGACGCAAACTACGCTTTTTTTAAACTGCGCATGCGCCGGCCGTGGACGTATCCTAGTGCGCATGCGTGAAATCACGCTGCAAATAGTCAATAAAAAGGACGTGAACGTAATTTATGCCCAGGCCCATTCTGGATCGGCATACGCAAACGGCGTAAACGACGTCCAATACGACACGGTCCCGGCGTCCATGTGCCACCATATAGCAGGGGTAACATTACGCCGTACATACGCTTACGCAAACGACGTAAACACACTGCGCCGGGCGTACGTACGTTCGTGGATCGCCGTATCTACCTCATTTGCATATTTTACGCGGACGCGCCCCTAGCGTCCAGCGTAAATATGCATCTAAGATACGACGGTGTAAGAAACGTACGCCAGTCGTATCTTAGCGTAAGGCCCGCGTATCTTGTTTTCTGGATAGAAAACAAAGACACGCCGGCGGGAAATTCGAATTATTCTACAGATACACCGGCATAATTCTCTGTGGATCTGGCCCAACATGTTCTCTTTCTAAGTCCATCGGAATTTTTGACGGAAAAAGTCTGATGGGGCATACACACAGTTGAAAAAACTGATGAAAAATATCAGTCGGAAATTTTTTCATCTGTAATTTCCGACCATGTGTACGCGGCATTAGTATGGTACTTCTTAGTATGCAGGCATCTGGGGTAAAGCTGTCCACATAGACCGTGTTCCTCAACGCCGGCTCTCACCGCTATCAGTCTGCAAACGTGACCGGGAGGACTACCCTTCAGTAGAGCGATCAGAAAGCGAGGCTTGAAGAGCTCGTGGAGCGCAGAGTGGAAGGGACGACGTCCATGGCGGTGAGGAGGACGGTCTATGTGGACAGCTTTACACCAGACGGCTCCATACTTAGATGTGCCTCTTTTATTCATCAACCATGTGAGTTGCTAAATGTTGTACCTTCATTAAATGTAACCAAATTTCTACACTTATGCCTCATACACACGGCCGGTTTTCTCGGCAGGAAAAAATACAACATTTTTCCCGACAGGATTCCTCTCAAGCCTGCCTTGCATACACACATTCAGGCCAAATACCGCCCGTCCAAAGCGCGGTGACGTACACCACGTACAACGGGACTATAAAGGGGAAGTTCCATTCAAACGGCGCCACCCTTTGGGCTGCTTTTGCTGACTCTGTGTTAGTAAAAGTTTTGTGAGAGACGATTCACGATTCAGTCTTCATGCTTTTCAGTCCGTCTCGGCCGTGTACACACGACCGAGGTTCTCTCTGGAAACCAGCGAGAACCTCGCTGGAAGCTGCATTCCAGCGAGGACCTCGGCCGTGTGTACACTCTCGGCGAGCTTCCCGTCGGGAAGCCCGTCGAGCAGAAATAGAGAGCACGCTCTCTATTTGCTCGACGGCCCGCCTGGAAGAATGGCTGGTTGCCATTCCCGACGGGCGGGTCGCCGATTTCGACGGCCGGCAGGGAACCTCAACAGGCGGAACGATGTGTTCTGCCCGTCGAGGTTCCCTGCCGTGTGTACACGGCCTCAGCGTGACGAATGTGCTATCTTCATTACGAGTGCTAGTTTTGACAGAACGAGCGCTCCCGTCTCATACTTGATTCTGAGCATGCGTGTTTCTTTTCCCCTCGGGAAAACATACACACAACCGGTTTTCCAGACAGGAAAAAGTCAGCCGGGAACCCCGGCGGGAAAAAAAAAAATTCTCTTTTTTTTTTTTTCCTGCAGTTTTCTCGTTGGGAAAACTGCTATGGAGCATACACACGGCCGGTTTTCCCGGCTAAAAACTGTCATAGCAGTTTTCCCAAAGGGTAAACCGGTCGTGTGTATGCTCCATCGCAGTTTTCCCAACGAGAAAACTGCAGGGGAAAAAAAAGATAACATGTTTTATTTTTTTCCGCTGGGATTCCCGGCTGACTTTTTCCTGTCGGGAAACCGGTCCTGTGTATAAGGCATGAGAGGCACCTCTCTTCTCTTTTATACTCAGTTGTGACGCTACTTGTATGTCAAGTCAAAATGTATTAAAAAAACGTTGCTTGTCTTGCAAAACGCTCTCAAACCAAGGTTTTACTGTAAACACACACACGCACCTGTGTTTGCGTTTTTCAGTGCATGTAGGGTGACCACATTTCCAAACTGCCATTCAGGGACACCCCCGTCCTCCACATAAATTTGCCAAATTTGAAAGGCTTATATGCAAGTAATTGGCCATAATAGGGGTATGGGGGTCCGGGTGCTGCCTTGGGGGACATGTATCAATGCAAAAAACATTTTTAAAAATGATCGTTTTTTTCAGGAGCAGTGATTATAATTATGCTTGAAGTGCAACAATAAAAATGAACAATTCCTCTAAATATAGTGCCTGGGAGGTCCCATTAGTCTGCCTATAAAGTGGCACATGTGTACCATGTATAGAACCTGCTGAAGCAAAAGTGAAATCTATAAAGAAAAAAAGTCAAATCACATTTAAATTGACTCGTGGTTGCAATTGCTGGCACCTGGCTATTGAAAAAAAGCAAAAAAAAAAAAAAAAAGGTGCCCCCCAGTCCATAGCAGCACCCACGGGCCCCACCCCACCCCACCCCATAGCACCACATCCCCATCTTACTCTGGCTTAGGGTGACCACATTTACAAACTACCATTCAGGGACACCCTCCCTTCCCAAAAATCAGCTTGTGCTGTAACAAATCACAGCACAGTGATTAGACACAAGAGGCGGGATTTATGATTTCTCCAATCAAAAGCAGGGGCCGGGGATTGTGCTCCTCCAGGCATTCCCGGACAGGACAGGTACTGTCAGTGAGTAGAGAGGCGGTCTTTTTTGGGGGCATCAGATTGGCCCAGGGGGTGGTTGTGTCAGTTTCATTCCAGGACACTGTATTGTCCAGGAAAGAAGGTGCCTGCGGGACTGTCCTGGGCAATCCGGGACACGTGGTCACCCTACTCTGGCTGGTGGTTGTGGTGGCATGCAGGCAGGGGGGTTATCGGAATCGGGAAGCCCCCAAAGGGTCTGGAATGGACTAGGGGAGGGGGCCCCTCACGCCATTTTTTTTTACTTTTTTCTTTACTGGTGGCTTTATATATATATTATTTTTATTCAGCTGTCAGCGGGAAAGCCCATTAACAGCTGATGACTCTGTTGTTAGGGACGCCCTGGTTGGTGCAGTAGGCAGTGCATTGCATTTGGCAGGGCGAACACCCTGGGCTGGGAAACAGACAGTTTCCATTGTTGGCTCATCGGGTGGCTGTGTCAGTTTTAGGGCAATCTGGGACACGTGGTCACCCTGGGCGCACACTCTATTGCAATAGGCTACGCACACCACCTATGCTTAGCACAACAATGATCCAAAATGTGCGCTGTCTGAAGATGAACTGTAGCATCGTGTTTAAGTCCATCTTCATTCACAGTGCCCAGGTAGGGTTGCCACCTGTCCAGGATTCACCCGGACAGTTCGGGTTTGGAAACCTGCGTTCAGGTTTTAGACTGCCTGAAACCCGGACACATTATTTAGACTGGACTATGGCTTCCCAGCAGGGATGCTGGCTGAGAGTGTCTGTTGCACTCATTTACACCACCCAACCCCCCCCCCCCCAAAAAAAAAACACACACAGATGGGGGAGGAGAGAGGGCTCGACCTCCACCTACCCCTCTGTGTCTACTCATACTCCAATCCCTGGCGATGTGCCTCAGGAAAGTTGGGGCTGGAAATTTGAAGTCCATCAACCTTAGATACATCTGGATGAGAGGTGCTGACTGCCAAGGGGTGAGTGAGCTCACCATCCATCCATGTCTGTGACTGAAGTCTCCTTCTCTCTCCTGCCTCTGTGTAAGTACACTAAAGTAAATCAGGGTTCTCAGAGCACCCCTTACATCAGAGTTCCCCTTTACACCAGAGGCCACAGTTTTCTCCCTTCCATCAGAGTCTTCTTCCTACATCAGAGTTCTCAGGGTTCCCAAAGCACCCCTTATGTTAGACTCCCCAGAGTTCTCCCTTACAGAGTCTGCAGAGTCCCCCCTTACAGTGAAGGGGAAATCTGAAAGTACAGATGTAAAAAGGGGACTCTGATGTAAAGGGGGAACTATTGTTTCTATGATTAGAAATATTATTTAATAGCTAGTAAATATATGTATAGTTTATACTACAAAAAAAAAACTACTGTGCGCCGTTAAAGTGTTCGGGTTTGACTTGACAAGAAGGTGGCAACCCTATGCCCAGGGGATGAGCTGAATATGCGGCCCCTTGTATAGGAAGCAAGCCTGGCTTCCATGTTATCACAATAAGCCAATAAATAAATGATAAGCCATTGGGAGTTCACCAGCTGCTGTATTCTCTCTGTACGAATACTCTTTGCCTGCCTAACCTGTGCACCTTCCCCATCGTTCACCCAGCGCTGCGCATTTGTGTCCTTCGAATGCGTTCACAATCACCACGCATGGAGATATTTTTATAACTAATACAGCAAAACCGGAACTCACACAGACGCCGCTTGTTCCAGGCATATGGATATCATTATTTCTTATATGTTGCAGTCGCAGAGTTTCTCGGCTCTGCATTGTGTTTCTGCTCAGCATGAAGACAACAGGAAATGCTGCCCACGTTTTGGAATTTAAAGAATACCGGCCTGGGATATTTTTTTGTAATTTTGTAATTAAATGACAAAGCATCGGAAGCACTGATTACAAACAAACTAAAATGTATTTATTGCAAACGCGTTTTACTCGTTCAATGCAAAGCAACGGGTTTGCTTTAAAGTAATATGAAAGGTTCGTTTTTTTTTTTCATTTTTTTTTTAATAACAAACATATCATACTCAGTAGGAAGAATGATCCTTACACCTGTGGTTATTGGAAAGAGTTATCCCCTTACAGATGGCTAAAAAGATCAACAGTGTCAGTGGGAACGTATCTGAAAGGCAAAAAATTGCTCATTGATCATGGAACCTCTGGCAACCTCTTGAGGAACCCTAGGGATCCATCCATGGATCCCTGGTTGAGAAACCCTGAATGAGAGGCTTTATACCAGCTTTTCTCAACCTTTTCAAGACAGAGGAACCCTTGAAATAATATCCAGTCTCAGGGAACCCCTGCTAAAAATTACTATGGGCCAGATTCTCGTATGAAATACGACGGCGTATCTCCATATACGCCATCGTATCTCTGTATTTGCACCTGGGTATCTATGCGACTGATTCTTAGAATCAGTTACGCATAGATTTGGAGTAGAACCGACTGGCGTAAGTCACTTACATCGTCGGATCTAAGTTGCAATGTTACGCTGGCCTCTAGGTGGCGTTTCCGTTGATTTCTGCGTCGAATATGCAAAAGAGCTAGATACGCGTATTCCTGAACATACCCGTCGTCGTAGTTTACGTCGTTTGTATAAGCGTAAGGTTACCCCTGCTATATGAGGGGTAACTTTGCATAGGTTTGGCGTACGCCATGTTAAGTATGGACAGCGTCGTGTTTTTTGGTCGTTTACGTCATTTGCGTAACTCGTTCTCGAATAGGGCTTTGCGTAAGTGACGTTCACGTTGGTTTCATTGACAGGTGGAAATGCAAATTACTCAAAGAACCCCTAGCAACCTCTGGAGGGACCTTAGGGCTCAATAGAACCCTGCTTAATACATTAGCTATGTAGAAGAGGATAAACCTATAGATAAAGCAGAGGCCAGCATTAAATAATGCGCACAATTGCCTCAAAGGCACCAAGCCTGATTGACGTTGTTTCGAAAAAGTCCAGACTGAACCCAGCGGGAGGGGGTCACGGCTCCTTCCATCGGAGGGCAGCATTGTGGGAATGCGCCTAGAGTCTGCACCGCCAATACATTTATCTCCATTGCCAGTTCTTTTGTCGAGCGTCCTTCAAAAACACTTACGCTTCAACGGCCCTTTGAAAAGAAAAATATAATATTCCGTGGTTCAGTTTCACTGTCATTTTCCAGGCACTGCAAAGAATGTATTGGTATAATTTCTTGTCTCTTTCTTCTAACTCTCTATTTTTTTTATTTTTTTTTTGTTACAGAGCTCTGGACTGGAGTCTGAAGGCTTTTTTGTGTGGAAAGTATTTCTTCTTATTTCTCATTACTCGCAGTAAGCACAACAAAACAGCGTATTTTGAGGCCAATCGCGGCATCTGAAAATGGAGTTTCTGCTCAGATTGTACCTCCTGCTTATCGTGGCATCCTCGCTGGTAGGTATCAAACACAGCTGTGTAGAATTTAATCTATAGTGTGTGTTATGTACAATATCCCTGTGATATTTCTTGTAGACTACAGTGAATGTAAAGCTATTGTCAGGTCACCTGAGGCCAGGTGACAGATGTACCCCGTTGGGGTCAGGAGTGCAATGCTAAGATAGTGGACCCTACGACTGACTGCTGCAGATGGAACTCTAGGTGGTTCAGAGAGGCAGGTCCCCTGGAGCACCAACACAGATCCCACAGGGAGCTAGAGCATAAGATTCCCCAGGGCGCAGAGTCTAAGAGCCAGCAGGTGTTCACCAGAGCCTCTAGGGGTGAGGATGGACTGTGCTGCAACTGGCTCCAGGTCACGGCCCCCAGGGTCTCCCAGCTCACGCTCAAGGTAGGCTACAGGAGGATGGAGTGGGAGCAGCAGCCCAGGACAACAAGGGATAGTAAGGTGAAGCCAAAGGTTGGGGAGACTAGCAGACAAGGATAAATAGAGAACACGCCAAAGGTCAGGGTCACAAGCAGGCAGGGATAGTCGAGAACACGCCAAAGGTCAGGGTCACAAGCAGACAGGGATAGCCGAGAACACGCCAAGATCGGTAACAGAGACAAACGTAGAGCACACGGCAAGCAGGAAACAGGAAACCAAACACACAATATTGCACGGCAAGGCAGGCTTGGGGAACACAGTGTTAAATAGTGGTTCCTTTTGAGGCTAGGGTGGAGCCACACTGAGGGAAGATTACTTAAAGTGGATGTAAACCCAAAAAAAATATATATATTTTTTTTATGTCACAATGTAGAGTATAAGATTTCCTATCATCTGTGCCCAGTCTTGCCACACAGAGTTAATCCAGTGCTGAGTAATCCTCTTTTAAAGTTCAGTGCAAATTAACAGAATTCCAGATAAAAACTTGCCAAATTATAAAGTCTGTTTCTCTGTTATTGCTTTCAGTAACAGGTTATTTACATATCTAGCTTGGACATGTTTATCAGAACAAGAGGTGATCCAAAGTTCATTGTATATTACTAGGATGTGTTATGATGTTATATCACCTCATGTTATGATAAACAAAACATAACATATGATAAACATGTCCTAGCTAGATATGTAAATAACCTCTCACTCAAAGCAAGAAGAGAGAAAACTGACTTTTTTATTTAGGCAGGGTTTTATCTGGAAGGCTGTTCATTTTCACTGAACAAAAAAGAGTATTTCTCAGATCTCGATTAACTCTGTGGCAAGATACTGGGCACAGATGATAGGAAATCTTATACTCTACACTGTGACATCAAAAAAACATCCACTTTAACCACTTCAATTCCAGCCCAGAGGGGATTTACGTTCTGAACAACCCCTGCACAACGTCCTGTCTTCACGGCGTTCTAGGGCGCCCGCGCGCGCGCGTGCACGACGGCCGCGATTGCCGTCGGGCACCCGCGATCTCCTCCCCCTGCGAGTCCCCCTCCCCCTACAGTTAGAACATACTTTAGGAAACACTTTAACCCCTTCAGCGCCCCCTAGTGTTAATCCCTTCACTGCCAGTCACATTTACACAGTAATCAGTGCAGTTTTATAGCACTAATTGCTGTGTAAATGTGAATGGTCCCAAAAACGTGTCTAAAGTGTCCGATATGTCCGCCGCAATGTCACGGTCACAAAAAAAAAACGCAAATCGCCGCCATTACTAGTAAAAAAATAAAAATAAAAATGCCATAAATCTATCACCTATTTTGTAAACGCTATAACTTTTGCGCAAACCAATCAATATACGATTATTGCGGTTTTTTTACCAAAAATACGTAGAATAATACGTATCGGTCTAAACTGAGGGAAACAAAAGTTTTTTTTAAAAAAAAATTGTGATATGTATTAAATAAAATAGTAAAAAATGTTGTGTTTTTTTTTAAATTGTTGCTCTTCTTTTCTTTATAGCGCAAAAAATAAAAACCGCAGAGATGATCAAATACCACCAAAAGAAAGCTCTATTTGTGTGGGGAAAAAAACATAACAATTTAATTTGGGTACAGTGTTGCACGACCGCGCAATTGTCATTCAAAATGCAACAGCGCTGAAAACTAAAAATTGGTCTGGGCAGGAAGGGGGTGAAAATGCCCTGTATGGAAGGGGTTAACAATGCAGGTGTGAGATCCCTAAGGCCTGGTTCACACTGGTACAATTTGAGATGAGATTTGAAACGTCAAATCGCATCTCAAATCGGCGGCGTTTGCCGGCAATTGTCGTCAATGGCACCATCCTAATCGGTGCAACGCCACATTCAAAAAGTAGTTCCTGTACTACTTTTTACAATTTCGGGCCATGAATTACATTGACATCTGTGCAGAAACCTGCACAGATGTCTCTGAAATCGCGGCCAAAATCGGGACTGCCAGCGGGAGTGAAATTGTGCCTTCATCCTCCTTACCGTTCTCAGCGGATGGACTGATTGTGTGTACGCGGCTTAAGAGTGAGAGGGGGGAACGCAAATGGCTGCTTTTGGGTGTATATGAGAATTGTCAAATTTTATGTTTATCTATTGTTTTTTTGCATCCATGATACAATCTAGTACACAAGAAAAAATGTCTGCTTTATAATAGGCTTCAAAATCTCACAGCCCAGCGCCTCCACACTCCTTGTTAATAATTTATGATTCTGACAAGGACAAGAGTGTTTCCAACGCTGGATCTAAGCTCTCTAAGGTGAAAAACAAATGGAAATGGTATAGGGGTTGCCCAAAATAGTTATATACTATGGGCCAGATTCTCGTATGGCGGCGTAACTTCGAGCGGGGCGTATTTTCTGCTACGCCGCCGCAACTTTGGACGCAAGTGCAGTATTTTCAAAGCACTTGTGTCCAAAGTTACGGCGGCGTAGCGTAAATGGACCGGCGTAACCGCGCCTAATTCAAAATAGGCAGGTAGGGGGCGTGATCCATGTAAATGAATCGTGACCCCACGTAATTGACGCTTTTTCCGAACGGCGCATGCTCCGTCCGTGGACGTATCCCAGTGCGCACGCTCAAAATTACGCCGCAACTACTCATTGGTTTCGACGTGAACGTAACTATTCGCGAACGTTTTATGCAAACAGTGTAAAATTCGACTCTGTCCCGACGTCCATACTTAACATTACCTATGCCTCACGTACGCCTCATATAGCAGGGGTAACTTTACGCCGGACATACGCTTACGCAAACGACGTAAAAAAAATGCGGCGGGAGCAAGTATGTTCGTGAATCGGCGTATCTAGCTCATTTACACATTCAACTCGTAAAACTACGGAAGCGCCACCTAGTGGCCAGCGTAAATATGCAACTAAGATACAACGGCGTAGGAGACTTACGCCGCTCGTATCTTGGCCAAATCTATGCGGAACTGATTCTAAGAATCAGGCGCATAGATACAACAGCTCACATTCGGACTTACGTTGGCGTACGTGGAGATACACCGTCGTAAGTCCTTTGAGAATCTGGCCCTTAATGTTTTAATGTCTAGTTTGGTTTTGGATAGCAGGAAAAGGTCCTTTGATGAGTACAATGAAAGTAAGCTTGGCGCAGAGACAGATTTAGCACTTTGAATTCAGTCAGATTATGTGTGAAAAAAATGCAACGCTCATATATATGCTCACACTTATATTAAAATTGTGACTAAATATGGGTATTAACCTTTTAAGACCCGGACCATTATGCAGGTACAGGACCTGGCCAGTTGTATGCGATTCGGCACTGCGTCGCTTTAACTGACAATTGTGTAGTTGTGCTATGTGGCTCCCAAACAAAATTGGCGTCCTTTTTTTCCCCACAATAAGAGCTTTCTTTTGGTGGTATTTGATCACCTCCGCAGTTTTTATTTTTTGCGCTATAAACAAAAATAGAGCGACAATTTAAAAAAATATATATATTTTTTTTACTTTTTGCTATAATAAATACCCATCAAAAAAGATATATAAAAAAAAATGTTCTCAGTTTAGGCCGATACGTATTCTTCTACATATTTTTGGTAAAAAAAATTGCAATAAGCGTTAAATTTATAGCGTTTACAAAATAGGGGATAGTTTTATGGCATTTTTATTAATATTTTTTTTCTTACTACTAATTGCGGTGATCAGCGATTTTTTTCATGACTGCGACATTATGGCGGACACATCAGACAATTTTGACACATTTTTGGGACCATTGTCATTTTCACAGCAAAAAATGCATTTAAAATGCATTGTTTATTGTGGAAATGACAGTTGCACTTTGGGAGTTAACCACAAGGTGCGCTACATTTTTTTTTGGTAAAAAAAATCGCAATAAGCACTTGCGCAAAATTAAGAGTGTTTACAAAATAGGGGATAGTTTTATGGCATGTTTATTAATAATTTTTTTTACTATTAATTTTTTTTTGTGACTGCGACATAATGGCAGACACATCGGACACTTTTGACACATTTTTGGGACCATTGTCATTTTCACAGCAAAATAAATGCTATAAAAATGCACTGATTACTGTGAAAATGACAATTGCAGTTTAGGAGTTAACCACTAGGGGGATCTGTAGGGGTTAAGTGTGACCTCACATGTGTTTCTAACTGTAGGGGGGCGGGGCTGGACGTGTGACATCACCGATTGCCTTTCCCTATATCAGGGAACAGACGATCACTGACATTGCCACTGTAAAGAACGGGGAAGGTGTGTTTACACTCACCTCTCCCCGTTCTTCAGCTCTTGTGACCGATCGCGGGACACCGTGGCAATCCGGTCCGCTGGGCCACGGTGACGGAGCTTCGGCCCAGCGCACGACCCACGACTGGGCACTTGAATGGGACGTACCTGTACGTGCATGTGCCCAGCCGTGTCATTCTGCCGACGTTAATGTGCAGGAGGCGGTCCTTAAGTGGTTAACACAAAGTGAATGTGTGAACACAATTAAATATAATTTGACAATTGTGAGCCAGTTATGGAATTACACAAATTGAATTGAAATAAAAATTAAATAAAAACTGTGTCATATATGACTATTAAAGTCCTAAAATCAAATTAATGATTTCATTGATGCATCGATGGAAAATAAATAAATTAGACAGGAGTTGGTAGAACAACCACCAACTGTAAAAAGGCTTACCAGATGTAACGGAATGGCCCGTGGGACCCAGAGGCTCTTGAAGGGTGTGGGGTACTCCTGTTTCAGCTTCACTAATGACTCTTGTGTCTAGGGTCATCCTATGTCCACTAGGGGCATAGGATGACTGAGAAATTATATCTTGGATTACATGAGATGGGACAGTAATGATAATCCACAATGTATTGCAGGATATCTTGAAATACTACAGGTTGTTGATTTTAAACCCAACCGGTCAAAAGAGTGATTCATTCAATGTGGGAACACAGACTGTTAAGGTGTTTAATGTCGTCTGCTACTGTCATGTAAATGAACCTTAGTCTAGCTCTCAAGAACCGGTCATTGTGTGATGCTAATTGACACTGTATTGTGTGAATTTCTATTGATGATAAATGTGTATTGTATAGCAGGTGAGAAGAGCTTATCTCGGAGCCACCTTGTCTAGGTAAATGATTAGTAATTAGCTCATGTAGATTATCTCGGAGACAGGATGTCTGTCTCCTAAAGATGTGTATTGAGCTCCTTGTGTCATGTTGTGGGTGGAGTTAAGCCATTGTTCCTTGGGGTGTGGAATGGAATATCGTACATGGTGTTAACCCCTGTCCCATTTGGGGTTCCTTTACACCAGAGATCACAGACTTAAAGGGGCCTTTTAAGTCATACAGGCTTGTGGTAATAATTACCATGTGGAATAAAGATGATCACTGATGCCGATGTTTACGATCAATAATCCAAGTCACAACGGATCCGGTCATCAGCAAGATCTCAGTATGTGTATGGTGAGGTTGTTATGAAAGGAGGACTAACGAATTACCTCGCACTCATACGATATTACCCTAAATCAAAGAAAAACACTGCATAGTGTGATATCTTCTAGGAGTTTAATAAAAAAGAAAGTATACAGGAACACTCACATTTCAGTGGTATACAAAAGGATCATCTGGAGACTTGGAATGGCACAATGTTGTTGGCATGACATACTGACGCGTTTCGTCTTTGTCTAGGAAGACGAAACACATTGGTTGAATCATACCAACAATATTGTGCCATTCCAAGTCTCCAGTTGAGTCTTTTATAGACCACTGCCTCATGCTAATATTATACAGTGGGGGTCTCCAAACTTTTTAAAGTGTTGTTCAGACTTTGGAGGGGGGGGGCAGATTGTGGCCGGTGCAGGTAGAAAATGTCCCAGGCTCAGCATCAACATGGCCTAGGGCTTGGTGGTCGGTAGGAGGATTGGTGTCATTGGTATTAGTTGGAGAAATAGTGCCCTATCCTTGGTATTAGTTGGAGAAATAGTGCCCTATCCTTGGTATTAGTTGGAGGAATAGTGCCCTATCCTTGGTATTAGTTGGAGGAATAGTGCCCTATCCTTGGTATTAGTTGGAGGAATAGTGCCCTATCCTTGGTATTAGTTGGAGGAATAGTGCCCTATCCTTGGTATTAAGGGGAGGAATAGTGCCCTATCCTTGGTATTAGTTGGAGGAATAGTGCCCTATCCTTGGTATTAGTTGGAGGAATAGTGCCCTATCCTTGGTATTAAGGGGAGGAATAGTGCCCTATCCTTGGTATTAAGGGGAGGAATAGTGCCCTATCCTTGGTATTAGTTGGAGGAATAGTGCCCTATCCTTGGTATTAAGGGGAGGAATAGTGCCCTATCCTTGGTATTAAGGGGAGGAATAGTGCCCTATCCTTGGTATTAAGGGGAGGAATAGTGCCCTATCCTTGGTATTAAGGGGAGGAATAGTGCCCTATCCTTGGTATTAGTGGTAGGAATCAATACCCCATCATTGGTGTGAGTGGAAGAAACAGTGCCCCATTGTTGGCGTCAGTGGAAAGAATAGTGCCCCATCATTGATATTAGTAGAAGGAATAAAGCTCCATCATTATTGCCAGTGGCATTATTTATGCCCCACTGTTGATGTTAGTGGGAGGAATACAACCTCATTGCTTTGTGAGGAATAGTGTCCACATCAGGCCCTCGGGCCGCAGTTTGGAGACCACTGATATAAAGCATTGTGTCAGGGCCTGGCTCTGAACTCAGGACCTCTGCTGTGTTTGGCGGTGGCACTTCTTGCTGAACAACCTGAGATGCTGGACAGATCCCTACCTGATCGCTTATACAATCTTGTCTTATGTCTTGTTTCTCTTGAAGATTTAAAGGAGTTGTAAAGGCAGAAAGTTTTTTTTATCTTAATGCATTAAGATAAAAAAAACTTCTGTGTGTGGCAGCCTCCCCAGCACCCCCTAATTACTTACCTGAGCCCCTTCTTCTGCTGTGATGTGCTGTGATGTCCACAAGCATCTTGGCTGTCCCAGACACTCCCCCTGATTGGCGGAGACACAGCAGCGGCGCCATTGGCTTCCACGGCTGTCAATAAAAAACAGCCAGCCAATCAGGGTAGAGAAGGGGCCGGGCCGGGTCAGGGCTCTGTGTCTGAATGGATATACGGCGCTCTGACCAGGGCTGGACTGGGACAAAAATTTGGCCCCGGACTTCATCCAGACTGGCCCACTTTGACAGGTCTCTCCCATGGCGGCAGGACAACTCCTGCCCCCCCTCTCCCCCTTCACTAGTACTGGTACTTCCCCACTAGTACTGGTCCTCTTATAGGCAGTACCAGTGGGGAAGCTAGACATTATTTCACCCGGGGCAAAAAATCTGTTTGGTGCCCCCCCCTTATGGGACAGGATTAGGCAGAAGTGAGAAACTCCCAGGCCATAGCTGTTGAGTCAACTGTCTGTCCCCTCCCCCATGCTCCTCTGTCATCCCCCTGCTTCTGTTCCCCCCCAGGTGAGCGCTGCGGGGAGGGAGAGGAGGTGAGCACTAGTGTTGAGCAGAATATGCCATATTCGATTTCGCGATATATCTCGAATATATAGTCGAATATTCGAGATATATTCGCTAAATACGAATATTCGTGATATTTTTTGGAAATGAAATGATTGCGAATTTTTGCTATTGCGAATGCGAATGCGAAATTTCGAGAAATGCGGAATGGAGCACTCTGATTGGCTCAGAATATTCGTGATATTTTATAATACCAAATAATTGCGAAATTTCGAGAAATGCGGAATGGAGCACTCTGATTGGCTCAGAATATTCGTGATATATTACAGTACAAAATAATTGCGAATATTCGGCAAATGCGGAAGGAGCACTCTGATTGGCTCAGAATATTCTTGATATATTACAATACAAAATAATTGCGAATATTCGGCAAATGCGGAAGGAGCACTCTGATTGGCTCAGAATATTCTTGATATATTACAATACAAAATAATTGCGAATATTCGGCAAATGCGGAAGGAGCACTCTGATTGGCTCAGAATATTCTTGATATTTTATCGTAATTTCGCAAAAATGCGAATGAGAAATTGATTGCGGAATTTCGACAGTAAGGCCGCGTACACACGGCAGAGAACCTCGACGGGCAGAACACATCGTTCCGCCCGTCGAGGTTCTCTCCCGGCCGTCGAATTCGGCGACCCGCCCGTCGGGAATGGCAACCAGCCATTCTTCCAGGCGGGCCGTCGAGGAAATAGAGAGCGTGCTCTCTATTTCGGCTCGACGGGCTTCCCGACGGGAAGCTCGCTGAGACCGTACACACGGCCGAGGTCCTCGCTGGAATGTGCATTCCAGCGAGGTTCTCGCTGATTTTCAGCGAGAACCTCGGCCGTGTGTACGGCGCCTCACACTCTGAAATCGAATATATGTGTTATTTTAGCTAAAAACAATATTGCGAATTTCTCGAAAATAATCGCGCGATATCGCTATTGCCGAATGCGATTTTTCGGCAATATAAAATGATCGCTGCAGCTACTCGGCCCAAGGTCTCTAATCATACCAGCAATGCTTTTAGACGTCGATGGGGATCTCTAGGATGTGATCTGTTCTAAAAAAAAATTGAAAAAATACGAATATTCGAAATAGCGAATATTCACCGCGAAATTCGGAATATATCGCGAATACTCGAATATGCCATATTCGAGCCGAATATTCGCAATACGAATATTCGTGAGCAACACTAGTGAGCACTGCGGGAAGGGAGAGACAGAGGAGTGGAGGGGGCGGCAGTCCCCTGTCACTGAAGCCGGCCCACTGAGCCATCGGCCCACTGGGAAACTCCCTGTAGTCCCAATGGCCAGTCCATCCCTGGCTCTGACTCGGCTTGGGTGCCCCCTGTAGCAAGCTGCTGGCTGAGGGGCATTCACCAGAGGAAGGGGACAGGAGAGCAGAAGAGGGACCCGAGAAGAGGAGGGTCCGGGTCACTCTGTGCAAATCCAACTGCACAGTGGAGGTAAGTAATAGTATAACATGTTTGTTATTTACAAAACAAACAAGCCTTTACAATCACTTTAACTCTTTGCTCATTCAATGAATTTCCTATTTAGGCCATGTCTTTTCACTTCCTGTTTGCTAAATTATTGTGCTTTCCAGTCAATATTTCGCTCTTGCCACTCCTGCTGCCATCCGTATCTTTGCTACAACTCATTACCAAACTTTGGATTGTTCCTCGACTATGCTTGTGCTTGATCCCAACCTACAATCACTTGTCACTGATCTCTGGCTTGTTTACTGGCTAGGCTTCTGCTTGATCCCTACCTGCTATATCGGCTATTGGACCCAGGTGTGCTCACCCTTCTGGTGGGGCGATCCTGTGGATCACGATTCGGTACTAATACGCAGCAAAACCTGGCATGTTAGGTATCTATTTACTCGGCGTAACATCATCTTTCATATTTTACAAAAACATTGGGCTAACTTTACTGTTTTGTTATTTTTTAATTCATAAAACCATTTTTTTCCCCAAAAAAGGCATTTAAAAAAATTATTGCGCAAATACCGAGCAAGATAAAAAAAGTTGCAATGACCGCCATTTTATTCCCTAGGGTGTCTGCTAAAAAAACATATTGCGGGCCAGATTCTCAGCTGAGATACGACGGTGTATCTCAGATACACCGTCGTATCGCAGTTTTTTTCAATGGGTATCTATGCGAGTGATTCTTAGAATCACTTACGCATAGATACACTAAAGATCTGACAGGTGTAAAGCAATTACACCGTCGGATCTTAGATGTAATGACAACGCCGGCCGCTAGGTGGCCTTTACGTTGTTTTCTCATTTGCCTATGCAAATGAGCCTAATACGCCGATTCCCGAACGTTTCCGAAGTACCGTCGTTTGCCATGTTAAGTATGGCGTTGGGTCAGCGTCTTCTTTTTCCATCAGTTACGTTGTTTTACTAAGTCGTTCGCGAATAGGGAATTGCGTAAGTGACGATTACGTCGTTTTGACGTCGGTTTCAACAACGCTTTCCGACGTGAGCTGGAGCATGCGCACTGGGCTTTTTTCCCGGCCGGCGCATGCGCACTTCGTTTGACGCGGGGGCGCGCTTAATTTAAATACAGCATGCCCCCTCCTTCACTATTTGAATTACGCGGCCTTACGACGCCGCATTTACGCTATGCTGCCGAAAATTACGGACAAGTGCTTTGAGAATACGGCACTTGCTCCAGTAATTTGCGTAGGCGTAGTGTAAATGCGATACGATACGCTACGCCGCCAGATACGCCATTTTTTGAGAATCTGGCCCATAATGTTTGGGGGTTCTGAGTAATTTTCTAGCAAAAGAATGATGATTTGTACATGTAGGAGAGAAGTGCCAGAATAGGCCCGGTATGAAAGGTGGGTATAAAAGCCCGGTATTGAAGGGGTTAAAAGTAAACATTTTACAAAATCTGTTGGAGAAGTCATCGGGGGCAGGCGCCTTACCAATTTCGGATGAATTAATTGCATGAAGGAGTTTACTCTGGGAATCGAGCCAGAACCATCTCATGTCTCCAAAGTATTTAAAGATACAATCTGTCAGATGTAGTCAGGAGGAGGGGCTGGTGTTATCTATATATATATATATTATACCTGTCCTGTAGATGTTAGAACATTAGTCATGAAAAGTATGCAGGATTTCTTAGTGGACTAGTACTTTTTTGAGTAACTTCTTGGATAAGAGGTTAGTGGTTATAGAATCAGGTTGTAAGACGTGAGGCAAGTGTGATCCTCTCTTATTACTTTATTTTTAGGAATTTATCTCTAATGCCGCGTACACACAATCGGAAATTCCGACAGCAAAAGTCTGATGTGAGCTGTTGAACGGAAATTGCGACTGTATGTAGGCTCCATTGGACCTTTGCTGTCGGAATTTCCACTAACAAAAGATTGAGAGCTGGTTCTCAAATTTTCAGACAGGAAAAAATTAGTCTATAGCAATTCCGATGTGCAAAATTCCGACGCATGCTCGGAAGCATTGAACTTCATTTTCTCGGCTCGTCGTAGTGTTGTACGTCACCGCGTTCTTGACGGACGAAAGTTCAAAGAACTTTTGTGTGACCGTGTGTATGCAAGCCAAGCTTGAGCGGAATTCCGTCGGAAAAAAACTCTGACTGCTCTCAGTAACAAGCCGTAACACACTACACGAGGCCGCCCAACAGGCGGCCTTATATAGTGTGGGGCGTGTGCTAAAGCCCCTTTGTTTTTTGCGCGCTGTGATTGGCCAAGCATGTGGGACATACAGCATGCTTGGCCAATCATCAGCGTGCAATGCCGCAGTGAATTATGGGCCGTTTTGCGTCACTCGAATTTGGCGCGAACGACTGCTTTTGTTCGAATTTCGTCGAACGTACGAACAGACAATGTTCGAGTCGAACATATGTTCGTATCGAACGCGAAGCTCATCCCTACCCAATGGTCTCACAGAGCCCCTCAACCCTCAATCCCACAATGCCGCCATCAGAGAGCGCTCCGAGTCCCCTCTTCACATTTGAGTCCCACTTTTTGGCTCCAGCAGCACATTAGAAGGTGAGAGGTGAAGGAGGTCTGGGGAGGTGGACTTCTGTATTCTCTGAGGCCCCGTACACACAACCAAGCTTCTCGGCAGAATCCAGCGAGAAGCTCGCTGGGAGACATATTCTGCCGAGGTTCTCGGTCGTGTGTACACTTCCGACGAGCGTCCCGTCGGGAAGCTCGTCGAGCCAAAAAAGAGAGCACGCTCTCTTTTTCCTCGTTGTTCAATGAGGACTTTGGCTCGACTAGCTTTTCCGACCGCTCAACGGGAACCTCGTCGGGCGGAACGATGAGTTTAGCCCGACAAGGTTCTCGTACGTGTGTACGTGGCCTGAGGGTGTCCCTGCATGCCGCCTACACTGGATCAGAGTCATGCGTTGCCATGATATAGGGACAATTGGTCTAGAAGTTGTAGTGATTGTAAGTGGGTGGTGGGGAGTCCCCTGCAAACAGAGTATTTGTCATGTTTGCAGTCAAGTTCTTTAAATCTTTGAGAGCTAATATTCCTTAAAAAAATAAACATTTTAGCATTGCCCATTTGATTGGGGGGGGGGGGGGGGTTATTGGGTCATTCTCAGCATAGTTGAAAATTACTACTGTATATACTCGAGTATAAGCCGAGTTTTTCAGCACATTTTTTTGTGCTGAAAAAGGCGGCTCTAGGCTTTGTCAGGCCTTAGGCAAAACTTGACATGGTTCCCCATTCACACCCATGATGGGAAAAATAATTCAAGGCCAAGAGCCTCTTCCCCACAACCCTGGCCGGTGGTTGTGGGGACCTGCGGGCAGGGGGCTTATCGGAATCTGGAAGTCTACTTTAACAAGGTGGCCCTCAGATCATGCTATTTAATACCTAAGGGTCAGGGGCCACCTGGTTATGTCACCTGCTGAACCCACCCCCTTGTAACGTCATTGACTGAGAGCATGCTGGGTCATTGACATCACAAGGGGTGGTGTCACTGACATTCACTGGTTGTTATGGACGCTGGCAGCCCCGATCCTGAGTCAGGGCTCTTAACGCTGCACAGCAACATTAAGGCTCCCTGTCCCTCAAAAATGGGTTAATGCATTGGGTAAGTTAAGCGGCCACGAGGCCCCTGTGAGTGTGAGGCCTTAGACGACCGCCTAATTTGCCTAATTAAAGAGCCGCCTCTGCTTTCATAGACTCCCATGTTAAATGGTAATTTCTCCAGGAAAATTTGGGGACCTTTTACCAGCCGTCCTAGGTCCCCTGGACCCGGAACGTGGCACACATGTAGCCCCATTTCTCCTCTACAAGTGTGCAAAGTTTGTTGTCTGGGGGACCTATGGCCAGGGAGCACCGATTTTTCAAATCCGGGCACCCCTTCCATAGACTTCCATGTTAAACGTCAGTCTAGTCATGGGCACAGTGAGGCATGGGCACAGTGAGGCATGCAGATTGACACCCTAGGCTTATACTCGAGTCAATACGTTTTCCCAGCTTTTTGTGGTAAAATTAGGTGTTTCGGCTTATATTCAGGTTGGCTTTTTGCTTTTTTGATTTCAGTGTGGATGTTGAGTCGCCAAATTTTGTGTTTAACTACTTTAATACCAGGCACTTTTACCCCCTTCCTGCCCAGGCCAATTTTAAGCTATCAGCGCTATTGCAGTTTGAATGACAATTGCACGGTCATGCAACACTGTACCCAAACAAAATGTTAATAATTTTTTTCACGCAAACAGAGCTTTCTTTTCTTCCTCATCACCTTTGTATGCCTTCTCCCTTCCTCTTCCCACTCTCCCTGTCTCGATGATCAAGTCTGTCCTGGGTGACACATTAGCAACGGGTGGTCCTGGGAAGGGCTGCAGTGTTCAGGTTTAATAAAGTTGGATGTAATCTGACATAATTGGTGTGCAACTTCTTGCTTGCTTATTGACTTCTCCTTGTAGTGGAAATGATTAAATATTGATTGAAGCATTGGATTTTAAATGCTTATGCTCTACTGACTTAGGGACCCCCGGAACGCTGACACTATTCCATCAAGAGCAGTTATCTTGGTCTTCAATCTGGCAAAAAAGATCTTGCAGCAGTACTTTGAGGTCATTAAGGACCTGATGATGTGTGGCCTATTGAACTTGTACCCTGCCTCTGCGATTGTTGAGGCCATCCATAGGGGAGCGAATTTGTACTTCATCCGCCATCTCGAAAAATGAAATAAAATAGAGGCACTGGTGTTGCTCATCAGCTTTCCTCATATTTTGGTCAGTATTGATTAGGGATGAGCCAAACACCCCCCCCCCCCCCGTTCGGTTCGCACCGGAACCTTCGAATGGACCAAACGTTTGCGCGAACATTTAGAACCCCATTTGAGAACCCGGGTCTTGCCCCAAGGAACATGAATCAATAGAAAAAAAAGTTTAACCACTTCCCGCCCGGTCAATAGGAGATTTACGGCCGGGGAGTGGTTATGAAATCCTGACTGGACGTTCTCAAACGTCCTGCACGATTTCGGGGCGCGCAGCGCGGCGATCGCTGATGCGGGGTGTCAGTCTGACACCCTGCATCACCGATCTCGGTAACGAGTCTCCGGCGGAGGCTCGCTACCACGTGATCAGTCGTGTCCAATCACGGCTGATCACGATGTAAACAGGAAGAGCCGTAGATGGCTCTTCCTCACTCGCGTCTGACAGACGCGAGTACAGGAGAGCCGATCGGCAGCTCTCCTGACAGGGGGGTTCGCGCTGATTGTTTATCAGCGCAGCTCCACCTTGTATGCCCACACTAGACTACCAGTGATGCCCACACTGGCAGGGCAAAAAAAAACGTAAAAAAAAAAAACAGGATTAAAAAATAAATAAAAAATACAGGTAAAAAAAAAGAAAGATGCCAGTCAGTGCCCACACATGGGCACTGACTGGCAACATATACATCAGTGCCACCTCTCAAAGTCCATCAGTGCCACCCCACAGTGTCCTTCAGTGCCACCCCTCCGTGCCAATCCATGCCCAGTGCCCACCTATCAGTGCCCATCTGTGCCACCCATAAGTACCCATCAGTGCCACCCATAAGTGCCATTCTGTGCTGCCTATGAGTTCCCAGTGCTGCCCATGAGTGCCCATCAGTGCCCCCTATGAGTGCCCATTAGTGCCGCCTATGAGTGCCCATCAGTGCCACCTATAAGTGCCCATCAGTGCCACCTATGAGTGCCCATCAGTGCCACCTATGAGTGCCCATCAGTGCCGCATACCAGCGCCGCCTATCAGTGCCCATCAGTGCCACCTCATCGGTGCCCATCAGTACTACCTCATCAGTGCCCATCAGTGCCGCCATATAAGTGCCCGTAATTGAAAGAGAAAACATACTTATTTACAAAAAAGTTAACAGAAAAAAAAAAAAAAAAAGCTCTATTTGTGGGGAAAAAAGGACACCAATTTTGTTTGGGTACAGTGTAGCATGACCGCGCAATTGTCATTCAAAGTGCGACAGTGCTGAAAGCTGAAAATTGGCTTGGGCGGGAAGGTGCGTAAGTGCCCCCCGGTATGGAAGTGGTTAAAAAACGGTTGTTTTTTTCAGGACCCTTTTTAAAACGTATTTTCCATTGATACATGTTCCCTCGGGCGAGACCCGGGTTCTCAAAGACGTTTTCACAGGCAAACTATAGACACCCAGCAGGTACAATATTTAAAGTAATTTTTCCTTTTTTTAATTTTTTTTATTTAAGCATCATTAAAATCACTGCTCCAGGAGCAGTGATTTTAATAATACTTAATTAAAAATTCCTTTAAATATTGTACCTGCTGGGTGTCTATAGTATGCCTGTGAAAACGTCTTTAAATAGCACAATCACCTGCCTGCCAGTAAATTAGGAAGAACTGATCTAGCTAAACTATACAGTGTATAAATATATGTACAACACCTGGGATGTATATATATCCTCTACACACTGTAACATTAACTGACTAGCCTGCCTGCTCTATCTACCTGCAACAATGACACTCGCTCTGTCTCTCTCTCTCTCTCTCTCTCCCTCTCTCTGTTCTCTCTAACCACCGCCGCAACACACTACACAAGGCCGACCTGCAGACGGCCTTTTATAGTGTGGGGCGTGTACTAAACCCCCCTGAGCCATAATTGGCCAAAGCCATGCTGGGTTTGGCCAATTACGGCTCTCTGTACTGACGGCTCTGTGATTGGCCAAGCATGCGGGTCATAGTGCATGCTTGGCCAATCATAAGCCAGCAATGCCGCAGAGAATCATGGTCTGTGAAACGTAACTCGAATTTGGCACGAACGACATGTTTTGTTCGTATTTTGGCGAGCGATCGAACATACGATGTTCGAGTCGAACATGAGTTTGACTCGAATACGAAGCTCGTCCCTAGTATTGATTCCTGTCAAATAGATCTAGGCCACTCAGAAAATACGAATTGGGAGAATTGTCCCACACACTTCATTTGAGAAGATTATGCGGACAGGAGAACAAATAATTCTGCCTCTAGACCTCCTGTAGAACTCTAAACTGGTAACTAGGGATGAGCTTCGCGTTTGATACGAACATATGTTCGACTCGAACATTGTCTGTTCGTACGTTCGACGAAATTCGAACAAAAGCGGTCGAGTGACGCAAAATTCGAGTGACGCAAAACGGCCCATAATTCACTGCGGCATTGCGCACTGATGATTGGCCAAGCATGCACCATGACCCTGCATGCTTGGCCAATCACAGCGCGCAAAAAACGAAGAGCCATAATTGGCCAAAGCCTGGATGGCTTTGGCCAATTATGGCTCAGGGCTTTAGCACACACCCCACACTATATAAGGCTGCCTGCTGGGCAGCCTCGTGTAGTGTGTTCCGGCTTGTTCATGAAAGCAGTCAGAGAGACAGAGAGATTGTCTTTTTATATAGCTAGATAAAGCAGGCAGGCTAGTCAGTTGAGCTTAATTTACAGTGTGTAGAGGATATATATACATCCCAGGAGTTGTACATATATTTATACACTGTATAGCTTAGCTAGATCAGTTCTTCCTAATTTACTGGCAGGCAAGTGATTGTGCCATTTAAAGACGTGATCACAGGTATAGACACCCAGCAGGTACAATATTTAAAGGAGTTTTTTTTTTTTTTAATATAAGCATCAATAAAATCACTGCTCCTGGAGCAGTGATTTAATTGATGCTTAACTTAAAAAAAAAAAAAAAATGAAAAATTCCTTTAAATATTGTACCTGCTGGGTGTCTATAGTTTGCCTGTGAACCCGGGTTTTGTCCGACTGAACATGTATCAATGGAAAAAAAAGTTTTAAAAACGGTCAGAACCTGAAAAACGATGTGAAGCCCACACACCATCATTTTTAAATGCTAGTTTTACCAGAACGAGCGCTCCCGTCTCATAACTTGCTTCTGAGCATGCACGGTTTTTTCACGTCGTTGACCACTTCCATACCGGGGGGCACTTATACACCTTCCCGCCCAGACCAATTTTCAGCTTTCAGCGCTGTCGCACTTTGAATGACAATTGCGCGGTCATACTACACTGTACCCAAACTAAATTTGTATAATTTTGTCCCCACAAATAGAGCTTTATTTTGGTGGTATTTGATCACCTCTGCGATTTTTATTTTCTGCAAAAAAATAAATACAAAAATTACGAAAATTTTGAAAAGTTATAAAACATTGTAAATGAGTAAATCTTCTCCTTAACTAATGGGCATTGATTGTACTGCACTGATGGGCACTGATAAGGCAGAACTGATGGGCACCGATGAGGTGGCACTGATGTGATGGCATTGGTGGTCACTGATGATGATCGGCACTAATATGCGGCACTGATAGGCGGCATTAATGGGCATGGATGGGCACGGATAGGTGACACGGATGGGCACAGATAGGCAGCATGGATAGAAAGGGATAGGCGGCATGGATGGGCACGGATAGGCAGCATGGATGGACACGGATAGGTGGCATGGATGGACACGGATAGGTGGTATGGATGGGCACTGATAGGCGGCATAGATGGGCACTTATATGTGGCACTAATGTATGTTGTACTAATCAGTGCCAAACAATGCCTGCCAATCAGTGATGCCCATTGTGGGCACTGATAGGCATCCATTGTGGGCACTGATTGGCATCCTTTGTTTGTGATAGTCATCCCTGGTGGTCTAGGGTTTCATTCCTGTGGTGGGCATCCCTGGTGGTCTAGTGGCATCCCTGGTGGTCCAGTGTGGGCATCCTCGGGGGGGCTGCGCTGATAATCGATCAGCGCAAACCCCCCTGTCAGAGGAGCAGCCAATCGGCTCTCCTCTACTCGCGTCTGACAGACGCGAGTGAGGAAAAGCCGATTACCGGCTTTTCCTGTTTACATAGTGATCAGCCGTGATTGGACACGGCTGATCACGTGGTAAAGAGTCTCCGCCAGAGACTCTTTACCTAGATCGTTGTTGCGGGGTGTCAGACTGACACCCTGCAACAACGATCACCGCGATGCGCGCCCCCGGCGCTCAATATCCTGAGGACGTCATATGGCGTCCAGTCAGGATATTGAAACCACTTTGCCAACGTCAATCTGCAATTGGCGGGCGGCAAGTGGTTAAAGCCCACACACGACCATTTTTTACGTCGTTAAAAATAACAACGTTAAAAACAACGTGAAAAATTAGAGCATGTTCGATATTTTTAATGCCCATTTTTTACATCGTGAAAAAATGCTCTGGAGCCCACACACGCGATCGTTTTTAATGACATTAAAAAATAAACGTCATTTTTTACAACCCGAAAAACGGTCGTGTGTACGCGGCATAAGAACCATAAGCAAAAGACATTTAAATATGTGACTATTTTAATGAAAATGATAATAATAATACTAGGATTTGAAAATATTGAAATAAGATCTATAGAATCATATGACAGATATGCATTGCTTACTAAAAATATCAGTCTGGTAAAGCACTTATTTGAAATGAATAGTTGAACCCGATCTGCAAGTCACTTGAAGTTGTCGATGTAATTGAATTTTCCTTCCCTGAGTTCTAAAGCACAAAATAATATATTTCTCAAACTCTTCTCATTCCTATAGGAGTATAACAAAATCTTGAGGAGCACAGTATAAAATGTAAAAAAAACATAAATGTTAGGCCCCGTACACACGGCCGAGGTTCTCGCTGAAAATCAGCGAGAACCTCGCTGGAATGCACATTCCAGCGAGGACCTCGGCCGTGTGTACGGTCTCAGCGAGCTTCCCGTCGGGAAGCCCGTCGAGCCGAAATAGAGAGCACGCTCTCTATTTCCTCGACGGCCCGCCCGGAAGAATGGCTGGTTGCCATTCCCGACGGGCGGGTCGCCGAATTCGACGGCCGGGAGAGAACCTCGACGGGCGGAACGATGTGTTCTGCCCGTCGAGGTTCTGGGTCGTGTGTACGCCGCCTTACTTATCAATAGGAAATCTAACACTGGGATGATGAACACAACCCCCTCTTCACATTAGAAGTCCCCCCATCACATCAGAGACCCCCCCATCACACCAGAAATCCCCCATAATATTAGAGTCCCCCTATCACATTAGAGGTCCCCATCACATCCAAGGTCCCCCCATCACGTCAGAGGTCCCCCAATGACATCAGAGGTCCCCCAATGACATCAGAGGTCCCCTCATCACATCAGAGGTCCCCTCATCACATCAGAGGTCCTACATCACATCAGAGGTCCCCATCACATCAGAGGTCCCCATCGCATCAGAGGTCCCCATCATATCCGAATCCCCCTATCACATCAGAGTCCCCCTATCACATTAGAGGTTCCCCTATCACATTAGAGGTTCCCCTATCTCATCAGAGGTCCTTCAATCACATCAGAGACCCCCCAATCACATCAGACATCCCCCATCATATCAGAGTCCCCCTATCACATCAGAGGTTCCACCATCACATCAGAAACCCCTCCCCCCTCATCACACCAGAATTCCCCCCATTATATCAGAGTCCCCCTATCACATTAGAAGTCCCCCCATCACATCAGAGTTCCCCTATAACATCAGATGTCCCCATCACATCAGACGTTCCCCCATTACATCAGAGGTCCCTCCATCGCATCAAAACCTCCCCCCATCACATCAGAGGTCCTACATCACATCAGAGGTCCCCATCATATCAGAATCCCCCTATCACATCAACATCCCCGCTATCACATCAGAGTCCCCCTATCACATCAGAGTCCCCCTATCACATCAGAGTCCCCCTATCACATCTGAGGTCATCCCATCACATCAGAGACCCCCCAATCACATCAGAAATCCCCCCCATCATATCAGAGTCCCCCTATCACATCAGCGGTTCCACTATCACATTAGAGCTTCCCCCCATCACATCAGAGCGTCCCCCATCACATCAGATATCCCCCATCACATCAGAGGTTTTCCCATTACATCACAAGTCCCCATAACATCAGAGGCTCCTCCATCACATCAGAGGCTCCTCCATCACATCAGAGGTTCCCCATCACATCAAAGGTCGCCCCATCACATCAGAGGTTTTCCCATCACATCAGAGGTTCTCCCCATCACATCAGAAGTCATCATAACATCAGAGTTCCTCCATAACATCAGAGTTCCCCATCACATCAGAGGTCCCTCATAACATCAGAGGTCCCCATCACATCAGAGGTCCCCTTATCACATCAGAGGTTTCCCTATCACATCAGAGGTCCTCCATAACATCAGAAGTCACCATCACATCAGAGGCCCCCCATCACATCAGAGCCCCCCCCATCACATCAGAGTTTCCCCATCACATCAAAGTTCCCCCCATCAAATCAGAGGTTCCCCATCACATCAGAGCTCCCCCCATCACATCAGAGGTCCTTTTATCACATCAGAGGTTTCCCCATCACATCAGAAGTCGCCATCACATCAGAGGTTCTCCCATTACACAAGAAGTCACAATCACATCAGAGGTCGCCCCATAACATCAGAAGTCACCATCACATCAGAGGTTACATCAGAGGTCCCCCCATCACATATGAGCCCCACCGCCCCACCATACATCAGAAGTCACCATCACATCAGAGGTTACATCAGAGGTCCCCCCATCACATATGAGAATTTCCCCCGCACCGCCCCCCCATATCACATCAAAGGGGCCGCACCCCCATAGTGACACCACTATGTCAGCACATAAATTGATTGTCTGTTTTAATGAGCTAATTATTTTTATCTTACTATTTTACTTGCATGTGTCCGGGCCTTGCAATGTATTGCATGTGAATGACTGGAGAGAACTGTTTTTCTTTTCAAAAGTTCAAAAAGTTTAAATTTAAAATGTAAAGTAACAATACACAAAAAGCACACACTCTGTGGAGTGTTAGAAGGCATTAATCAGCCTGCTCACACATACAGTACATGATGTGTTTTTTGTGTGTTGTGCCCTGTTGCTTTCTTTGGGCTTTCGACGGTGAAAGTACAGCCGCAATATTTTTTTAACCTAAGTCATCTTTACAAACCATAGGAGAAATTCTTTAGAGTGCCATTCTTTTCGGGTTGCAAAAGGCTCTCGAGAAACAATAAAATTCATGAGTCATAACATCGGCTCAGCATTGGAAGTGAATATTAAACTTCACTGCATTGCAGGTGTTTTAAGAGGCTTTGATAATTCCCTTGAACGTGTTTACATCTCTGAGGCTTTTCTGATTTGTTGCGGGCGAGGCAAAGGTGAGGCTGGGACAACAGGTGCTCCTGGCACACAGCAGTCATTGGTACCGCATGGGACCAGAAGCAAAATTTAAATCCCAATTTTTGGTTGCATTACTCTACATTCCAATTGATTTTCATGTATCCTTGTGGTCCCCACTGTCTAAATCTTTGAATTAATTTGGCTTTCATACTCGCCTTTTCTGAATTCTTCAGGCCGGTCATTCAACGCTGCAGGGTTCTTATGACCTTCCACTCTTCTTCAGGTTGGATGGTCCATACCTGAGTGGCTGACTTGATGAAGTCAGGGCCACTCTGTGCACCAGTAGAGCATGAATGAAGAGCACTGTGGTGAGGGATGGATCCTTTCCCCCCGACTTGTTCATTCCCCAACTTGTTCACTCTCCGACTTAGTTGGGGTAGGCGGTACACTTTGGTGGGGGTGGGTCAGCCACGCCCCATGACCTTTGAATCTGGGAACCCACCTTCTAAACCTTTGACCTCTGGGGGGTTTGCTGTTCCAATTCCTGAGTCCTAGCCATATTCTTCAAGGGAAAACTCTAACTCTAACCCTAACCCCTATCACCAACCCCAACCCTAACCCTAAGCCCTATCCCCAACCCTAACCCTAAGTCTCAACCCTAACCTTAAGGCTCAACCCTAACCTTAGCCCTGTCTCTAAGTTCCAACCCTAACCCTAAGTTTGAGACTGGAGTCTCAGAGACTGGAGTCTTCTAGGTTGAGTAAGTCCAGTGATCATTCAACCCAAGGACTGGGGACATCTGGTAGCAAACAGTAGATACTGAGGAGGAGAGATTTAAGCTGAATATTGCCACCTTAGCTGTTTTTTTCTTTTTCTCTTACTTTGTAATAACCCCTGTGGGACCTTTAATAAAAGTCCCTCAGGGACCTTTTTTTGATTATCACAAACAGGTGCTCCTGGCACACGGCAGTCATTGGTACCGCATGGGTTCAGAAGCAAAATTTAAATCCCAATTTTTGGTTGCATTACTCTACATTCCAATTGATTGTCATGTATCCTTGTGGTCCCCACTGTTGAAATCTTTGAATTAATTTGGCTTTCATACTCACCTTTTCTGAATTCTTCAGGCCGGTCATTCAACGCTGCAGGGTTCTCATGACCTTCCACTTTTCTTCAGGTTGATGGTCCATAACTGAGTGGCTGACATAATAAAGTCAGGGCCACTCTGTGCACCAGTAGAGCATGAATGAAGTGCGCTGTGGTGAGGGCTGGTCGCTTTCCCCAACTTGTTCACTCTCCAACTTAGTTGGGGTAGGCAGTACACTTTGGTGGGAGTGACCTTGGAATCTGGAAACCCGCCTTATGACCTTTGACCCCTGGGGGAGGACCCTGTTCCTATTCCTGAGTCCTAGCCTTGATTTTCAAGGGGAAACCCTAACCCCTATCCCCAACCCCAACCCTAACCCTTAACCATAAGTCTCAACCCTAACCCTGAGTCTCAATCCTAACCCTAGCCCTGTCCCAAAGTTCCAACCCTAACCCTAAATTAGAGACTGGAGTCTTCTAGGTTGAGTAAGTCCGGTGATTGTTTAACCCAAGAACTGGAGACATCTTGTAGCAAACAGTAAATACTGAGGAGGGGAGATTTAAGCTAAATATTGCCACCTGACTGAGCTGCTTTTTTATTTTTTCTTACTTTGTAATAACCCCTGTGGGACCTTTAATAAAATTCCCTCAGGGACCTTTTTTTGATTATCACAGTCCGTTGTCTCATGATCCTCCATAGTGCCTCTTTCTGGCATAAAGGCTGGTAATCTGCAGTCTAAGCCCGCCATTGGTCGTTCTTTTTGCCACCCTTAGTGTCAGGAATCAGCAACAGAGATGGCTAGATCTGGGTGGCTACACTTAGGATACTGCAGGTCCTAGTAGATGACAGGCTCAGCAATGGCATGCAATATCAAGCTGCTGGTAAAATAGTAAAATAATAAAAAAAAAAAAATGTAAACGCACCCTGTTCCAAAGAGCTCACGTGCAGAAGCGATCGCATACGTGAGCAGCGCCTGCATATAAAAACGGTGTTCAAACTACACACGTGAGGTATCGCCGCTATCGTTAAAGCGAGAGCAATAATTCTAGCCCTAGACCTATTCTGTAACTCAAAACATGCAACCTGTAGAATTTTCTACACGTCACCTATGCAGATTTTTAAGGGTAAAAGTTTGTCGCCATTCCACGAGCAGGCGTAATTTTGAAGCATGACACGTTGGGTATCAATTTACTCGGCGTAACGCTATCTTTCACAATATAAAAAAAATTGGGCTAACTTTACTGTATTTTTACTAAAAAAAAGTGTGCTTGTAAGACCGCTGCGCAAATACGGTGTGACATAAAGTATTTGTCATGAATATGCAATAATGTCTGGCAGCTTACCTGTCTCTCCATGTGTTCATTAGAGGCCAGACTATCTTATCTGGCTGCCTTTATCATCTCTCCTCCCTGTATGACTCCACCCCAGGCCATCCCACTAACTCTATATTAACCACTGCACTGCAGGTCTGCATTGCTGATCAACCTTGTTTGTTAGTATTGTGTTCCTGTTGCCGTGTGTTACGTTATCTCTGTGTACCGATTTTGACTTGTCTCCAACTACTCCTGTTTGCCTGTGACCCTGACCCTTGGCCTGTCCCTTGGTTGTTCTCGTCTGCTTATTGCCCCGAACTCGACTTCCCCTTTACTGTCCCTTGTGTCCTGAGTGGCTGCTTCCCCTCTCTCCCTCTAGAGAGCGTGACCTAGGGGACTCCGGGGGCCGCGACCTGGATCCAGTTGCAGCGAAGGCCATCCTCACCACTAGAGGCTCTGGTAAATACCAACTGGGTCATAGACTCCGCGCCCTGGGGAATCTTGGGCTCAAGCTTCCTGTAGGGTCCTTGTTTGTGCCCCAGTGAACCTCATCTCCATATCCACTCTGTGGTCCATCCGCAGCAGTCTGCTATAGGGTTCACTACCTTGTGGTGCACCCCTGACTCCTACGGGGTGCATTTGTCACCTGGCCACAGGTGACCTGACAGTATTGCAATGATCTATCAAAAAAAATGTTTTTAACTTGTAAACAACAAATCTCAGAAAGAGGCTTGGTCCTTAAGTGGTTAACGATCACAACATACAGGGTTATACCATGCACTATTGACATAAACATAAGCAATGTCTTTTTCCAACCGTAACAACTATATATTTGGTGATGTGTGTATATAGGAGATAAATACATATCATAATTATTAAATTGGATTTTTGGTAGATCTTCAGCTTTAAATTTTAGAAAATTGGGGCGGGGGGGGGGACAATGTGAAATTGATTCTGATTCTAATAATTTCCCTACAGCTATGTGCTTTATGAATAAATCTTCACAGAACATTACATTTAAATCTCCCGGGACTGAATCATATCCCTCCCAGGCAAATGTAAAAGCAGCGTGATTCATCCTCTGACGTTAGCAGGGATTCATTCATTGAAGTTATTGGCATAAACAGGCAGGATTGCGTGTTACACCGTAGTGAGCGCCCGCCGCATCCTCCTGTAATAAGCAGCAACATTATTGAAGAAGAACTGATTTACGGTCAATAGCAGGAAAAGTTATTAGAGAGCAATCTGAAATAAGCTTTGTGGTGTGGTTGAATGCATGCTTATCACACATCCAGCAAAGTTAAAGGAGAATTTACAAAGAGAAAATAAAATGTTTTTGCTATCGACAAATAATTATTTGCCTTTTTTTGTGTCAGAGAAAGCTGAAAATAGACCAAAGGAAGTCTGCATTTCGGGTGCTTGACTTTTGCCAATGCCAAAAGCTTCCAGTTTTCACGAGACAATGCTTTGCTGATTGCCCAAAGAGTTGTGCCGCCGCCTGTATCCGTACTGCTCAGTGATTACATTTATTTTACAATGTTCAGAATCAAAAAAGAGCAGATTTAAGGCTTTGATTACATTTGGTATGTTTCCAAAAAAATTTAAAATTTGCTCTATCACTTTTTCCCCAGCAGGAATTTTAAAATAAATAACTTAAAGGGATTGTAAAGACAAAAATATTTTCCTCTTAAATTAAAGTCTGACAGTAGCTGATAAAGTAAAAAGTAATGTTTTGGATTATAACTAGTTTGGTACCTGTTGAAATCGAGCAGTTTTATTCACCTCCGTCACTCCTGAATCGTTAATCTCACTGACTTCCTGGTTTGCGGTGCACATTCATTCTTGCTACATCACGGCCTAAAGGGAACTACAGTTCCCAATAGGCTTAGCCTCCATGCCTGTGAGGGATAAGAGAGCATCTTCACGCAGGGCTGTAGTCATAGGGAGGGGGTGAGCACATTCTGCTTTCCACCATGCAAAACGGCCCAGATGCTGGTGGAAAGCAAGAAGAAGAGAGACAGGAAATGGCATTTTCAAACCTGGATTACTGTATTTTGGAGGTCAAAAGGAAAAACGAGGTAAGTGATATTTAAATGCTCTAGCTCACAACAATCAATTGATCTAATAAAAAACGAACCTTTAGTGTTCCTTTAACTTAAATTATTACTAATTTTATGTGATAAAGGTTTCTGAGAATACATTTTTAAACATGGTCATTTTGAGGATTCTTGAGGACAGACAAGGTCAGTTGCAGCACATTACATGTATTTTTGGAGTTCTACGTCAAGACAGTGAGTGGAGATATGTTACTTAAAATACACAAGTGGGTGTTACGATTGTGACAGTAACATCACCACCTTTCTTTGAGCTACTCTAAATGTAAATTATGCTTAGCTCGGCTTTTAAAACCGTATAAGAATCCATGTGATTTGCGTAGCTAGAGAGGACCTTAGGGTCACCCTACCCTGCAGAGAAATGGGGGTAGGAAGCCCACCCAGCAGGAAGCTTTCTCTATGGAAGCCGAGCAGAAAGACGTACAATCATACCATGATAACATCTATTTCCTCTGTCTGAAACCTTCTGAATTACCGTCTTGCCATGTATTACTAGCTGTAACTATGTAAGCTTTGTCGTTTTGATTTGTCAATTCTTGAAGAATAAACTTTGTGCTTTGGAAGAAAACCTTAGTCTTGAATATTGGGAACATAGCGCCCGGGAAGGAGACTTTTGACATATCACATGACACGTGTTAAAATGTCCCCTCTTCCACATTAAACAACCCTCTAATGAGAGAAGACAGTGCTTGTAATATCCATGCAATTTTTCACATAAAAATAAATAAAACATATAACATTTATCTCCTGAATATGTTGCTGATTGATGACGAAACACGTAGAGAGGGATCTCAGTTGAAGTCACTTCCGCTGTCTGGAACGTAGGCTGAAGAGTACAGAGGCGTTTTCTAATATACATATGAGATCTCACTCATCTCATTAGAGGGTTCAGTTACTTATTTTCAGACCTTATGTGTCTTGTGACAGCAGCTGCTTATTCTTTATTCACATATATTTCCATTGTCGCTATAGAGAAGCCCGAAGTAAAATAGCAAAGAGAATGGAACGGAGGGCTGACATGACGAAGGAAACAGTGGGACAATGCAGGGGATGTTACAGCGATTGGGATTGTGTGGCAGCTGGAGGAGGAGGTGCAGCAAGAGGTTAGGTGTAGAGGCGGTCCCTCCCCAGCACCAGTGTAAGTGGAAGGAGAGAGCTTCCCACCCACCCTCCCTGGATTTTGGGGGGGTAAAGGGAATGAAGTTAAATTGGTCAGGCAGATATGTGGGAAAATGTGGATTGCCTGTATTACAATAGTCAAGTTTAGGCCAGTGGGTATTTAGAAGTTTTGAATAGCCTAAAAATAAATATTTAGGGCTAGATTCACGTAGCCCGTCTTATCTTTGTGCGGGCGTAACGTATGTCATTTACGTTATCCCCACCGCAACTTTTTCAGGCAAGTGCTTTATTCACAAAGCACTTGCCTGTAAAGTTGAGGCGGCATAGCGTAAATGACCCGGCGGAATTCAAATTCGGCGGGTAGGGGGCGTGTAGTATTTAAATCAAGCGCGTCCCCTCGCCGAACGAACTGTGCATGCGCCGGCCGTGACTTAATCCCAGTGCGCATGCTCCAAATCACGTCGCCAATTGTCAATGAAAGGGACGTGACCGTAACTAGCGCACAGCTCCATTGTGAATCGACTTACGCAAACAACGTAAATTACGTCTGTCCCGACGCCCATACTTAACATTGGCTGCGCCTCACTATAGCAGGGGTAATGTTACGCCGGGCGTAAGTCTTACGTAAACAACGTAAACAGATACGCCGACCTGGCGTACGTTTGGGAATCGGCGTATTTGCTCATTTGCATATTTTACGATGGGAACGCCACCTAGCGCCCAACGTAAATATGCAACTAAGCTACGACGGTGTAAGTGCCTTACGCAGCTTGTATCTTAGCAACATTTAAGCATATCTCATTATGAGCATACACTTAAATTAGCGTGGGCTCAGATTAGGACTTATGACGGTGTATCTACTGATACGCCCGTCTTAAGTCTTTGTGAATCTGGCCCCTAGGCTGTAAAGCAATTGTAACGGCACCCCAAATGGGGCAGCTACCGACACTCCACAGTCAGGTGAACAGGACCCATAGGAATAATACAAGACACAGCTCTGTAGGAAGTTCAAGCAGGTCTGACAATATTTATTGAGAAAGCAGACTCTTATATACACCAAAAGAATACTGCAGTAACCAAATGAACAATGACCCAACTCTGCCCACAACATCACACAATGGTTACCTAATGATCCCCCCCAATACACATCCTCAATACATCTTTTAGCAGACACCCTGTCTCTGGGCCCTGACCTAATTTACATGAGCTAATTAACTACAGCTGATGACTCAGGCGCCTGACCTTTAGGCTGTCTGTTAACTTACAATACACATTATCACAGTAGACCTTCACACAACACAGGGTCAATTAGCACAAGCCACAATGAAAGATCCTTAGAAGTTAGTCTGGATTCAATTTACATTACACAGGCAGCCAGGTAGCTGGAGGTGATGACATCTTTCAATCTTTCAATTAACATCTTTCAATTAACCTGTTCAGTTCAGAATCAACAGACAGTAAGGCCTCGTACACACGAGGGGATATGTCCGCTGAAAACGGTCCGATGGACTGTTTCAGCAGACATCTCCGCTCGTGTGTATGGGCTAGCGGACAGATTTCTCCACCCGACAGATTTCAAAGCATGCTTTGAAATCTATCCGGTGGGAATCTGTCCGCCCGACATGTCTGCTGGTTAGTACACTTACCAGCAGACATGTCGTCCCCCACCGCCGCCGCGCCGCCGCCGAATGGATTCGGCGCATGCGCGGAAGTGTTTAACTTCCTGGTGCGGTGACGTGGCGGTGACGTGGCGGCGTCAACGTCACCGCCGCGTCACTGCCACGTCACCGCGCTGTCCGGCGGCGGGGAATTTGATCCGATGGTGTTTACACGCCATCGGATCAAACTCCCGATCGGACATATCCGATGGAAATGGTCCGCGGACCGTTTTCATCGGATATGTCCGATCGTGTGTACGAGGCCTAATAGTTCTTTACAGATATCCTGGAATATATTGTGAATTACAGACCCATGCTAAAGCAATCCAAGATATATTCTGAATGTCCATTATTTCCTGGCTCATACTTTCTAAGAGCTTCTGGGTTCCACGGGCCCTTCCGTTACAGCAATATTTTTAATTTTTGAAAATTGTTGACGCAGAGTTTAACTTTTTGTCCTGCTCTAAACCTTAGAGCCATCAGAGCTCTAACGTTTAGAGAGGATATCCTCTAGTGACAATGGGGGAGCACATGTTTTTTTCTTATATCTTTTTGGCTACTTTGCAGTAAACCAAGGAAACAAAAAACTCTGGAGTATATTAATGTGCTTTTACAGCAATAGTGCTGCATGTATAATACAGGACATAATGAGTACTACAAATATGCATACAACACACGTGTACATGCTATCTAACCTTCCTATGTGCATTGACGGTAGTCTTTATGCTATGGAGATACACTAAAAAGCCACTTGGTCTGCCAATCTACATAGGCAACCAAGACTCCAGACTACTCAAGCATGTGCAGAAAACTGTGTTCTCTTGTACTGTAGATTTAGTGTCATTCCCAGTTGAAATCCCTTCTGGCAGAAATTTCTTTGGTCTTATGGAGTCCCCCCTAGCACAATCATCTTTGGTCTCATGGAGTTCCCCCTTGGCACAGTCTTCTTTGGTCTTGTGAAGTCCACACTGGCACAATCGTATTTGATTTTATTGAGTCCTCCTTGGCACAACATTGTTTGGTCTAATGGAGTTCCCCGTCACAAACATATTTGGCAATATTGAGTCCTCCTTGGCACAATCTTCTTTGGTCTTATGGAGTTCCCATTGGCACAATCTTCTTTAGTCTCTTGGAGTCGCCCCTAACACAATCTTATTTGGTCTCATGGAGTTGCCCCTGGCACAATCTTCTTGGAACCCATGGAGTTCCCCTTGGCACAATCTTCTTTAGTCTCTTTGAGTCACCCCTGACACTTTTGTCTTTGGTCTTATGGAGTTCCCCATGGCACAATTTTCTTTAGTCTCTTGGAGTCGCCACTGGCACAATCTTCTTTGGTCTTATGGAGTTCCCCCTGACACAATCTTCTTTGGTCTTATGGAGTTTCCCCATGGCACAATTTTCTTTAGTCTCATGGAGTCACCGCTGGCACAATCTTCTTTGGTCTTATGGAGTTCCCATTGGCACAATCTTCTTTAGTCTCTTGGAGTCGCCCCTAACACAATCTTATTTGGTCTCATGGAGTTGCCCCTGGCACAATCTTCTTGGAACCCATGGAGTTCCCCTTGGCACAATCTTCTTTAGTCTCTTTGAGTCACCCCTGACACTTTTGTCTTTGGTCTTATGGAGTTCCCCATGGCACAATTTTCTTTAGTCTCTTGGAGTCGCCACTGGCACAATCTTCTTTGGTCTTATGGAGTTCCCCCTGACACAATCTTCTTTGGTCTTATGGAGTTTCCCCATGGCACAATTTTCTTTAGTCTCATGGAGTCACCGCTGGCACAATCTTCTTTGGTCTTATGGAGTTCCCCCTGACACAATCTTCTTTGGTCTTATGGAGTTCCCCTGGCACAATCTTCTTGGAGCTTATGGTGTTCCCCCTGGCACAATCTTCTTTGGTCTTTTGGAGATCCCCCCTGGCACAATCTTCTTTGGTCTTATGGAGCTCTCCTGGCATTTTTATCTTTGGTCTTATGGAGTTCCCCTTGGCACAATCTTCTTTAGTCTCTTGGAGCCATCCCTAACACAATCTTATTTGGTCTCATGGAGTCACCGCTGGCACAATCTTCTTTGGTCCTATTGAGGCCCCCCCTGGCACAATCTTCTTTGGTCTTATGGAGTACCCCCTGGCACAATCTTCTTTGGTCTTATGGAGTCCCCCTGGCACAATTTTCCTGGATCTTATGGAGTTTCCCCTGGCACAATCTTCTTTGGTCTTATGGAGCTCCCCTGGCACAATCTTTTTTGGTTTTATGGAGTTCCCCCTAGCACAATCTTCTTTGGTTCTATGGAATCTTCTTTGGTCCAAGACTTTCACATTTACTGTAACAACATTTTTACATTGCAAAGAAGAAAGGACCCAAAAGCCACACATTACAACAAAACCCTCTGCGTGGAAAGTGAAAATAAGCCCCGTCCCGTGTTCCGTCCAGGTCACATACCCCAAAGTATTTCACCTTACCCACAGCACATCCCAATGAAATGCATTAGTGGGGAGGGGGCTGGACGCTGTGGCTGTTTTTACTTTTCACACACCGGTATTGTTGTGATTTGTGGCTTTTGGGATCTTTCTTCTTTTGTATTGATATCCACAGATCTAGGACGAGCTCTGTCCCTGTTTGCCCTCCCCAGCGGCTGACAGCAGATGAGGACCTGCCAGAGCTTTGAGCAGCAGCCATATTTTTGGTATAGGTTCACAGTGAACGTTTTTACATTGTTTCAATTTATTTTGATTCATACTTTCATGTGCAGATCAAAGGAGTGTCCTTTTATCTGCACATAATATCAGTTCCTGCAATCTCATAAGAGAAAAAATTATTTTTTTAATAAATAAAAATCATTCCTATTTTACCTCTTTGTAGGACCACTTACTTTACCATTGTCAACCCTAATTAACCCCCTTCTCTCTTTCTCCCCATAGTTTTTATTTAATATTATTAATAATAATTATATATACTGTGCATATGTGTACATATATATATATATATATATATATATATATATATATATATATATATATATATTAGGGCTGTGCAAATTAACTTTTAATTAATCGATTAATCTTTAATTTTTTTGATCAATCAAAATCTTTTTGATCGATTAAAATTCTTTTGATTGGTACTCACCTCTCCCCCGGCTTCTGGGCCTTCCGGGAGTTTTGTCGGAGATCCAGTAACGTCACAGACACTGGCGGGGCTTGCTGTGTCCATCTGAAGGGCTCCTTTGCTGTGACTTCATATCTGCATGCCGGCGGGACCTTAGTATCTGCCACACACAAGGGCTGTTTCACTTCCCTCTATCACTTCCCTCTATCACTGCCCTCTATCAACCTGGGATTCTACAGCCATCCACTGGGAGTTGTGATAGTTCCCTTCATAGGACATCTACATGCCGACTGACTGATGTTAACCTCTCCTCATCTGGATTCAGCAGTGGCATCGTTGTACACATTTTTATACCAGTATCATACTTAGCTACATGTTGTTATGACTGCTTTTGGTACCGTTTGGTATTACTCGCACCATTTTTACAGTTTATGTAGCTACATCCATTTGGTTACCTACTTAGAGACTAAGGGCCAGATTCAGCAAAGGTTACGCTGGCGGATCGAGTGATCCGCCAGCCTAACTGTGGCTTTGAGCCGGCGTTTCTGTTTTCTGTAACCAGAAAACAAGAAACGCCGGGTTGAAGTTCCGATGCGAGCAGCGTAACTGAGTTTCGCCATCGCATCGTTAATTCAACTTAAAAATGGCGCCGGGGGCGTTCCCGCCGATTTACGCTCAAAAAATATGTTAATGAGCGGAAATCGGCAATTCACGATCGAAATCCGGCGCGACGCAATGACGATACGACGTTTCCGGACGGGATACGCGGCGCATAGATATACCTACATGGGGCTGGAGTATCCTATGTTAGGTATAGGCGTCGTCATCGCGTCGGAAAAAAAAAAAAAAAACGTCGCTTGCGTAAAACGGTCATGAATGGGAATGTGACGTCATTGACGTTCATTCACAGATTTTGGAGCATGCGCACGGGGATGTTTTGACACTCGACGCATGCGCAGTACGTTGGCGGCGGGATCGCGCGTAGTTAGCATACTACACGCCCCGTACCCGCGACATTTGAATTCCGCCGGCTCATTTGTGATGCGCTGCCGCAACTTTAGGAACAAGTGCTTCGTGAATGACAGCACTTGCTCCTAAAATTTCGGCAGCGCAACGCAAATCAGAAGCGTTACTCCAGAGCAAAGATGCTCTGGAATACGTGAATCTGGCCCTAAATGTTTTAATGCTATTCCCATCGAGTGCTGCCTTTGTGTGTTTTTTGTATCCTGCTATCCATTTTTCCTGTGGTTGGGAGCTGCACTGGGAATCGGCCTGCAAGGAGATCAGCTAAAAGTAGTTGGATCTGTGTGTTATAATAAATCGAAATTAGTCGATTAATCGATTAAAAAATAAAACGATTAATCGAACACAAAAATTTTGATCAGTAACAGCCCTAATATATATATATATATATATATATATATATATATATATATATATATATATATGTGTATATATATATATTGTGACAGGAAGTCAGGTAAATCTGTGGGTGTTGTCACAGACGGGAGATACATTTCTGCCTTGTTTAGACAATACACCAATTACTACCAGGTGTCGGCTACAGAGGTAGCCAGAAAGGTTTAGGGCGTTGGAAAACTTCAGCTGTTCAGAATGAGGCAATTAAGGCCTCTATAAGCTATCCAAAGGATGACTACTGATTGCTGCATCCTGAGGCTTTTTGAGTTAAGGAGAGCAGTGAGAAAGACTTCTGAAGAGGTGAGGCGGTTGTTGATTTTTCTGTGTGATAAAAATCAAAAAGACTATTGTTTTTCTGCTGTATGACCAGCAGTGTCTGCCCAGCAGTAGGCTGTGCCAGACTCAATAGGTAGGTTCCTGTGTGGTGAAGGTAGACGCCCCAAGTGGCCAGGGTTTATTTTATGTTTTGTTATGTTTATGCTGTTTGGATGCTTGCACTTGTTTCCAGCAATATGGAAGAATAAACCAAACTCTTTGTTTTCTACCGTCTTCGGCTGCATCTCTGTATAGTTCAGTGTGTAGTGAACCCATCCAGGGGGTCACACACCCCCGCTACCGAGCTAACCCCTTACAATATATATATATATATATATATATATATATATATATATATATATAATGTTTATTATTATTAATAATATTATTTAATAATATTTCAGGCTTCAAACATAAAGATATAAAACTGTAATTTCTTGTGATGAATCAACAACAAGTGGGACACAATCATGAAGTGGAACAAAATTTATTGGATATTTCAAACTTTTTTAACTTATAAAAAACTGAAAAATTGGGCGTGCAAAATTATTCAGCCCCTTTACTTTTTTTCAGTGCAGCAAACTCTCTCCAGAAGTTCAGTGAGAATCTCTGAATGATCCAATGTTGACCTAAATGACTAATGATGATAAATAGAATCCGACTGTGTGTAATCTAGTCTACGTATAAATGCACCTGAACTGTGATAGTCTCAGAGGTCCGTAAGCGCAGAGAGCATCACGAAGAACAAGGAACACACCAGGCAGGTCCGAGATACTGTTGTGGAGAAGTTTAAAGCCGGATTTGGATACAAAAAGATTTCCCAAGCTTTAAACATCCCAAGGAACACTGTGAAAGCGATAATTTTGAAATGGAAGGAGTATCAGACAACTGCAAATCTACGAAGACCTGGCCCTCCCTCTAAACTTTCAGCTCATACAATTAGAAGACTGATCAGAGATGCAGCCAAGAGGCCCATGATCACTCTGGAGGAACTGCAGAGATCTACAGCTGAGGTGGGAGACTCTGTCCATAGGACAACTATCAGTCCCTGTATACTGCACAAATCTGCCCTTTATGGAAAAGTGGCAAGAAGAAAGCCATTTCTAAAAGCTATCCATAAAAAGTGTAGTTTAAAGTTTGCCACAAGCCACCTTGGGAGACACACCAAACATGTGGAAGAAGGTGCTCTGCTCAGATGAAACCGAAATCGAACTTTTTGGCAACAATGCAAAACGTTATGTTTGGCGTAAAAGCAAGACAGCTCATCACCCTGAACACACCATCCCCACTGTGAAACATGGTGGTGGCAGCATCATGGTTTGGGCCTGCTTTTCTTCAGCAGGGACAGGGAAGATAGTTAAAATTGATGGGAAGATGGATGGAGCCAAATACAGGAACCATTCTGCAAGAAAACCTGATGGAGTCTGCAAAAGACCTGAGACTGGGACGGAGATTTGTCTTCCAACAAGACAATGATCCAAAACATAAAGCAAAATCTACAATGGAATGGTTCACAAATAAACATATCCAGGTGTTAGAATGGCCAAGTCAAAGTCCAGACCTGAATCCAATCGAGAATCTGTGAAAAGAACTGTTCACAAACGCTCTCCATCCAACCTCACTGAGCTCCAGCTGTTTTGCAAGTAGGAATGGGCAAAAATTTCAGTCTCTCGATGTGCAAAACTGATAGAGACACCCCAAGCAACTTACAGCTGTAATCGCAGCAAAAGGTGGCGCTACAAAGTATTAACCTAAAGGGGCTGAATCATTTTGCACGCCCAATTTTTCAGTTTTTTATTTGTTAAAAAAGTTTGAAATATCCAATAAATTTTGTTCCACTTCATGATTGTGTCCCACTTGTTGTTGATTCTTCACAAAAAAATTACAGTTTTATATCTTTATGTTTGAAGCCTGAAATGTGGCAAAAGGTCGCAAATTTCAAGGGGGCCGAATACTTTCGCAAGGCACTGTGTATATATATATATATATATACATATATAATTTATTTATTTTTTATCTTAAAATCTTAATTTATAAACCAGCATTTTTAGAATAGGAGTCCAGCAGTAGCCGGCTACATTTTTCTCTCAGTGCACTCTTTTTGCTGTAAAAAAAGGAAATTTGTGACCAGCGATAGCCGACCTCCTGAGAATGGCAGCCTCCATGTTTCTCTTAGGAAACGCTTAGCCCAACTCTGGGTCCGTGCCACCTCCCCCTTCCCCTATCTTCAAATGACCCCCTTGTGGCCCTTACTGTCTGTTTTATATGCAATTTTTGTTTTTACTATTTATTTAAGTTTTCAGGCTAGTTATGGGATTGACTAAGGTGGTCCTCATTGATACAGATGGTATCAGCTCCACTTTCTGCACCAGCACACTGGAGGATGCTAAGATGATTTCCCCTTGGTGCCGTTTATTTAAAGTAGAGTCCTTCCAGTTCGAGTGATGTTGGATTTCATTCAACCTGGAAGTCTGATTACATCTTATGGCAGGGGACAGCACCAGGTTACATATTATGTTACATAGTAGGTGAGGTTGAAAAAAGACACAAGTCAAGTCCAACCTATGTGTGTGATGATAGGTCCGTATTACATTGTATATCCCTGTATGTTGTGGTCGTTCAGATGCTTATCTAATAGTTTTTTAAATTACCGATGCTCCCCACTGAGTCTACCGCCTGTGGAAGGGAATTCCACATCCTTGACGCTCTTACAGTAAAGGACCCTCTACGTAGTTGACCACTTACAGACCAGAAGATTTTCCCCCTTAATGACCAGGCCATTTTTTTTGCGATACAGCACTGCGTCGTTTTAACTGACAATTGCGCGGTCGTGCGATGCTGTACCCAAACAAAATTGACGTTCTTTTTTTTTTTTCCACAAATAGAGCTTTCTTCGGTGGTATTTCATCATCTCTGCGTTTTTTTTGTTTTTTTTTGCACTATAAACAAAAAAAGAGCAACAATTATAAAAAAAAAAAGCCAAAAAAATTACAAAAAAAATATTTCTTTATCAGTTTAGGCCAATATGTATTCTTCTACATTTAAAAAAAAATTGCAAAAAGCGTATATTGATTGGTTTGCGCAAAAGTTATAGCGTCTACAAAATAGGGGGTAGATTTATGGCATTTTTATCCCTTTTTTACTAGCAATGGTGGCAACAGCAACATTGCGACAGACTTTTGACACTTTTTTGGGACCAGTGACATTTATACAGCGATCAATGCTACAAAAATGCACTGATTACTGTGTAAATGTCACTGGCAGGGAAGGGGGTTAACACTAGGGGGCAGTCAAGGGGTTAACTGTGTTCCCTGGGAGGTGTTTCCAACTGTGATGGGTAGGGGACTGCCTGGAGGAGGAGAAAGATCGCTGTTCCTATTTAGTAGAAAAATCTGATCTCTCACTCCTCCCCTGTCAGAACGGCGATCTGTCTGTTCACATTGACAGATCCCCATTCTGGCTCTCTTTCCCGTGATCGCGGGTGGGCAGAGGGTGCGCGCGCTTGCTATGGCTCTTAAAGGATCCGACGTACATCTACGGTGATTTGTGGGAACGAGCCGACCTGGTAAAACTCTGGGTAAAAGAGTTTTTTTTTGGAGGACTTCTTTATTGGTTTAGCCCAGAGTTGGGATTTAAAGGGTCACTAAAGGATTTTTTTTAGCTAAATAGCTTCCTTCACCTTACTGCAGTCCTGTTTTCATGTCCTCATTGTTCGTTTTTGCTTTGATGTTGCTGTAATTCCTCTCTGTTCTGGACACTTCCTGGTTGTCTGTTTCCTGATGACCACAGTCCTGGGAGCTTTCTCTCTGTGGTCACTAATCAAGGAGGTGTGATTACTGTGTGTCTAAAACTCCTCAGCACCAATCCAGTTTCGTTTTTCAAAACATCACTGCCCTGTATTGGCTCTGTGCCTCTGTACATCAGAGAGAGAGAGGAAACATGCAAAAATGAAACTAGAACTGCAGGTACATTATATGAGTGATTTTTATCTATTTTTAATCATTTTTAGAAGGAATCAGTTAACTATTATGTCTCTATACCCTATAAACAGTCATTTCAGCCCCAATTTCTTTTTCCTTTGCAACTCCTTTAAGGATAGTGTTATTTCTCTTTGGCACATAAGCAGGGCCACTGATAAGGAAGTACAGCCAGTCCTCCCGGGCCCTATCATTTCAAAAGGGGGGCCAGGGCACCTGCAGGAGGACCGGCTGTACTGTCTTATTGGACACTGATCCTCTTCTGCCTCCCCCTGCAGCGCTGCCAGCTTCTCCACCTCTCCCTCCCTCCAGTTGCACTGCAGGGGGATTGGTTCTAGCCAGGGGCTGACTGACCATTGAGGAACTCGGGCACTGCCCGAGGGCCCCATGCCACTAGGGGGCCCCATCAGGGTTGCCAGGCTCATTAAAACCAGGGACAGTATGTAAAAATCTGTGTTTTTTTTACATCTGTCCCTGATATGCCCAAAACTTACATGCTTTTGATGTGAAAATCCCGAGATTTTAGCTGCCCCACCTCTGTACTGCCACCTGGCTTGGTGGCCATCTGTAAGCCCGGGGGCCCCATAATCTTCTATTGCCCAGGGGCCCCATGAGTTGTCAGTCCGCCCCTGGTTCCAGCACATGCACCCCTTTCATCTGCTGTACAGCCCCCCCTCCCCCCCCCGTGTGCCCCTTTTCCCCAGAAGCGGGCACACAGGGGGATGTTTATTTACTGGCCCCTTCCTTTCCGGAATATACACAATGAGCGATTGGTACCGATCGCTCCTGTGTCCATACATCATTGACGCATAGTAAACTGTGTTTACCACGCTTCCAATTTGTGAATGAGCAGGAAGCCTCAGAGCGCTTTCTGCTCATTCAGAGAAAGGGACTGATATACTGATCTATGTCACTTTCGACTGGGGCCCCTGTCAGGTAGGCTGTATGGGGCCCCTGTGATTTCTAACACATAATTACGGATGGTGCCACATTGCTTGTCTATTACAGTACGCCACTTTATTGGGCACCACATTTCCTCTATAACGGGGCACCAGAACATTTCCCGCACGCTCTTATTCTTGCAACATACACAACGGTTCTGAAAGCCAAAATCTGCAGCTGTTACTCCTTACGCTGTGAATCACTCGCTGTCCCGCCCTCCGTGACAATAGCTTTTTGTTTAATTGTATTTATTACTATTGAGGTCGGCGCCAATGAGAAGATTTGTCAGCTTGTTTTTTTTTTTTTTTACAGGCATGTGAAATTATTCTAAACTCTATTGAATATAATAAATCACAGATAAAAACAACTCAAACATCACTGCTATAGCATACAGCGTGTGAGATATCGCAGCCGTTATTATTCACTGGAGGGGAGGGGGGGGGGGCGATAGGATGGCGGTTTAGTGGTTAGCAAAGCTGTCTTGTATTAGCACAGCGCTTTGTGGGCAATTTTAACCCTTTATTTGGCCACTAGCGGGGGTTAAATAAAGGCCACTAGCGCTCGAGAAACGCTGGTAAATCGCTGCTAGTTTTAGCTGCGCTTTACCAGCGTTTTTTAGGCGCTGGCAGTGTGAAAGGGCTCTTAACCACTTAAGTCCCAGACCAAGATGCAGGTAAAGGACCTGGCCCCTTTTTGCGATTCGGCACTGCGTCGCTTTAACTGACAATTGCGCGGTCGTGCGACGTGGCTCCCAAACAAAATTTGGCGTCCTTTTTTCCCACAAATAGAGCTTTCTTTTGGTGGTATTTGATCACCTCTGCGGTTTTAATTTTTTTGCGCTATAAACAAAAATAGAGCAACAATCTAAAAAAAATGCAATATTTTTTACTTTTTGCTATAATAAATATATAATAAATATCCCCAAAAAATACATAGATTTTTTTTTTTCCTCAGTTTGGGCTGATATGTATTCTTCTACATATTTTTGGTAAAAAAAAAAAATCGCAATAAGCGTTTATAGATTGGTTTGCGCAAAATTTATAGCGTTTACAAAGTAGGGGGTCGTTTTATAGCATTTTTATTATTTAGATTTTTTGATTTTTTATTCGTAATGGTGGCGATCAGCGATTTTTTCGTGCCTGCTACATTATGGCGGACACATCAGACGATTTTGACACATTTTGGGACCATTGTCATTTTCACAGCGAAATGTGCTATAAAAATGCACTGTTTACTGTGAAAATGGCACTGTCAGTGAAGGGGTTAACCAGGAAGGGGCGCTAAGTGGTTAAGTGTGTCCTAGGGAGTGTTCTTACTGTGGGGGGAAGGCATGGCTGTGCGTGTGACGTCACTGATCGTTGTTCCTTATGACAGGGAACAGACAATCACTGCCTCTAGGAAGAACGGGGAAGGTTTGTTTAAAATTACCTCCCCGTTCTACAGCTCTGTGACCGGAACGCGGGACACTGGCGGCGATCGGGTCCGCGGGTCCCGCGGGCGTGGTCACGGAAGACAGGACGCTCGCGATCCACGGCTGGGCATCTTAAAGGGGACGTACCTGTACGTCCATGTGGCCAGCCGTGCCATTCTGCCGGCGGTCCTTAACAGGGCTTTCACATTGGGATTGCAGATAAGGTTTCTCTCAGGTGCTTTAGGCTCCTTACACACGGAGCGGTCTGTTTTTCGGTCCGCTCCGTGTGTCCGTCAGCTCAGCGGGGGGTCTCCGCTCAGCTGTCGGCGGACGGGGCGGTCCCCGCACACTGTGGAGGGACCGCCCTGTCTCTCCTCCGCTCTCCCCTATGGGGAGTCGGATGGAAACGGACGGTCTGTCCGTTTGCATCCGATCCGTTTGGCCGGACGGAAGAAAAATAGGACATTCTTCCGTCCGCAAAAACGGATGCGGATCTGGCGGACGTTAGCGGATGCATCATCCGCTAACGGATCCGCTCCCATAGGGGCCCATTACAAGTCCGTAAACGGACTTGTAATGAGCGGACGAACGGTCCGCTAGTGTGAAAGGACCCTTAGGCCTCGTACACACGATCAAATCTGTCTGCTAGACCGTTTCAGCAGACAGATTCGATCGTGTGTACGGGCAAACAGACGGATTTGAGAACAATAAAAAATATCGCGCTAAAGGATATGAATAGCTAAAATTGAAAATAAATATGTGTAAATGTGAAAATAATGTTAACTTAATAACCCAAGCAGCAATCTTTAGCTACACGTGGTAGTCATGTAAATACAAGTAGAAAACATTGGAGAAAAAATTGCGCTAGTCATACCATGTGGTGAACAAAGTGTTAAAAAATAATTAAATAAATAAATAAATAATATTAAATATAAGAAATATATTAAACTCTAGGGAAAGAAGGTAAGGAAACCCTTCTAGTGAGACAACCAAAATAAATTGAATTTATGACTGTGTGAAAAAAATAATAATAATAATAATAAAAAAAAAAAAAAAACATTCAGTCCAAAAAAATCTGTGACTTCTTAAACATAATGTCCCCATCAAAGTATCAACTCCATGGATGTATGTTGAAGGGGGGAAAAAGCCAAGATGAAAGGGATTCCACCACCAGTCAGGTTTGGATAGAATAGAAAAGATCCACCAGGAGAGGGGTAGGTAATAAACTCTTACCAGATTCCCAGCTAGTAAAGCATATAGATCCACTTGATCCCAGAAGGGAGGGGGGGGGGGGGGGACTGCAGCACTCCTCTGCATTCAGCTGGTCCTCGTTTTGATAGGTGTGGATCCCAAAACTCCTTTCCAGGTCCTAAGCTGGTTGCACAGCTCCAAAGGATCCAGTTGGAGACCCAGAAAAAAAGGGGACTCAAATAGTGAAGTACCGTAATTATCCGGGTTTTATTAAAATTGTAAGAGTATACACTAGATGCACTTCATGAGTCCAAAATACAAAGGCATTACATCCAGTCAAAGTAAAACAAAATATAGCAAACAAAACGAACGTGCGCCCGTGCTTACGGGGTCACTTCTGGAAACGGTGATGTCAGTGCGTGGCTCCGCCCTGACTAGTTTCGATCAATACGATCGTTCTCAAAGGGCCCCCCCCCCCCTCTGGGATCGAGTGGATCTATGTGCTTTACTAGCTGGGAATCTGGTAAGAGTTTATTACCTACCCCTCTCCTGGTGGATCTTTTCTATTCTATCCAAACCTGACTGGTGGTGGAATCCCTTTCATCTTGGCTTCTTCCCCCCTTCAACATACATCCATGGAGTTGATACTTTGATGGGGACATTATGTTTAAGAAGTCACAGATTTTTTTGGACTGAATGTTTTTTATTTTTTTTTATTTTTTTATTATTATTATTATTTTTTTCACACAGTCATAAATTCAATTTATTTTGGTTGTCTCACTAGAAGGGTTTCCTTACCTTCTTTCCCTAGAGTTTAATATATTTCTTATATTTAATATTATTTATTTATTTATTTAATTATTTTTTAACACTTTGTTCACCACATGGTATGACTAGCGCAATTTTTTCTCCAATGTTTTAAACAGACGGATTTGGCCACCCGACAGATTTCAAAGCATGCTTTGCTCTGGGAACCCGTCCGCCCGACATGTCTGCTGGTTAGTACGCTATGGTTTCGACACATGCGCGGAAGTGTTTTATTTCCTGGTGCGGTGACGTGGCGGCGTCAACGTCACCGCCACGTCACCGACACGTCAGCGCGCTGTCTGCTGGCTGGGATTTTGGTTTGCTCGTGTGTACACGCGAGCCAACCAAAATCCCAGCAGACAGATTTGTTCAAATCTGTCGGACAGACAGATTTGAACAAATCTGTCTGCTCGTGTGTACGAGGCCTTAGGCCTCGTACACACGAGGCAATAGATTTGTTCAAATCGATCGGACCGACCGATTTGAACAAATCTGTCTGATAGGATTTTGGTTTGCTCGCGTGTACACACGAGTAAACCAAAAACCCCGCCAGCAGACGGCGCGCTGACGTGTCGGTGACGTGGCGGTGACGTTGACGCCGCCACGTCACCGCACCAGGAAGTAAAACACTTCCGCGCATGCGCCGAATCCATTCGGCGGAGGTGCGGGACTACATGTCTGCTGGTAAGTGTACTAACCAGCAGACACGTCGGGCGGACGGATTCCCACCTGATAGATTTCAAAGCATGCTTTGAAATCTGTCGGGTGGCCAAATCCGTCGGCTCGGCCGTACACACGATCGAATCTGTCTGCTGAAACGGTCCAGCAGACCGTTTCCAGCGGACAGATTTGATCGTGTGTACGAGGCCTGAGAGGCACTTTTTTGGGCGCTAAAGCACCTGAAAAACGCCCAGTGTGAAAGGGGTCTGATTTATGTCGTGCACGTGATTTCTCCATTTGCTTGATCCCTATAGTTGCGGTAGACATGTGCGATTTGTTTTGTGACAAATAGAAATTCAGAAATGTTTGAATCTAATTGTATCTTAAATACAATAGTAACAAATTTCAGTTATCCTCTTTTGGACCGCCCCGCGCAGATATACTGTGGTACAGGTACGTAATTTCACGCACTGGGTCTGGGCCAGGTGCGCCCCCCCCCTGCGACCCACTGCGATTGGATAAAGGAGGAGCCAATCAGAGGGTCCGGCAGACCCGATGTCCACCAGCACCCAGCAATCGTTCTCAAGAAAGGCAGAACGGCAGGCTGCCTATGTAAACAAGGCAAAGAAAAAAGTGGTATGGTTGAACAATGAAGTGGGCCCACATCTCAGTTTATCTCCAAACTACGACCCTGGGACCGGATGAGGCCCTTTGCTTGCCTTCGTCCGGCCCTTGGGGCATTACTCCATCCACTGACACCAACAATGGGGAATCGTTCTTGTTGCTGAAACCACCAATGCGGCACTATTCATCCAACTGACACTATCCAAAGGGTACAATTCCTTCTATTGACACTAGGGATGAGCCGAACACCCCCCCATTCGGTTTGCACCAGAACCTGCGAACAGACCAAAAGTTTGTGTGAACTTTAGAACCCCATTAAAGTCTATGGGACTCGAACGGTTGAAATCTAAAGTGCTAATTTTAGAGGCTAATATGCAAGTTATTGTCCTAAAAGGTGTTTGGAGACCCGGTTCCTGGCCCTGGGGACATGTATCAATGCAAAAAAAAGTTGAGCAGTGATTTTAAATGAATTTTTATCCATTAGAAATGACACTTTGTGCAGGGACAGTTCTAAGCACGGGAAACAAGCGCTACTTTACAGGCATACTATACACCCCCCCACTTTTATTGTTTCACTTTAAGCATTATTAAAATCACTGCTCCCGAAAAAAAAAAAAAATGTAAAAACTTTTTTTGCATTGACACATGTCCCCTGGGGAAGGACCCGGTCCCCAAACACTTTTCAGGGCAATAACTTGCATATAAGACTTTAAAATTAGCACTTTCTCCCATAGACTTTTTCAGGGTGTTCTGCAGCTTTTAGAATTTGCTTCGAACACCCCAAATTGTTCACTGTTCGGCAAACAGGCAATGTTTGAGCCGAACATGAGTTTGACTCGAACTCAAAGCTCATCCCTAATTGACAGCAACGCTCACTAGTCCAGACACCCGAATATATATAGGTTCTCCCAGCAGGCCAAAGGATTCAAGAAAACCCCTGCCCATTGGCTGAGATACCCCATATACCCATAACCTGACCTTGAGTTGTCCTTCTCATATCTAGTACCACCAAGTACCCGGCCACCTAGTGGTAGAAGAGAAAAATACAAGGTGAAACTTAGGGAGAAATCAATGGGTCTCTAACAATTCACTAAGGTAACTACTCCTGGCAAGAAAATCTGTGAGGAGAATCCCTGACTAAATCCCAGGGTGCTACACTGATCTAATGACTAATGCCCTGTACACACGATCGGTTCGTCTGATGAAAACGGACCGATGGATTTTTTCATCAGATATCCGATAAAGCTGACTTTTATCAGTCTTGCCTACACACCATCGTTTAGAAATCTGATCGTGTCCAACGCGGTGACGTAAAACACTTATGATGTGCTGAGAAAAATGAAGTTCAATGCTTCCGAGCATGCGTCGACATGGTTCTGAGCATGTGTGGATTTTTGACTGATGGATTTCCCCACAGACGATGTTTTTTTTCTATCGGTTTTTTAACCATAAGAAAAATTTAAAACAGGTTCTATTTTTTTTCGCCGATGGAAAAAAAAAGATGGGGCCTGTAATGGGTGGGCCCGTGGGACCCAGAGGCATTTGTAGGGTGTGGGGTACTACTGTGTCAGCTTCACCAATGACTATTGTGTCTAGGGTCATTCAATGTCCACTAGGGGCATAGGATGACTGAGAAATGATATCTTGGATTACATGAGATGGGACAGTAATGATAATTCACAATGTATTGCAGGATATCTTGAAATATTACAGGTTGTTGATTCTAAAACCAACCGGTCAATAGAGTGATTCATTCAATGTGGGAACACAGACTGTTAAGGTGTTTAATGTCATCTGCTACTCTCATGTAAATGAACCTTAGTCTGGCTTTTAAGAACCGGTCATTGTGGGATGCTAATTGACACTGTATTGTGTGAATTTCTATTGATGATAAATGTGTATTGTATAGCAGGTGAGAAGAGCTTATCTCTGAGTCACCTTGTCTGGGTAAATGATTAGTAATTAGCTCATGTAGATTATCTCGGAGACAGTGGCCCGGATTCACAGCCATTGGCACACCTTTATGCCGCCGTAGCGTATCTTCTTTACGCTACGCCGGCGCAACATTGAGAGGCAAGTATGAAATTCACAAAGAAAATGTGCCCAACGTTGCGCCGGCGTAGCGTATATTCGTCGGCGTAAGCCGACGTAAGTCAAAGTAGGTGGAAGTGGGCTGGAAGTGGGCTTGATGCATGGTAATGAAGCGTGACCCCATGCGTTATCCAAGTACTTAAAATAAACGGCGCATGCATCGTAACTTGGACGTATCCCCGTGCGCATGCGTACAACCACGTCAAAATAACTGGCTAAGATACGTCGAATCACTGCCTACGACGTGAACGTAACCTACGCCCAGCCCTATTCACGTACTACGTACACATCGTAAAATATGACGGCTGTTCCGTGGTCCATACCTTTGCATGGGTTGCGCCTCCTATATGAGGAATAACTTTATGTCAGACGTAACCCTTACGCAAATCGCTTAAAACATGCGCCGGGCGCATCTACATTCGTGAATCGGCGTATCTTCCTCATTTGTATATCTGAATCGAAACTTCCATATGCATCCAGCGTAAATATGCTCCCGCGATACGCCGGCGTAGGAAAGTTACGTCGGTCGGAAGAAGCCTATTTTTCGACGTAACTTAGTTTGTGGGTCCAGCGCATAGATACGACATTTGTACTTACGTGGCGTATCCGTAGATATGTCAGCGTAAGTGCTACGTGAATCCAGGCCAGTATGTCTGTCTCCTAAAGATGTGTATTGAGCTCCTTGTGTCATGTTGTGGGTGGAGTTATGCCATTGTTCCTTGGGGTTTCTAATTATATAAAAGCCTGAGTTTACCATTAAAGAGTCTGTTCATTTGAATCTCAAACAGAGCCATGTCTCGTTATTGGGGTTCGTCTGCTGGATTGTGGAGTGTCGATAAGCTGTCGTTGGTTGGTGGAATGGAATATTATAAACGGCGTTCACCCCTGACCGTTACAGGGCCCATACACGATCGGTTCATCCGATGAAAATGGTCCATCGGTCCGTTTTCATCAGGCGAACCGATCGTGTGTACAGGGCATAAGAATGTTTAATATGGGAAGGGAGTGCCGCCAAGCTATCACATACAAACGCCATGAAGATAGCGTCCAGCATTTGAACCAAGCGCCCCAGTGCTGCAAGGCCAGAAGTGCTAATTAGCTACTGTGCTAATATGAAACGTTTCAGTAGTGTCTTTCCTCGGGAAGTGTGAAATGTTGTTCCTCATCGGAATGTATCAGAGAACGGCTGTAGCAATTTAAAGGGAGGATTGCCTTAGATTGTTCTTTCATTTCATTTAAGTGTCAGAGAAATGACTGTAATCTCACACACTTTAGACGGCATTAAAGGATAAGACTAAACGTCAGCCGGAGTCATGCAGTCGGGGAGGGTTGGGTGACACGTTATGACAGAGAGGCAGCAATGCCTGTGACAAGGTTTTCACAAACATGACAAAATTGCACTTTACTCCCCTGGAAACATGTATGTGTAACACACATGGGGGGGGGGGGGGAGACAGGAACTCCAAACACGTCTATTCTCATGGGTGGTTTAAGAAAAGAAAAAAAAGTTGAGTGAGCCGCCAGTGCTGAACTATACTACTGAATATGCTAATTGCCTGGCTGCTGTTTTGACGATTTGGCTCTGATGTTTCCTGAGTCACAGGTGCAGAGTAAAGCAGCTCTAAAGTGCTCTGGGCTTTGCTTGCCCCCCTTTCCTGATCTGCTGGGCTGCCTGCCTCGGATAAGGGTCTGGTATGGATTTTTGGGGGGGTAGACGCTGTTTTTAAAATAAATGTTAGCGTGGGGTTCTCCTTAAATCCATAGCAGACCCTTCAGGTCTGTTATAGATTTAAGGAGAACCCCACGCCAACATTTTTTTTAAAAACAGCGTCCACCCCCCAAAAATCCATACCAGACCCTTATCCGAGGCAGGTAGCCAATCCATAGCAGAAGGGTCTTCTATGGATTGGGGGGGGAGATACCCCACACTGTTTTATATTCCCGCCCAAGCAGGGTCGGCCTTAGGTGTTCAGGTGCCCTGTACGAGTTAATCCTGTGGCGCACCCCCCCCCCAGACGGATACACACTGACCGCTACACAATACACACTGAACGCTACACAATATACTACCCACAGACCACTACACAATACACACAGATCACTACACAATAAGCTACCTACAGACCACTACACACTGACCGCTACACAATACACACTGACCGCTACACAATACACTACCAACAGACCACTACACAATACACACTGACCTCTACACAATACAATACCCACAGACCACTACACAATACACACTGACCGCTACACAATACAATACCCACAGACCACTACACAATACACACTGACCCCTACATAATACACTACCCACAGACCACTACACAATAAACTTGTGTAGTGGTCTGTGGATAGACACTAAACATGGCGGCTGGACCGCAGGGTCACAGAACTTAAAATTATGATAATGTAGCTCCGGTGACATGTACTGATGTGGGATTGTGCCCCCCCAAATGTTGCGCCCTGTGCCTAGGCCCCCCTCACGCTATGCCACTGCCACATACATTCTGCGAGCTGTGATTGCCGAACTTCGCCCCTGTGGCCCATGGCGCCCTGTGCAGCCGCACAGCTTGCACACCCCAAAGGCCAGCCCTGCGCCCAAGGTACGTATATGGACGTCTTTGAGTTTGAGCAGGTATATCTGAATGATGGGCGCAGCTACAGGCATCATTCAGATATCGTCTTTTAGAGCCGGCGATTCTGTGCACCATAGGAAAGATCATAGTTGCTGTTCCACCGTTTCATTTTTCTTATGAGTGACAAGAGGGGACAACCAATCCCCCCCCCGCCGCCCTCCCCCCCGCCGCCCTCCGGTGCTTCTACCGACTCACCGCTGCGATCGGTGAGTCAGAGAACAGATCCGCCGGCCCCCGGATGCTTCCCATAGAGATTTCCGGTGGGCCAGATGGTCGCCGGAGTCTCTGTGATCGTTCGGAGGGCGGGCACGATGTTATGATGGCGGCTGGACCGCGGGGTCACAGAACTTAAAATTATGATAATGTACCTCCGGTGACATGTACTGGCTGGGGAGCCAAGATTATTTTTTATTTATTTTTTATTTCAGGCTTCCCAACCTAGAGGTGAGATGTGAGGTCTTATTGACCCACTAGCTCACTGTAAAGAGGACCTGCCATGCCTATTCTCATTACAAGGGATGTTTACATTCCTTATAATAGGATTAAAAGTGATCAAATGTTTTTTTTTTTTTAAAGTGTCAAAGTAAAAAATTAAAAGTAGAATTAACAATGAAAAACATACATTTTTAAAGCCTGGTAGCGCACGTATACGTAAGTCCTGCCCACATATGAAAACGGTGTTCAGACCACACATGTGAGGTCTCGCCGTGAAAGTTAGCGCAAGAGAAATAATTCTAGATCTAGAACTCCTTTGTAGTTCAAAACATGTAATCAGTAAAAAAAAAATGTAATGCCGCGTACACATGATCACTTTATGTGATGAAAAAAAACTACGTTTTTAAAAACGTCAATTTAAATGACCGTGTGTGGGGGAAAACGTTGTTTTATGTCTTGTGAAAAACGACCAAAAAAAATTGAAGCATGCTTCAATTTTTTGTGTCGTTTTTCAAAACTTTGTTTTTTGTTTCACAAAAAATCACAGTGTGTAGCAAAAAACGTTGCTTAAAACAACGTTTTTCAACCCGCGCATGCCCAGAAGCTAGTTATGAAGAGAGCTTCAATGGAAAAGAGTGGTGAACGTAACCGCGCTTTGCTAGAGCATTGTGAAAAAACGATGGTGTGTAGGCAACATAGTCTTTGAAAATTGAAGTTTCAAAAACGTTGTTTTTTACTTCACAGAAAACTTCATTTTTTTTCCATCGCATAAAGTGATCGTGTGTACGCGGCATAAGTGTCGCCTATGAGGATTTTTAAGTACCGAAGATAGGCGCCATTCCATGAGCGTGTGCAGTTTTGAAGGGTGACACGTTAGGTATTTATTTACTCAGCGTAACTTTATCTTTCACATTATGCAAAAAAATTGGGCTAACTTTAATGTTTTTTTTTTTTAAAAGCATGAAAGTTTTTTTCCCCAAAAAATTTGTTCGTGAAATTGCTGCGCAAATTCCGTGCAACGACCGCCATTGTATTCTCTAGGGTCCCAAAGATACATAGGCCCAGATTCACATACAATTAGATTATCGTAGCGTTTCCCAAATACACTACGCCGCCGTATTTCACCTGGCTCTACGTGGAATCCCGGTAGATTTTGTCCAGTAAACTATGGCGGCGTAGTGTATTTCTCCCGGCGCAAGCCATCTACGCAAGTAGGGGACGTGAAGCATTTAAAATAGGCGCGTTCCCGCGGCGATCGAACTGCGCATGCTTCGTTCAGAAATTTCCTGCCGTCCATTGCGCGAAATCACGTCGTTACGTCATTCGTTGTTTGAGTAGCGTCGTTTACGGACATTCCTATTCCCGAACGAGTTACGTAAAAAAAAAAAATATTAAATTTGACGCGGGAACGACGGCCATACTTAACATGGGCTACGCACCGTTAGACCAGCAAAAAGCTGGTCTAACAGTACGTAAAAAAAAGCAGACGTAAGCGATTGCGAAGACCGCTCGTATCTTCGTGGATCGCCGTAAAAACACATTTGCATATCCCGACGCATCAAAACGACGCAAACTCCTCCCAGCGGCCGCAAAAATATCGCAGCGTAGATCCGAAGGCTTACGAAGACGTAAGCCTGTCGGATCGAAGCCCGAAGCCGCCGTATCATGGTTTGAGGATTCAAACTAGTGATGCGGCGCGCAAAATTTGAAATTACTCCTGTCTAACACCAGTTAGACAGGCGTAATTGCTTTATGAATCTGGGCCGTTGTTTTTTACTTCACAGAAACTGTCGTTTTTTTCCATCGCATAAAGTTATCGTGTGCACGCGGCATAAGTGTCGCCTATGAGGATTTTTAAGTACCGAAGATAGGCGCCATTCCATGAGCGTGTGCAGTTTTGAAGGGTGACACGTTAGGTATTTACTTACTGAGCGTAACTTTATCTTTCACATTATGCAAAAAAATTGGGCTAACTTTAATGTTTTTTTTTTTTTAAAGCATTATAGTTTTTTTCCCCAAAAAATTTGTTCGTGAAATTGCTGCGCAAATTCCGTGCAACGACCGCCATTGTATTCTCTAGGGTCCCAAAGATACATAGGCCCAGATTCACATACAATTAGATTATCGTAGCGTTTCCCAAATACACTACGCCGCCGTATTTTACCTGGCTCTACGTGGAATCCCGGTAGATTTTGTCCAGTAAACTATGGCGGCGTAGTGTATTTCTCCCGGCGCAAGCCATCTACGCAAGTAGGGGACGTTAAGCATTTAAAATAGGCGCGTTCCCACGGCGATCGAACTGCGCATGCTTCGTTCAGAAATTTCCCGCCGTCCATTGCGCGAAATCACGTTGTTACGTCATTCGTTGTTTGAGTAGCGTCGTTTACGGACATTCCTATTCCCGAACGAGTTACGTAAAAAAAAAAAAAATATTAAATTTGACGCGGGAACGACGGCCATACTTAACATGGGCTACGCACCGTTAGACCAGCAAAAAGCTGGTCTAACAGTACGTAAAAAAAAGCAGACGTAAGCGATTGCGAAGACCGCTCGTATCTTCGTGGATCGCCGTAAAAACACATTTGCATATCCCGACGCATCAAAACGACGCAAACTCCTCCCAGCGGCCGCAAAAATATCGCAGCGTAGATCCGAAGGCTTACGAAGACGTAAGCCTGTCGGATCGAAGCCCGAAGCCGCCGTATCATGGTTTGAGGATTCAAACTAGTGATGCGGCGCGCAAAATTTGAAATTACTCCTGTCTAACACCAGTTAGACAGGCGTAATTGCTTTATGAATCTGGGCCGTTGTTTTTTACTTCACAGAAACTGTCGTTTTTTTCCATCGCATAAAGTTATCGTGTGCACGCGGCATAAGTGTCGCCTATGAGGATTTTTAAGTACCGAAGATAGGCGCCATTCCATGAGCGTGTGCAGTTTTGAAGGGTGACACGTTAGGTATTTACTTACTGAGCGTAACTTTATCTTTCACATTATGCAAAAAAATTGGGCTAACTTTAATGTTTTTTTTTTTTTAAAGCATTATAGTTTTTTTCCCCAAAAAATTTGTTCGTGAAATTGCTGCGCAAATTCCGTGCAACGACCGCCATTGTATTCTCTAGGGTCCCAAAGATACATAGGCCCAGATTCACATACAATTAGATTATCGTAGCGTTTCCCAAATACACTACGCCGCCGTATTTTACCTGGCTCTACGTGGAATCCCGGTAGATTTTGTCCAGTAAACTATGGCGGCGTAGTGTATTTCTCCCGGCGCAAGCCATCTACGCAAGTAGGGGACGTTAAGCATTTAAAATAGGCGCGTTCCCACGGCGATCGAACTGCGCATGCTTCGTTCAGAAATTTCCCGCCGTCCATTGCGCGAAATCACGTTGTTACGTCATTCGTTGTTTGAGTAGCGTCGTTTACGGACATTCCTATTCCCGAACGAGTTACGTAAAAAAAAAAAAAATATTAAATTTGACGCGGGAACGACGGCCATACTTAACATGGGCTACGCACCGTTAGACCAGCAAAAAGCTGGTCTAACAGTACGTAGCAAAAAAATTGACGAAAGCGATTGCAAAGACCGCTCGTATCTTCGTGGATCGCCGTAAAAAGTCATTTGCATATCCCGACGCTGAAAACGACGCGGACTCCTCCCAGCGGCCGCAAAAATATCGCAGCGTAGATCCGAAGGCTTACGAAGACGTAAGCCTCTCGGATCGAAGCCCGAAGCTGCCGTATCATGGTTTGAGGATTCAAACTAGTAAAACGGCGCGCAAAATTTGAAATTACTCCTGTCTAACGCCAGTTAGACAGGCGTAATGGCTCTCTGAATCTGGGCCATAATGTTTGGGGGTTCTATGTAATTTTTTAGCAAAAAAAAATTGGATTTTTACATGTAGGAGCGAAGTGCCAGAATTGGCCCGGATGGGAGGTGGTTAATGCCGGCAGTGGTTGTTTACATTGTGCTGTCAGCGAGGAATCTCGATGGCAGCAGATAAGTCATGGTTGTTAAAGACGCGGCGGGTGGCCGGCTGGGCGCTCCTTAACAACCAGCTCTTATTCACAATAAATTGAGATTAATTTGATCATTTCAATTTGAATCTCTTGTAGAAATTCTAATCCGTTTGAAAAGGAATAAATGAAACAAATAAAATTTAATTACGAATGCAACAGAATGAAATTAGTAACTTACCAAAATCGATACGCTTTTATTTGTTCTGCACATGTCTAGTTTGCACAGCATGCAAACACCTGCTGTGTGCCACGTCCCTGCCGCTATACAAAATAAGGGGAGACTAGTTGGGATTTTAGAGTATCTGTTGTGAGGTGTGAGGATGAATTGCTCCACAGTACCTACAGTAGTTTAGTAAATTAGCCACACAGTGTGCTGACCGTCCTTCCTGCAATACCCCACCCTGACATCAGAGGATTCAGGTATACCGTTTCCCCATCTATAGCAAGACACTTTAATTTTGCGGACTTTAGGTCCACATAAATCTGGTCACATGCAATGTGTAGATCACTAACCGCCTGGAACCATGTCTGTTTGCAGATGGCGGTGATGCATCCTTACTGTGTCATTAAGAGGGAGGAAGAAGCTTGTCTGGAGAATATCCAGAAGTATGAGCTGGAGACGTGGAATGACTCTATGCCTGGTAAGTGCCTTCATTCGTTTTTTTTTTATCTAACTTTTATGTTTATTGCTGGGCCCATGGAAACAAATTTCTAGTCCTACAGAAGTGAATTCTGATCTGATGTACACATCTAGTTCAACTTCTCATGGATATGCAATAATGTCTGGCAGCTTACCTTCTCCTCCATGTGTTCATTATAGGCCTGACTCTCTTATCTGGCTGCCTTTTATCATCTCTCCTCCTGTATGGCTCCACCCCAGGCCATCCCAGGAACTATATATTAACTAGTGCACTGCAGGTCTGCTTTGCTGATCAACGTTGTGTGTAAGCTTTGTGTTCCTGCCTGCCATGTGCTACGTTAATATCTCTGTGTACTGACTTTGGCTCGTCTACGACTACTCCTGTTTGCCTGTGGCCCTGACCCTTGGCCTGTCCCTTGGTTATCCTCGTCTGCTTGTTGCCCCGACCTCAGCTTACCCTTCACTATTCCTTGTGTCCTGAATGGCTGCTTTCCCTCTCTCCCTGCGGAGCATGACCTAGGGGACTCCAGGGGCCGCGACTTGGGTCCAGTTGCAGCGAAGGCTATCCTCACCACTAGAGGTTCTGGTGAATACGAAACTGGATCTTAGTCTCCGCGCCCTGGAGAATCTTTGGTTAGCTTCCTGTAGGATCCCTGTTTGGGTTCACTACCTTGTGGTGCATCCCTGCCTCCAACAGGGTACACTTGTCATCTGACCACAGGTGACCTGACACTAGTATAAGGAACGAAATCTACACCATTATCAACCGGTTGGATTTTTGGAGATCCCTGTGTGAAAATAAATAGTTTTGAGCATGTTGAAGTAACCAGCAATCATAGATAATGGCTTTAAAAAAGGTGGGAATGCGTTTGACCATATGGGACCCCAACTTTAAAGTATTTTTTTAAGGGAAATAGAAGTGATTGAGTTCATGTGTCACCAGTGAAGGCTACCGTTAAAGGTTGACTAAAGACAAGATTTTAGGGATATTACTGATTAAAATTTTCGTGTTCAATTAATCATTTTTGTTTTATCTTCGATTTCGATTAATTATTACCGCAATTACCGTAATGTCCACATCTCCCCCGTAATGTCCACACATCTCCCCCATAATGTCCACACATCTCCCCCGTAATGTCCACACATCTCCCCCGTAATGTCCACACATCTCCCCCCGTAATGTCCACACATCTTACCCGTGATGTCCACACATCTCCCCCGTAATGTTCTTACATCTTCCCCGTAATGCCCACACATCTCCCCCGTAATGTCCACACATCTCCCCCGTAATGTCCACACATCTCCCCCGTAATGTTCTTACATCTTCCCCGTAATGCCCACACATCTCCCCCGTAATGTCCACACATCTCCCCCGTAATGTCCACACATCTCCCCCGTAATGTCCACACATCTCCCCTGTAATCTCCCCCGTAATGTCCACACATCTCCCCCGTATTGTCCACACATCTTCCCCGTAATATCCACATCTCCCCCGTATCTCCCCCGTAATGTCCACATCTCCCCCGTAATGTCCACATCTCCCCCGTAATGTCCACATCTCCCCCGTAATGTCCACATCTTCCCCGTAATGTCCACATCTCCCCCGTAATGTCCACATCTCCCCCGTAATGTCCACACCTCCCCCGTGATGTCCACACATCTTCCCCGTGATGTCCACACATCTTCCCGTGATATCACACATCTCCCCAGTAATGCCCACACATCTCCCCCGTATCTCCCCCGTAATGTCCACATCTCCCCCGTAATGTCCACATCTCCCCCGTAATGTCCACATCTCCCCCGTAATGTCCACATCTTCCCCGTAATGTCCACATCTCCCCCGTAATGTCCACATCTCCCCCGTAATGTCCACACCTCCCCCGTGATGTCCACACATCTTCCCCGTGATGTCCACACATCTTCCCGTGATATCACACATCTCCCCAGTAATGCCCACACATCTCCCCCGTAATGCCCACACATCTCCCCCCTAATGTCCACACATCTCCCCCTTAATGTCCACACATCTCCCCCTTAGGCCGCGTACACACGATCAAATCTATCTGCCGGAAACAGTCTGTCAGATGTGTACGGGTGAGCAGACAGATTTGGCCAGCCAACAGTTTTTAAAGCATGCTTTAAAATCTGTCGGCTGGAAACCCATCCGCCCGACATGTCTGCTGGTTAGTACGCTAACCAGCAGACATATCTGCCCGCGCATGCGTCAAATGGATTCGACGCATGCGCGGAAGTAATTTACTTCCTGGTACGGTGACATGGCGGCGTCAACGTCACCGCCACGTCACCGCGCTGTCTGCTGGCGGGGATTTTGGTTTGATCGTGTGTACAGCGAACAGATTCATTTGCTTGTGTGTACGAGGCCTTAATGTCCACATCTTCCCCGTAATGTCAACATCTCCCCCGTAATATCCACACATCTTCCCCGTAATATCCACACATCTCCCCCATAATGCTTCCAAACAAATTAGTAGGTGCCAACCCAAAACTGTAATGATGTGTCAGGGGTGTGTTCACTGAAAACCCAGTAAAGATACAGACCACGCGGGGAAAAAAGGTCACCCCTTTACAAACCCAACCCTCCTAGAAATAACCCCCCCGGAGAGAGCTAAGGCAACACCACAGAAACGACTCTCACCAATACTTTGTCTACACCCCCCCCCCCCCCCCACTCCCAACACCACACTCTGGTCCAACCTAAAACTGTAATGATGGGTCAAGGGTGTGTTCACTAGAAACCCAGTAAAGATACCGACCACACGGGGCAATAAAGGTTACCCAACCCTCCTAGAAATTACCCCCCTCTGAAGCTAAGGCAACCCCCACCCCCAGAAACTACCCCTACCAAAGCCCCATCTAAAAATCTCCACCTCACTCTGGTCTAACCTAAAGCTGTAATGATAGGTCAAGGGTGTGTTCACTGGGCACCCAGTAAAGATACAGACCACACAGGGCAAAAAGGTCACCCCTTTACAAACCCAACCCTCCAAGAAATAACCCCCCCGGGAGGGAGCCCAAGCAACCCCCTAGAAACAACTCTCATTAAAACCTTGTCTAAAATCTCCCACTCCCCACACCACACTCTGGTCCAACCTAAAAACTGTAATGATGGGTCAGGGGTGTGTCCACTGGGCACCCAGGGAAGATACGAACCACAGGGGGCAAAAAAAAGTTCACCCCCCTAACAAACCCAACCTTCCTAGAAATTATGAATATATAGTGTTAAAACCAGTGTGAGCAATTTCAATTAAATATGAATAATATCATCAATAACATAAAATAAATGAAAACCGGTGGTATAAATATATCAAAATATTTCAAAGATTCAATTAAACTCTAAATGAATAAAATCTTCAATTAACGAGCTAAATATATTAAGAATAATAACACAGAGATATATTGTATATAGTCACATATGCAAGGAATCAAAAGCACTGGATTTTATGGGACTTTATATGCTTAGGAACTTTTTGTTTTATCTTGTTATGTCTTAATAGGGATGAGCCGAACACCCCTGGGTTCGGTTCGCACCAGAACCTGCGAACAGACCAAAAGTTTGTGTGAACTTTAGAACCCTGTCAAAGTCTAGGGGACTCGAATATTTGAAATCTAAAGTACTAATTTTAAAGGGTAATATGCAAGTGATTGTCCTAAAAAGTGTTTGGGGACCCGGGTCCTGCCCCAGGGGAGTGTTTGGGGACCTGGGTCCTGCCCCAGGGGAGTGTTTGGGGACCCGGGTCCTGCCCCAGGGGAGTGTTTGGGGACCCGGATCCTGCCCCAGGGGAGTGTTTGGGGACCTGGGTCCTGCCCCAGGGGAGTGTTTGGGGACCCGATTCCTGCCCCAGGGGAGTGTTTGGGGACCCAGGTCCTGCCCCAGGGGGGTGTTTGGGGACCCAGGTCCTGCCCCAGGGGACATGTATCAATGCAAAAAAAGTTTTAAAAAACGGCCGGTTTTTCAGGAGCAGTGATTTTAACCACTTCAGGCCCGCGCTACCGTCGGATGACGGCAACAGCGCGGGCCTGAATATCCAACATGCCGTCATTTGACGGCATGTCATTCTGGCGTTCCCAGCGCGCGCTGTAGAGCGCGCTGTGGGGAAGCCCTGTGTTGTCCGTGTCCCTTGGACACGGCCAATCACAGATCGCGGCGAACGGCCAATCAGAGTGGCCGTTTGCGATGCGATCTGTGGGCGAATGAGAGATGATCTCTCATAGATCATCTCTCATTGTCGTTTTACACAGAGACAGCGTCCTGTCTCTGGAGAGGAGGAGCCCGATCTGTGTTCCTTCCTACATAGGGACACAGATCGGTCACCCCCCCAGTCACCCCCCCTCCCCCCACAGTTAGAACACACCTAGCATACACATTTAACCCCTTCCTCACCCCCTAGTGTTAACCCCTTCAATGCCAGTCACATTTATACTGTAATTAGTGCATATTTATAGCACTGATCGCAGTATAAATGTGAATGGCGCCAATAATGTGTCAAAAGTGTCCGATGTGTCCGCCATAACGTTGCAGTACCAATAAAAATCGCAGATCGCCGCCATTTCTAGTAAAAAAAAAATAATAAAAAATAATAATTCTCTCCCCTATTTTGTAAGCGCTATAACTTTTGCGCAAACCAGTCGCTTATTGCGATTTTTTTTGATTTTTTTTACCAAAAATATGTAGAAGAATACGCATTGCCCTAAACTGAGAAAAAAAAATAGTTTTTTTTTTTTTTAATTGGGATATTTATTATAGCAACAAGTAAAAAATATTGTATTTTTCTTCAAAATTGTCCCTCTTTTTTGTTTATAGCGCAAAAAATAAAAACCGCACAGGAGATCAAATACCACCAAAAGAAAGCTCTACTTGTGGGGAAAAAAGGACGTCAATTTTGTTTGGAAGCCACGTCGCACGACCGCGCAATTGTCAGTTAAAGCGACGCAGTGCCGCAAGCTGAAATTTTACCTGGGCAGGAGGGGGGTGTAATTGCCCAGTATGCAAGTGGTTAATAATGCTTAAAGTGAAACAATAAAAGTGAAATATTCCTTTAAATTTCGTACCTAGGGGGGTGTATAGTATGCCTGTAAAGTAGCGCTTGTTTCCTGTGCTTAGAACTGTCCCTGCACAAAATGTAATTTCTGAAGGAAAAAAGTCATTTAAAATCACTCACCTTCAGGTCTGGTATGGATTTTAAGGGGAACTCCACCCCAAATTAAAAAAAAAAATGCAGTGGACCCCCACACATTTTTTTTTTTTATGAATGACTTTTCTCTGTATTGCCGGGAGCCGACAATTCATTATAGCCGCGAGTGATTTTAAATTACTTTTTTTCCTTCAGAAATGACACTTTGTGCAGGGACAGTTCTAAGCACGGGAAACAAGCGCTACTTTACAGGCATACTATACACCCCCCCTTAGGTACGAAATTTAAAGGAATATTTCACTTTTATTGTTTCACTTAAAGGAATTATTAAAATAACTGCTGCCAAAAAAACTGCAGTTTTAAAACTTTTTTTTGCATTGATACATGTCCCCTGGGGCAGGACCCGGGTCCCCAAACACTCCCCTGGGGCAGGACCCGGGTCCCCAAACACTCCCCTGGGGCAGGACCCGGGTCCCCAAACACTCCCCTGGGGCAGGACCCGGGTCCCCAAACACTTTTTATTACAATAACTTGCATATTAGCCTTTAGAATTAGTACTTTAGATTTCCAGTAGGGCATTTGATTATTTATCACTGTGTTATTATTTCTTTAATATATTTAACACTTTAATTTAAGATTTTTTTTCAATTAGAGTTTAGTTGAATCTTTAAAATATTTTGATATATTTATAGCACCGATTGTTGTTTCTTTGATCATGTTATTGATGATATTAGACATCTCGGTTCGTTGCATTTAAAATAAAAATTCAGGCAAATGTTTTTGTTTTTTGGGGATTCGTATGTATCCGAATTACTGAATTAGAATATTAATGAATTTAAAACGAATCCGAAAAACTAATTCGAACAAAATTTCAATTAGAATCGATTCGAATGGTTTTCGATTTGTTTTGCAATTTCCGAAGAGAATAAAATAGAATAGAAAATAAAGGAATATAATAGAAAAAAATATAATAGAAAACAATAGAATAAAAAGTAAAATAATAGAATATACTAGAGTTAAACAGAACAGAATAGAAAATAAAGGACTAGTAAAAAAATATATTAGATAATAAAGGGATAGAATAGAAAATGAAAGAATAGAGTAGAACAGAACTAAATAGAATAGAAAATCAAAGAACAGAATAAAAATAATAGAAACTAAAAATATAAAAATAGAATAGAGTAGAATAGAATCAAAGGAATACAACCATCTTCTGAAATTTGAATTAGAACAAAATAGAATAGAATAGAAAATAATAAAATAGAATAGAATAGAACATAATAAAATATAATAGAATACAAAAATAGAATAGAGTAGAATAGAATCGAATGAATACAACCATCTTTTGAAATTTGAATTAGAATAAAATAGAATAGAATAGAAAATAATAAAATAGAATAGAATAAAAAATAGAATAGAGTAGAATAGAATCAAAGGAATACAACCATCTTTTGAAATTTGAATTAGAATAAAATAGAATAGAATAGAAAATAATAAAATATAATATAATAGAAAAATAGAATAGAGTAGAATCGAAGGAATACAACCATCTTCTGAAATTTGAATTAGAATAAAATAGAATAGAATAGAAAATAATATAATAGAAAAATAGAATAGAGTAGAATCGAAGGAATACAACCATCTTCTGAAATTTGAATTAGAATAAAATAGAATAGAATAATATAAAATAATAGAATAGAATAAAAAAATAGAATAGACGGCATACAACCATCTTCTGAAATTTAAATTAGAATAAAATAGAAAAGAATAAAATAGAAAACAATAAAATAGAATAGAATAGAAAAGAATACAGTAGGATAAAATAGAAATAATCTAACCACCTTCTGAATTCGAATTTTAAATAGAATAATTTGGAATTTGAATTGGAATTTTAATACAATAGAAAATAATAGAATGGGAAATAAAGGAATAGAATTAAAAAAACAGTAGAATAGAAAAGAATAAATGGAATATAACAATTTTCTGACATTCGAATTTCAAATGGAATACACTTGTATTTGAATATGATAGAAAAGAATACAATAGAAAAAAATAGAATAGAAAAGAAAATAATAGAAAAGAAAAAAAGAATAGTATATAAAAAATAGCATAGAATAAAATAAAATATACAATAAAATATAACCATCTTCAGAAATTAAAATTTCAAATAGAATACATTTGAATTAGAATAAAATAGAAAGAATAGAATATTAAAAAAGAATACTGTAGAAACTAATAGAATAAAAAAGAATACAGTATAATAAAAATATACATAATGTAACCATCTTCTGAAATTCAAATTTCAAATAGAATAAATTGGAATTTGAATACAATAGAAAAGAATAGAATAGGAAATAAAAGAATATAATTAAAAAAAACAATAGAATAGAGAATAAATGGAATATAACGATCTTCTGAAATTTGAATTTCAAATAGAATACACTTGTATTTGAATATAATAGAAAAGAATAGAATAGAAAAAATAATAGTATATAAAAGAATAGCATAGAATATAATAAAATAGAATATAACCATCTTCAGAAATTCAAATTTGAATTAGAATAAAATAGAAAGAATAGAATATTAAAAAATAATAGAAAATAATAGAATGAAAAAGAATACAGTAGAATAAAATATAAATAATATAACCATCTTCTGAAATTCAAATTTCAAATATAATAAACTAGAATTTGAATAAAAAGAATAGAAAATAAAATAAAAAAAATTGAATTAAAAAAACAATAGAATAGAAAGAATTGAACCCCTTCGTAAAAAAATTCCAATAGAATCAATTAGAATATAAAATAACAGAACAGAATGGAGAAAAACAATAGAATATAATGGAATGGAAAGAATATAACCTTCATCCGAATAGAATAAATTGGATTTTGAATAGAATTGGATTTGAATTCAGAAACTTTGAATCGATTGGAATTCGGTAAAATTTCAATTGATTTAAATACAAATCAACAAAACAAATTTATAAAATAAATTAAATTGATTTAACAAATTAATCGAAACAAATTTATTTAAATAACGAATCGAAACAAAACAAATATTTTCATTCTACACATGTCTAGATTATTATATTCATTTTCAGTATTTAATTGAATTTGCTCACTGGTTTCAGCGCTATACATTCATTATGTAACTTGAGATTATTTGGGGGGTTTTTCTTGCTGAATTTAATTTTTTTGAGAATTTTTGGGGATTTTTTGGGGTGAATTATTGGGGGAATTTAGCGCCACACCTTACATTCAATTTAAACACTCGCTCTACATGTTGGGACACATTAAGTGTTGGCAGCTACTATGGCCCAGATTCACAGAGCGATTACAGGAGATGCGCGGCGTAAGTCTAAATGTGCGCGTGCGTTTCGATGCGCGGCACCCCCAAAACGAGATACGCAAGAAATCTATATTTTTTTTGACCGGCGTAATTTCGTTAGACCGGCGCATCCGTCCGCGCAAAACTGCGCTAGGCACACCATTGATTTGCTATTCAAATATGCTAATGAGGGAGTTACGGGGATCCACAAAAGAACGTTGGTGCAGCGCAGGCGACGCAGTGTGCGCAACAGCAAAATGTCCTGTCTAAAATTAGACCATAGAAAAGGTGGTATAAAATTAGACAATCCGTCTACATGTCAGCTAAAGCAACACTGTTAGTGAGGAGCTGAGCAGTCACACGTGTTGCCCAACAATCTGTATGCCAACATGCCAGGGGCATCCATGCTCATAGCTATACTACTGACTTTAGATGAGCAAAGAAGGAGGAGGGCACGGGATTTTTTATTTATTTTTTACTTTTTTTTGCTTATATAAACTTTACCATTTAATCTAATCTAATACAATATTCTTATCTGATACAAGCCCCTCACTCTTCACGGGAGAGGATATACCGCACACGCATAGACCTGTTTGGCATGAGTGATTCTGAGGTGTCTCGCATCTTCAGATTCACCCCTCATGCCATCCTGGAATTAACCACAACCCCGCAGGAGGACATCAGCAGCCCAACACATGACACCACCCATGACACCCATGACAGCTACATATACAATCAGAGCCCCATCCCCACAGATTTCGAACAGAACATGTATGGGGACAGCTGGCTGGTTGGTGAGTGACATGGGTGGCACGCATGACTGTCCCCCCCCATGATGCAGAAATCACAAGGGGCACATGCACTACTAACATCCTCCTGTCTTTTCCCTTCAAGGTGACTCTGCATATGCACTGGGACCCCATCTCATGACCCCATCTCATGACCCCATCTCATGCCAGCTCACATTATGCATCTTTGCACGTTAAACACACACATTAATCATGGCACATTGAGAATGCATGCATGCACACCACTGTGGTCCCTATCACACACACCCCACATCCTCATCACATTGGATTGGCACAAGTCCACCATGCAGGACTTGTGAGCAGCAACGCCACGGCTCCAATTATGTGACTGTACATTCATACACCATTCACACGGACCTGGGGATCACTTCTCCCTGGTCCTAGAGAACCCTTCTCCACCAAAATTGAGGGGGACACCCCTTATCCCGCAGGAATGTCACCCCCACATTCAAACAGCATTCACAGCCCCCCCAAAAAAAATGCCCAGCAAAAACAAAAAATTTCCAGCAGAAAAAAAAATGGCCAAAAAAAAAAAAACGAAGCCAAAAAAAAAGGGGGGAAAACTAATTAATGCCGTTGACGTGAGCCACGCCTGGGGCGCCCACGGCCACTGCCCTGGCTCCTCAGGGGAGACTTATGGGGGAGGGGGTAAACCGGGGAAGGAGGAGCAGCTCCTGGTCTCTGCCCACCTGGCGGCCTGCCCTCCAAGGCCACGGCAATTCTGTCTAGGCCAGCACTTAATGATGCCGTATTGGCCTGGATAACCTGGGTGAGGGCCCTCACATCCTGCCCAACGCCTGCTGTTGTAGTCTGCAGGTGGTTTAGGCAGTTTGTAAGAGCCCGGGAGTGGCAGTCCAGGTCCCCAATCGTATCCTTTATGGAGGACAGGCTCTCCTCCATCCGCCCCAAGGTCTGGCTGACCTCTCCCAGATGGCGGGTCTGAAGGAACTGGTCCTTTCTCAGAGTGGCGGGCAGGAGATCGGCCAGCCCCCTGGTCTTCTGGGTCGCCTTCCTGCTTCCAGCTGATGCTTGTGGCCGAGGAGAAGGGGAGGCCCTTGGGAGAGGAGCCCTGTTGGGGGAGGAGTGGGGGGGGCTACCCCTTATGGAGGGCTGGCTGCTGCCAGCCAGAGGGGAAGAGTCCTCCAAAAACAAAAGTCCAGGTCTTACATGGACTCCTCCTCAACCTCCTCCTCTTCAACCTCCTCCTCTTCAACCTCCTCCTCTTCAACCTCCTCCAAGGACTCCGGCCATGTCGGGGGGTCTTCATCAGGCTGCTGTCCTGGGGATGGTGCGGTCAGCCCAGATGGCCCTGCACCCTCCTGCACATCTGTGGATGACACAAAACATTCACAGGTTGGAGGATCCACACACTTGCCACATATTCCTTCCCCCCTCCCCCACACATGCTACACACCTGATAGGGCCAAAAAACCTTACCTGGCATCACGCCTTTATGACTTGAGTCATAGCCGGGCAGGCCCTCCACTTCTTGCCTATGAAAGGTCTGGGCCACCGCACGCTCCTCCGCTGTCAGCCTAACAGGGCATGGTGGGCCCCCTCCTGTGCCCCTGGCATGGGTTAGCATTTTGGCCAGCTTCTTTTTGACCAGACGCCGGAGGTCATTGATTTTCTTTTCAATCCCCGACCGTGTCCGGGTCTCCCCCCCCTCCCCCCCCCCCGATGCATTCACCTGGTCAGTAATCCTGTCCAAAATCTCTCTCCTCCTGGCCGGGGTGGTGTTGGCACTCTCCGGGCCGTGGAGGAAACGCCCATATTCGGAAATGGCCCGGGCAATAATTAGTTTCTCCCCAAAAGTGAGATTTAACTTCCTCTTTCTCTCCGTCATACTCAGACAAAAACTCACTCCCAAACAGTCCGCAAAAATCACTCACAAAAACAATCAGGAAAAATCAAGCAAGAAAACAAACGAACAAAAAACTAACAACCAAAAACTCTCACAAGCAGTCACCAAAAATCACTTACAAGTATCTTCTAACAAACACAAGATCACACAGTCCACAAATATCACAAAGACAAACCACAACGCAACTAACAACAGAACAAAAGCTCCTTGCTGTATAGGGAGGGATACAAAGGGATGTACTTTTGCAAAGAAAGTGCGTTTGTGTCTGTCTATTTATGCTGTCTGCGTAGTTCATGATTTTGCCCTAGTCCACTTCCAATTTCACTGATTGCGCCGTTCCCGAGTTGTGAGCATGCGCACAGAGGTGCTGACATGGTCTGCTTCAAGCGCGCATGCGCGAGCCGGCCGGCCGGCCCGGGTCACGGCTCATTTCAATGTAACACGCCCACGATGGATTTCTGTACACGCGGTCAGACAAGGCACCATCAGACTTTTGTTGGGGAAAAGTTTGTCCGTTTGCAGACCGAACTTTTTGTCCGACGAAACCCGAAAAAGTTGGTCCGATGGAGCATACACACGATCGGACAAATTTGAAAATGTGCAGATTTTAAAGTTTGTTTGGCAAAAAGTCAGACCGTGTGTACGGGCCTTTACAATAACGAATATTCACTCGCTATTAACACACAACTGGGTGGAATCGTGGCGCAGTGCTCTGCGCCCCGAGCCCACCCTTTTGAGAAGCCTATAATAGCATCTGGCTCTAATCACATGCTTAAAAAAAACACCCCCGCCATTGGAATCCATGCGTCCAGTGCCCTGCATGTAGATTAGGGGGCTGGAGGCACGGATGGGGGGCGACGCCTGTGTGCCCCTAATGGCCCCTAATGGACGGCCCTTCACTGGGCCCTGGACTGTACTTAGCACTGTAATGCCACGTACAAACGAACCGATGGATTTTTTCATCAGATATCCGATGAAGCTGACTTTCATCAGTCTTGCCTACACACCATCAGTTAAAAATCCGATCATGTCCAACGCAGTGACGTAATACACAACGACATGCCGAGAAAAATCCACACATGCTCAGAATCAAGTCGACGCATGCTCGGGTTTTCTCGGCAGAATCCATCAAGAAACTTGATGGGAGACATATTCTGCCGAGAAAACCGGTCGTGTGTACACTTTTCGCCGAGAAAACCGTCGAGAAACTCGCCGAGCCAAAAAGAGAGCATGTCTTTTTTTTCCTCGACGGGGAATGGGAAAATTTGGCTCGACTAGTTTTTTGACAGCCGAACGAGAAACTCGACGAGAAAAACAAGTTTCTCAGGCGGCGTACACACGACCGAGGTTCTCGCTAGAAACCAGCGAGAACCTCGCTGGGAGCTGCATTCCAGCGAGAACCTCGGCCGTGTGTACGCTCTCGGCGAGCATCCCGTCGTGAATGCCGTCGAGCCGAAATAGAGAACAGGTTCTCTATTTGCTCGACGGCCCGTCGGGATGAATGGCTGGTTGCCATTCCCGACGGGTGGGTCGCCGAATCTGACGGCCGGCAGAGAACCTCGATGGGCGGAACGATGTGTTCCGCCCGTCGAGGTTCTCTGCCATGTGTACGCCGCCTCAGTCGTGTGTACGGGGCCAACATGCTCTCTTTTTGGCTCGACGAGTTTCTCGACGGTTTTCTCTGTGAAAAGTGTACACACGACCGGTTTTCTCGGCAGAATACATCTCCCATCAAGTTTCTTGCTGGATTCTGCCGAGAAAACCGGTCGTGTGTACGGGGCCTCAGAGAATTTTAAAACAGGTTCTTTTTTATTTCACCGATGGAAAAAAAAACGATAGGGCCCACACGCGATCGGTTCGTCCGATAAAAACGGTCCATCGGACGAACCGATCGTGTGTACAGGGCATAATTCTGTGGTTGGGGTTATTGACTTCATTTCTTTTGGCCCTAAATGTGTGCGCATTGGCACAGCGGTAGGTAATTATTAGCTATCGTACTTCAACTTTCTTTATGGATCTTTGATGGGATCGATCAATACTCGTCTCTGATTGGACGGAAGGGTTTAGTGAATGACCCCCACAATTGGAGAAGACAGCCAGTTCATCTATAAATGAAGAGTATTAATGTGCGCTGTTCATTCTTCTCCCGCTATCCCCCGGGGATCGGGGATTAAACCAAATACTCTCCTTGTACAGCTTTGCTGAGAGATAAAAGGCTGTTTGTGTAACAGTTATTATGTATCATATTCATTAGTGCTCAATGGATTAACCTGCGTGAGATTGTTTGTTCTCTTTCGTATTATTTTTTTCCTTTTCCTCATATGCACTATATAAGCACTTTATAGGATTGGATGTAAGATGCAGACATGGTAATCCAGACGCCGCCAGATTGTGATTTTTCTGCATGGTGATTTCACCGCTGGCACTTATTAACGAGGGGCGGGGGTGTTCCTATTTGACGCTAATAATGAAGTACAGATTTTTGAGTAGAATAAGACCCAAGAACAATAAAAAAAATCGAAGAAATTGCAGCAGTTCTTAGATGTGGTTGCAGCATTGTCTTGTCTTTTTTATTCCCGGTATGATATGTCATGCGATTTGACAGTTGAAAATCGCATGACAAGTGAATGAATGAACTTGTATAGCGCTACGCATGCGAACTGAATCGCCTCTGGGCTCCTCTGGGCGCTTTTTGCAGCCAGTGTCTTCCTGGCTGGTGCGGTCACTTACCCCGTAGGATCTCGACGCGCTTGGGACACACAGTCATACACACATACCCTATTTATCGGGGTATTGCGCGCTCCGGCGTATAGCGCGCACCCCTAATGTGGACCTGAAATTCCTGTAAATAAAAAAAAAAACATTTTAGTACTTACAGTTTTGGTGTCTTGCGCGGCGTCCATCGGCGGCATTGTCCGGTCCAGCGTCCGTCTGCGGCTTCAGTGGTGTCCTCCCGGCTTCTCCCGCGCTGTCTCTGAGTCGAATCCCCGTTTCCCGCGCTCAGTTTAAATGCCTCCGCCGACATATTCCGAGTGCAGTACACTCGGGTACATTCGGCCAGGCTCGGCTTCGCTCGTGCTCACACTCTCTGACCTTAATGCGTGAGCACGAGCGAAGCCGAGCCTGGCCGAATGTACCCGAGTGTACTGCACTCGGAATATGTCGGCGGAGGCGTTCAAACTGAGCGCGGGAAGCGGGTATCGGTGTATATCGCGCACCCACGATTTTCCTCTTATTTTAAGGGGAAAAAAGTGCGCGGTATACGCCGATAAATACGGTATATACATATATACTGGGCCAATTTGGCCAGGATCCAATAAACCTACCAGTAGACATGTGCATTCGTTTTCGTTAGAATGCATTTTCGTCCGAAAATCTGTTTTTTTCGTTATCGTTTTAACAAACGATAACGAAAGCGCAAGAAACGAAAACCGAAAGATCCGACATAAAAAATGCTTTGTTTTCGTTGCGGTAAAAATTCAATATAGAGAGATTCGACATTCAAGGGAAAAGATTCGACATTATAGAGAAAAGATTCAACACTATAGAAATAATAGATTTGACATTACAGAGAATAGATTTTGATTTATGAGAAAATTCGACATTATTACTAGTCATACAACATTAGAATTCTTGTAGGCGGAATATTTGAACGGAAATGTACGATTCGACGTAAGATTCGACGTTCCGTCGAATATTCTTTTGACCATTTGACAGAAACCAAGTATTATTGGATTTTCGGACGAAAGCTATTCCCCAACGAAAAACGAAATAAATCAAAACGATTTTCGGGAGTAACTAAATAAATGTATTTTCCAAACGAAAACGAAAAAACAAAACTAAATATTCCAGTCTGCACATGTCTACCTGCCAGCATGTCTTTGGAGTCAAGTCACACCCCATTGCTGGCAATTGAACAATTTGAATAATTGCGACTCATGTTGCAGCGACTTTGAAAAAAAAGATTCCTGCGCTACCTTTTTGGGGATTTCATTGCGACTTGCATTGACTTCTGTTAACCACTTCAGCCCCGGACCATTTTGCTGGTCAATGACAAGGGCCACTTTTTGAGATTCGGCACTGCGTCGCTTTAATTGACAATTGCGCGGTCGTGCGACGTGGCTCCCAAACAAAATTGGAGTCTTTTTTTTCCCCACAAATAGAACTTTCTTTTGGTGGTATTTGATCACCTCTGCGTTTTTTTTTTTTTTTTTTGCGCTATAAACAAAAATAGAGCGACAATTTTGAAAAAAACAATATTTTTTTACTTTTTGCTATAATAAATATCCTTCAAAAATATATATATATGTATAAAAAAAAAATGTCCTCAGTTTAGTTCGATACGTATTCTTCTACATATTTTTCGTAAAAAAATTGCAATAAGCGTTTATTGATTGGTTTGCGCAAATGTTATAACATCTACAAAATAGGGGATAGTTTTATGTCATTTTTATGAATAATGTTTTACACTAGTAATGGCGGCGATCTACAATTTTTATCGGTACTGCGACTTTATGGCGGACACATCGGACACTTTTGACACATTTTTGGGACCATTGCCATTTTTATAGCGATCAGTGCTATAAAAATGCATTGATTACTGTAAAATGTCACTGGCAGGGAAGGGGTTAACACAAGGGGGCGCTCAAGGGGTTAATTATGTTCCCTCATTGTGTTCTAACTGAAGGGGAAATGAAAGATTGCTGTTCATACATTGTATGAACATACAATCAGTAATTTCTCCCCCTGAAAGAACCAGGAGCTGTGTGTTTACACATACAGCTCCCGGTTCTTGCTCTATCACGTGCGATCGCGGGTGCCTGGCAGTGATCGCGCCTGCCGGACACTCGCATGAGCACTCGTGTGCGCCCCTAGTGGCTGCAATGCAAAATCATGTTATATTACATGATTTTGCACAGCCGAGCTGACCTGCCGCCGTAAAACTAGGGTGGGCGGTCGGCAAGCGGTTAAAAGAAGTCGCAAGCCGCAATGAAATTTGGAGGTCCAAATCCCACTGATCAGTGGCTTCTGCTGCTTTGATATTGGGCTGAAGTTGTGCGATTTCAAAGTTGCATTGATGTGAACCAGAGTTTAGCCGAGGTTCAGACTAGTGCCATCTCAGACATCGCATGTCACTCCCAACCGGCACCGCAAGTGCCTACCACATGTCTAAACAATGCGAGTTCAGCCATACAGTTGTATGGCTGAACTTACATTGGATTTGCACAGAAAAGGGTGCAGGGACTTGTTTTTCGCTGCACTGGGGACCAGAGTAGTCAGATCCAGGCAGAGATCATGGCATTGCAAACAACAGAGTGGCCGGGTCCAAAGGTTGTGGCAGGCAAGAAAGTGGTCAGATCCAAGCACTGGTTGTGACAGGCAGCAAATTACAGAGTAGTTAGGTCCAGGCAATAGTCATGGCTAGTGGCAGGCAAGAGAGTTGTCTGGTCCCGGTTTAGGCTATGGCAGGTGGCAGGCAAGAGAGTAGTCAGGTCCAGGCAGAAGCCATAGCATGCGGCAGACAAGAGAGTAGTCCAGTCCAGGCAGAAGACATGGCAGGCGGCAGACAAGAGAGTAGTCCGGTCCAGGCAGAAGACATGGCAGGCGGCAGACAAGAGAGTAGTCCGGTCCAGGCAGAAGCCATGGAAGGCGGCAGACAAGAGAGTAGTCCGGTCCAGGCAGAAGCCATGGCAGGCGGCAGACAAGAGAGTAGTCCGGTCCAGGCAGAAGCCATGGCAGGCAGCAGACAAGAGAGTAGTCTGGTCCAGGCAGAAGACATGGCAGGCGGCAGGCAAGAGAGTAGTCCGGTCCAGGCCAAGGCTGTGGCAGGCAGCAAGCAAGGGACTAGTCAGGTTCAGGCAGAGGCTATGGCAGGGGGCACACCAAGGAGTAGCCAGGTCCATGCAAAGGTCATGGCAGGCTAGAGATTATGTAGGTCCAAGCAGGGGTTATGAGTGATGGCAAATAACAGTGTAGTCAGGTCCAGGCAGGAGTCGTGGCTAGTGGCAGGTAAGAGAGTAGTCAGGACCAGGCAGAAGCACTGGCAGGCAGCAGGCAAAAGCATAGTCAGGTCCATGCTGAGGCCTTGGAAGATGGCAGGCAAGAGAGTAGTCAGGTCCACTCTGAGGCCATGGCAGGTGGAAGGCAAGAGAGTAGTCATGTCCAGACAAAGGCCACGGGAGACGGGAGGCAAGAAAGCAATTAGGTCCAGGAAGAGGCTATGGCAAGAGAGCAGTCAGGTCCAGGCAGAGGCCACAGGAGACGGGAGGCAAGAAAGCAATTAGGTCCAGGAAGAGGCTATGGCAAGAGAGCAGTCAGGTCCAGGCAGAGGCTGTGGCAGGCAGCAGGCAAAAGAGTTGTCGGGTCCAAGGAGGAGCTATGTCAGGTGGCAGTCAAGAGAGTCGTTGGGTACAATCAGAGACCATAGCAGACAGCAGGCAAGAGAGTTGTCAGGTCCAGTAAGCGGTTGTGGCAGGCAAGACAGTAGTCAAGTCAATACATGTCAGCAATAAATAGACAACTGGCAGATAAGTATTTAACAATCAGGTAGATGGCAACAAGACACCACACACCGGCCATTTCTAATACTGGAGCTTACAAACCCTTCTAGGGCCTCTGGCAGCCCTGGAGGTAATGAAGGTCCTAGAAATTCTTGAAATCCCAGTAGGGGCGTTGTGAGGAATCCTACAAGTCCCGGTAGGGTTCCGTAACAAACACATGGGTATCAATGGGTATCAATGGACTGTGAGGGCCAGATTCTCAAAAGAGATACGACGGTGTATCGCAGGAAACACTGTGGTATCTCTGTTTTTTTCCCCGGGTATCTATGCGTGTGATTCCTAGAATCACTTACGTATAGATACGGCGAAGATCCGACAGGTGTAAAACACTTACACCGTCGGATCTTAGATGTAATTCCTTCGCTGGCCGCTAGGTGGCCTTTACGTTGATTTCTCATTTGCCTATGCAAATGTGCCTAATACGCCTATTCCCGAACGTTTTTACGCCGCCTCGTTGTCGTTTACGTCGTTTCCGTAAGCGTAAACCTACCCCTGCTATATGAGGGGTAGGCTTACGAAGTTCCATCGTATGCCATGTTAAGTATGGCGTCGGGTCAGCGTTGTCTTTTTCCGTCGTTTACGTCATTTTACTAAGTCGTTTGCGAATAGGACTTTACGTAATTGACGCTCACGCCGGCTTCATTGGCGTTTTCCGTCGTGAGCTGAAGCATGCGCACTGGGCTATTTTTACGGCCGGCGCATGCACAGTTCGATACAAGCTTGTTTAAATACAAGAATAGGACTTTACGTAATTGACGCTCACGCCGGCTTCATTGGCGTTTTCCGTCGTGAGCTGAAGCATGCGCACTGGGCTATTTTTACGGCCGGCGCATGCACAGTTCGATACAAGCTTGTTTAAATACAAGCCCCCTTTGAATTACGCGGGGATACGCCGGGCCATTTACACTACGCCGCCACAAACTACGGAGCAAGTGCTTGGGGAATACGGCGCTTGCTACAGTAAGTTGCGGCGGCGTAGTGTAAATGGGTTACGCTACGCCGTCGCGGATTCTACGAGAATCTGGCCCTGAGTGTGCACTGGGGAGTGTAGAGTTGGACAAGCGGCACTGTTATTCCTTGGATCAGAAAATAAGAAGTTTACAGAATTGCCAACTTTTAGTAAATAAATTGAAGACTTCACAAAGAGAAAACCAAACTGGGTGGGGTGCCGCCAATTGGTAGCGTCATTATTTGCCATTGCCCCACTGATGCCCACAGTGACAGCAAGCTCCGACCCGCCCGTCTCCAATACAGGGAGAACATTTACTTCATTAATCTTCCTGGAGGAATTTTACATTGACTTTTATCTATTTTAGTGTATGAAAAAAAAAACTAAAAATCTAAAATATGTAAAATAGCATTCCCTATGGGGAGAGAGCAGAGGACGGGTCCTAATTTTGGCAATGAAGGCAGTGGGAACGAAGTGTTTATCCCTCACAAGGTTTCAAGGGACGCATTCCTGCGATTCTGACTATTCCTGCACAACGATATGAAATATATAAAATAGAGATCTGTTATAATATATACTGTGGATATATACATATATACACATACATACACACATATATATATACACAGTATGTGTCTTTTAACCACTTGCTTACTGGGCACATATAACCCCCTCTTGCCCAAGCAAAATTTCATCTTCTGGCACTGCGCCGCTTTAACTGACAATTGCGCGGTCGTGCGACGTGGCTCCCAAACAAAATTGGCGTCCTTTTTTTCCCACAAATAGAGCTTTCTTTTGGTGGTATTTGATCACCTCTGTGGTTTTTATTTTTTGCGCTATAAACACAAATAGAGCGACAATTTAGGAAAAAAATTCAATATTTTTTTACTTTTTGCTATAATTAATATCCCCCAAAAATATATATATATAAAAAAAAATCCTCAGTTTAGGCCGATACGTATTCTTCTACTTATTTTTGGTTAAAAAAAATGCAATAAGCGTTTATTGATTGGTTTGCGCAAAAGTTATAGCGTTTACAAAATAGGGGATAGTTTTATGGCATATTTATAAATTATTTTATTTTTTACTAGTAATGGCGGCGATCAGTGTTTTTTTCATGACTGCGACATTATGGCGGACACATCGGACACGTTTTTGTGACCATTGTCATTTTCACAGCGAAAAGTGCTATAAAAATGCACTGATTACTGTGAAAATGTCAGTGGCAGTGAAGGGGTTAACCACTAGGGGGCGCTAAGGGGTTAAGTTTGCCCTAAGGGAGTGATTCTTACTGTAGGGGGACGTGGCTGTAGGCGTGACGCCACTGATCGTCGTTCCGTATATCAGTTTACACACACCTCTCCCCATTCTTCAGCTCCTGTGACCCGATCTCAGGACACCGGTGGCGATCGGGTCCGTGGGTCCAGGCACGGTCACGGAGCTTCGGACCGGGAATTGGCGTAGTAGCCTCATTTGCATAGGCAAATGAGAAAACAACGTAAAGGCCACCTAGTGGCTCACGGCTGGGCTCTTAAAGGCGACGTACAGGTACGTGCCTGTGTCCAGCTGTGCCATTCTTCCGACGTATATCGGCGCTAGGGGGGGCGTGTCCTATGCCTGCATACGTTTGTTTGTAGGTGTCCCTCAATCCTATTTTAAAATGTTGGGAGGTATGGGGAAGGGGTTAACACTAGGGGGCGATCAAGGGGTTAAATGTGTTCCCTGGGAGGTGTTTCTAACTGGAGGAGGTTAGAGATCGCTGTTCCTGTTCACTAGGAACAGCAGATCTCTCTCTACTCCCCTGACAGAACTGGGATCTGTTTGTTTACATGAACAGATCCCAGTTCTGGCTTTCTGTAGAGCAATCACGGGAGTCTGGTGGACATCACGGCTACCGGTCACGCGCAGCAACTCCAGCGCCGCGCAGCAACTCCAGCGCCGCGCAGCGGGCGTAACTGCGCGCCCACTGTATCTATTAATCGAACCGACGTACAGCTATGGCGATTGACGTAATTGAGCCAACCTGCCCGTGTATAATGATGGCGTCTGGTCAGCAAGTGGTTAAAGGCTCGGGGGTTTATCTCCATCTTGTATGGAGTGTTTGGTCTACACAACTTGGGGTGGTCCTCCTAGAAGCTCTATGATCAGATGTGATACGGGAACTCCATCATGAGAAATTCTTCATTTTCTTCTTTGGAAGTCTGGATTTGAGATCAGACATGGAACTCAATCTTCTCTCAGCAGATTTTACCATAAACAGATGGAGACGTGTTTTTGCTGATCTTCTGGTCGGCTGGGAGGAGGGCGGTAAACAAGGTCCAAAGTTTAATTCATGAAAGATGATGGAATGTTTGTAAAGATGTTTGAAAAAACAGAAAGCTACTAAGAGTTCCGAAGAAAACAAGCCGGAGGATCGTGGGGCCGATCCAACTTTCATCATTGTGTGTTTGTGTTGTTTAACCACTTGCTGCCCGCCAATGACATCGGCAAAGTGGTTTCAATAAGTGGACGTCATATGACGTCCTCAGGATATTGAGCCGCTGCGCGCCCCCAAAGTGCGCGTCGCGGCGATCGTTGTTGCAGGGTGTCAGTCTGACACCCCGCAACACCGATCTAGGTAAAGCGTCTCTCACGCAGACACTTTGCCATGTGATCAGCTGTGTCCAATCACGGCTGATCACGATGTAAACAGGAAAAGCCGGTAATCGTCTTTTACTCACTCGCGTCTGTCAGACGCGAGTAGAGGAGAGCCGATCGGCTGCTCCTCTGACAGGGAGGTTTGTGCTGATCGATTATCAGCACCCCCCACCCCCCCCCCGAGGATGCCCACTGGACCACCAGGGATGTAAAACGGAGTTATGCCCCCTAGACCACCAGATAATGGATGCCAATCAGTGCAGTAATGGATGCCAATCAGTGCCCACAATGGGCATCACTGATTGTCAGGCATTGTTTGGCACTGATTGGCATCCATTAGTACAACACATGTTAGTGCCACTTATCGGTGCCCATCTATGCCCATCCGTGCCACCTATCCGTGCCCATCCGTGCCGCCTATCAGTGCCCATCCATGCTGCCCATCGGTGCCTATCCGTGACGCCCATCGGTGCCCATCCATGCCGCCCATCAGTGCCCATCCGTGACGCCCATCAGTGCCGCATATTAGTGCCCATCATCAGTGCCCATCAATGCCACCACATCAGTGCAACCTCATCGGTGCCCATCAGTGCCCGTCAGTGCAGTACCATCAGTGCCCATTAGTGAAGGGGAAAATGTACTTATTTACAATGTTTTATAACGGAAACCAAAAAAAACTTATTTTTTTCAATATTTTCGGTAATTTTTTTATTTTTATTTTGCAGAAAATAAAAATCGCAGAGGTGATCAAATACCACCAAAAGAAATCTCTATTTGTGGGAACAAAATGATACAAATGTAGTTTGAGTAGCATGACCGCGCAATTGTCATTCAAAGTGCAACAGCAATGAAAGCTGAAAATTGGTCTGGGCAGGAAGGTGTATAAGTGCCCCCCGGTATGGAAGTGGTTAATATCGCATCACTTTGATGTACGACATGGACAGCGAGAGTTGTTGAATTAACCATTCCTTATCCATGTGACCTTGGGAAGATTTACCCCCCTTCAGGGCCAGGCCATTTTTTTTTGCTATTGAGCACTGCTTTACTTTAGCTTGCCGACCGCCTCACGTAGATATATGTCGGCAGACTGTCATGGGCAGGCAAGAAAACGATCAGTGACATGCCACCAGGCAGAACAGAGAGATGCCTTGTTTACAAAGGCATCCCCCCGTTCTGCCGTTCCGTACACCCGATCGCCGGTCCCGCGGGCACGGTCACGCTAGGGGGAAGGTTGAACGCATAGATAGGTTGCTTTGCACCTGCCCCCTAGCGGGCGCGTGTCCCCACCTGCCGCGGTCTCTGTGACCGCGCCTGCGGGACCGGCGATCGGGTTTACGGAACGGTAGAACTTTGCAAACAAGGCATCTCCCTGTTCTGCCTGGTGACACAGCACTGATCGTCTGCTTCCTCTCATCAGGAGCAGTGATCAGTGAAGAGTCACAGTAAGCCACGCCCCCTAACAGCTAGAATCACTCCCAAGGACACACTTTACCCCATCCCCGCCCCCTACTGGTTAACCCCTTCACTGCCATGCACATTTATACAGTAATCAGTGCATTTCTATAGCACTGATTACTGTATAAATGCGAATGGTCCAAAATAGCGCCAAAAGTGTCCGATGTGTCCGCCATAATGTCGCAGTCACACAAAATAAACCTGCAGATCGCCGCCATAACAAGTAAAAAAGAAAAAATGATAATAAAAGTGCCATAAAACTATCCCCTATTTTGTAGACGATGTAACTTTTGCGCAAACCAATCAATATACACTTATTGTAAAGGTATCAGAAATCATCTTTATTTGGGGTGGAGGGGGGTGTCCCTGAATGGCAGTTTGAAAATGTGGTCACCAGGACTGGGGGCTCTTGAGAGGAGTACTGAGGTGCTGTGATGTTTTCAGGAATCTATGTACAGCACCAGACCCGGACTGGGACAAAAAACAGGCCCGGGCATATTAGACTGAGCAGCCCAGCGGGGGGGGGGAGACCCTTTTACATTACACAGCACCCTGCACCTCTGGACCCCTTTACATTACACAGCACCCTGCACCTCTGGACCCCTTTACATTACACAGCACCCTGCACCTCTGGGCCCCTTTACATTACACAGCACCCTGCACCTCTGGGCCCCTTTACATTACACAGCACCCTACACCTCTGGACCCCTTTACATTACACAGCACCCTGCACCTCTGGACCCCTTTACATTACACAGCACCCTGCACCTCTGGACCCCTTTACATTACACAGCACCCTGCACCTCTGGGCCCCTTTACATTACACAGCACCCTGCACCTCTGGGCCCCTTTACATTACACAGCACCCTACACCTCTGGACCCCTTTACATTACACAGCACCCTGCACCTCTGGACCCCTTTACATTACACAGCACCCTGCACTTCTGGATCCCTTTACATTACACAGCACCCTGCACATCTAGACCCCTTTACATTACACAGCACTGCACCTCTGGACCTCTTTACATTACACAGCACCCTGCACCTCTGGACCCCTTTACATTACACAGCACCCTGCACCTCTGGACCCATTTACATTACACAGCACCCTACACCTCTGGAGCCCTTTACATTACACAGCACCCTGCACCTCTGGACCCTTATACATTACACAGCACCCTGCACCTCTGGACCCCTTTACATTACACAGCACCCTGCACTTCTGGATCCCTTTACATTACACAGCACCCTGCACATCTAGACCCCTTTACATTACACAGCACTGCACCTCTGGGCCCCTTTACATTACACAGCACCCTGCACCTCTGGACCCCTTTACATTACACAGCACCCTGCACCTCTGGACCCCTTTACATTACACAGCACCCTGCACCTCTGGACCTCTTTAAATTACACAGCGCCTCTGGACCCTTTTACATTACACAACACCCTGCACCTCTGGACCACTTTACATTACACAGCACCCTACACCTCTGGACCCCTTTACATTACACAGCACCCTGCACCTCTGGACCCATTTACATTACACAGCACCCTACACCTCTGGACCCCTTTACATTACACAGCACCCTGCACCTCTGGACCCCTTTACATTGCACAGCACCCTGCACATCTAGACCCCTTTACATTACACAGCACTGCACCTCTGGACCCCTTTACAGTACGCAGCACCCTGTGCCTCTGGACCCCTTTACATTACACAGCACCCTGCACCTCTGGACCCCTTTACATTACACAGCACCCTGCACCTCTGGACCCCTTTACATTACACAGCACCTTGCACCTCTGGGCCCCTTTACATTACACAGCACCGCACCTCTGGACCCCTTTACATTACACAGCACCCTGCGCCTCTGGACCCCTTTACATTACACAGCACCCTGCACCTCTGGGCCCCTTTACATTACACAGCACCCTGCACCTCTGGGCCCCTTTACATTACACAGCACCCTACACCTCTGGACCCCTTTACATTACACAGCACCCTGCACCTCTGGACCCCTTTACATTACACAGCACCCTGCACTTCTGGATCCCTTTACATTACACAGCACCCTGCACATCTAGACCCCTTTACATTACACAGCACCCTGCACCTCTGGGCCCCTTTACATTACACAGCACCCTGCACCTCTGGACCCCTTTACATTACACAGCACCCTGCACCTCTGGACCCCTTTACATTACACAGCACCCTGCACCTCTGGACCCCTTTACATTACACAGCACCCTGCACCTCTGGGCCCCTTTACATTACACAGCACCCTGCACCTCTGGGCCCCTTTACATTACACAGCACCCTACACCTCTGGACCCCTTTACATTACACAGCACCCTGCACCTCTGGACCCCTTTACATTACACAGCACCCTGCACTTCTGGATCCCTTTACATTACACAGCACCCTGCACATCTAGACCCCTTTACATTACACAGCACTGCACCTCTGGACCTCTTTACATTACACAGCACCCTGCACCTCTGGACCCCTTTACATTACACAGCACCCTGCACCTCTGGACCCATTTACATTACACAGCACCCTACACCTCTGGAGCCCTTTACATTACACAGCACCCTGCACCTCTGGACCCTTTTACATTACACAGCACCCTGCACCTCTGGACCCCTTTACATTACACAGCACCCTGCACTTCTGGATCCCTTTACATTACACAGCACCCTGCACCTCTGGACCTCTTTAAATTACACAGCACTGCACCTCTGGGCCCCTTTACATTACACAGCACCCTGCACCTCTGGACCCCTTTACATTACACAGCACCCTGCACCTCTGGACCCCTTTACATTACACAGCACCCTGCACCTCTGGACCTCTTTAAATTACACAGCGCCTCTGGACCCTTTTACATTACACAACACCCTGCACCTCTGGACCACTTTACATTACACAGCACCCTACACCTCTGGACCCCTTTACATTACACAGCACCCTGCACCTCTGGACCCTTTTACATTACACAGCACCCTGCACCTCTGGCCCCCTTTACATTACACAGCACCGCACCTCTGGACCCCTTTACATTACACAGCACCCTGCGCCTCTGGACCCCTTTACATTACACAGCACCCTGCACCTCTGGACCCCTTTACATTACACAGCACCCTGCACCTCTGGGCCCATTTACATTACACAGCACCCTGCGCCTCTGGACCCCTTTACATTACACAGCACCCTGCGCCTCTGGACCCCTTTACATTACACAGCACCCTGCACCTCTGGACCCTTTTACATTACACAGCACCCTGCACCTCTGGCCCCCTTTACATTACACAGCACCCTGCACCTCTGGCCCCCTTTACATTACACAGCACCCTGCACCTCTGGACCTCTTTACATTACACAGCTCCTCTGGACCCTTTTACATTACACAACACCCTGCACCTCTGGACCCCTTTACATTACACAGCACCCTGCACCTCTGGACCCTTTACATTACACAGCACCCCACAGTTTGTTACACAGACACCCCCCTAACAGTTCTCAACCCTCTGCATGATACAGAGACCTCCCTACAGTGCAGACCCCCCTCCCTACAGTGCAGACCCCCCTCCCTACAGTGCAGACCCCCCTCCCTACAGTGCAGACCCCCCTACATTACAGACCCCCCTCCCTACATTAGAGACCCCCTCTACAATACAGACCCCCCCCCCCCACATTACAGCCCCCCTCTACAATACAGCCCATTCAGACCCCCCTACATTACAGAGACGTGACCTGTGGCCCGTGGGCTGTCGCGGCCCACCGGACATTTGCCCGGTATGCCCTATGGCCAATCCGGGCCTGTACAGCACCCTGCCGGCCCCTCCCACCAGCCATGATCTGCCTGCAATGTACAGATATGTACAGAGACCCAGTGGTGGTATAATCTGTTCTGAAATAAAGTGTGTAATGAAATCAGAGAGGTTTTATTTTAGGATTGCATTATTCTGTTGATGTGGGGGGGGGGGGCGGGGGGGCAAGGAAGGCGACATTTCATACTCTAAGGAAGGTTTTATGCACTGAAAGTATTTTAGGAATCCGGCGGACATTATTAGGAGGTTTATACGGCTCCCGTCCTGTGTGTTTATAATAGAGGGTTTTATGAGCGTTTTATAGTGTTTGACTTTCAGTGAAGGAGGACAGACGGGGGAATTACGGGAGCTGTGCATTGCAGATCGTTATTGCATTGGTTACAGGGATGGATCTTTACCATAAAAATAGAATAAATAATGGGCGCCCCCCGGAGAGCATTCTCTGTCATATTACCATTACACATTAGGGACAGAGGAAAAAGCATGATCAACTATGCACTATTGAGGGCATGGATAATGGGGGCTTATTCAATACCAGGGGTGGACAGAGAACTCGTGGGCCCCCTGGGCAATAGAAGATTATGGGGCCCCCGGGCGGGCAATAGGAGATTATGGGGCTCCCAGGCAATAGCTTATGGGGCCACCATAGGCGTCTGCTGAAATTTTTTCAGGGGGGGCTGCTTTCTCAGCGGCGATACACATTTAACCCTTTCTTCAAGCGCAAGCAGGGGTTAAAAGCGCCCCGCTAGTGGCCGAATAGCGCAGCTAAAACGATGGTAAAGCAGCACTTTTTAGCGACGCTTTACTGATAACGCGGCCAGTTGGCAGTGTGAAATAGCTCTTGAGATAATTCAGCTTCAATCCATGTCCATATAAATATAGCCTAGAGAATGTACAGACCCGCCTTCAGCACAGACCCCCCCATTCTGCACAGACCCCCCATTCTGCACAGACCCCCCTTCAGCACAGACCCCTCCATTCAGCACAGACCCCTCCATTCAGCACAGACCCCCTTCAGCACAGACCCCTCCATTCAGCACAGACCCCCTATTCTGCACAGACCCCTCCATTCAGCACAGATGGACCCCCCCTTCAGCACCCCCCCCCCCATTATGCACAGACCCTTCCATTCAGCACAGACCCCTCCATTCAGCACAGACCCCCCATTCTGCACAGACCCCTCCACTCAGCACAGATGGACCCCCCCTTCAGCAGAGCCCCCCCATTCTGCACAGATCCTTCCATTCAGCACAGACCCCTCCATTCAGCACAGACCTCCCCCTTCAGCACAGACCCCTCCATTCAGCATAGACCCCCAATTCTGCACAGACCCCTCCATTCAGCACAGATGGACCCCACTTTCAGCACAGCCCCCCCATTCTGCACAGACCCCTCCATTCAGCACAGACACCCCCTTCAGCACAGATGGACCCCCATTCAGCACAACCCCCCCCCCCTTTACAACAGATGGACCTCTCCTCCCCCCATCCCATACAGTACCACAGATCAGCCATCAACACAGCCAGGTCACAGTAGGTTCCCTCCTCCTGTGTACACATAAACACTGGAGGGGGAGGCGGCTTCACTCTGCTCGCTGTTTCTGTGTGACATTAGGCCCAGGACCGCTCAGACAGCCCGCGCCTGCGAGACTCTTCAACACCTTCTCGATTTTCCAGGGCTCAATTGCCCCCCCTTGCCCTATGGAGCGGATGCCCATGGGGGCCACACAATATACACACACACAGTACACACACACACACTGAAAAGGTACTGGAGAGGAGGGGCAGCTATAATCTTGGGATTAAAAAAAAAAAGATTTTTACATACTGTCCCTGGTTTTACTGAGGCTGGCAACCCTGATGGGGCCCCCTAGTGGCATGGGGCCATCGGGCAGTGCCTGAATGGTCAGTCCGCCCCTGTTCAATACTTTCCTGCCCGGAACTGCAGAAAATATATTTTTTGCAAACTTACATTAGACCCGCTTTGCTTGATGCAGGTGTGCATATCTGACAGCCAGGGGGCGCTGAAAAGTGCCTGAAAAGCGGAAGCGTCGCAACATGGGCACTTTAACCACTTCAATACCGTGCATTTTCACCCCCTTCCTGCCCATGCCCCATTTTTAGCTTGCAGCGATGTCACGCTTTAAATGACAATTGCGCAGTCGTGCGACTTTGCTCCCAAACAAAATTTACATCCCTTTTCCCCCCACAAATAACCCCGCGGGTTATTTACGAAAGGCAAATTCCCTTCGCACTACAAGTGCAAAGTGCACTTCAAATTGCACTGAAAGTGCACTTGGAAGTGCAGCCACTGTAAACCTGTTGGGCCCCTCCCACAGCTCTGATTTCTGCACAGGTCATGTACTGCTAGTTTCACAAGGTAAAAGCCGGTATTACAAAAGTCGCTTGGTGCTCATAAAGTGGATTTATATCCTTTGAGGCTAAGGAGATAGAAAAGTTATTGTGTCCGGCAGGGCTGCCATCAGGAATTATGGGGCCCCTTACACAGCTTCAGGCATGGGCCCCCTGGAGCAGAGAACGGTGGGGGGCTTCCCTGGGGACCTCTGGGCCCTTTACAAAAAAAATATAAATATATAAAAAAGGGGGGAGTAGCCATCCGGGGCCCTAGAGACCTCTGGGCCCTTTAAGAAAAAAGAAAAAAGAAAAAAAAATGTATTTATTTTTTTATAAAAAAAAAGGGGGGGGGGTTGCCATCCGGGTCCCTGGGGACCTCTGGGCCCTTTAAAATATATATATATATATATATATATATATATGTATATATTTTTTTAAATATATATGTATATATATATATATATATATATATATATATATATATATATATATATATATAGAAAAAGTTATAAAAAAAAGGGGGGGTTGCCATCCAGGCCTCCGGGCCCCTGGGGACCTCTGGGTCCTTTAATAAAAACAAAATATATATATTATATATTTTTTTAAATATATATGTGTATATATATATATACAGTATATATATATATATATATATATAAAAGTTATACAAAAAAAGGGGGGTTGCCATCCAGGTCCCTGGGGACCTCTGGGCCCTTTATTAAAAACAAAAAATATATATGTATATATTTTTTTAAATATATATGTATATATATATATATATATATATATATATATAGAAAAAGTTATAAAAAAGGGGGGGGTTGCCATCCGGGGCCCTGGAGACCTCCGGGCCCCTGGGGACCTCTGGGCCCTTTAATAAAAACAAAAAATATATATATATGTGTATATTTTTTTAAATATATATATATATATATATATATATGAATGAATGAATGAATGAATGAATGAAAACTTATATAGCGCGGCACATGCGAACTGAATCGCCTCTGGGCGCTTGTTGTTCCTGTCTCCTTTGATATCAAAAGAGAAAAGTCTTGACCTTTTTCCTAAATGCTAGGTGGTTCTCCTCCAACCGAATGCTGGTTGGTAAAGCGTTCCATAGTCTAGGACCTTGGATCGCGAATCTTCTTTCTCCTTTGGACTTGAAGTTGGCTTTCGGAACCTGGAGCAGGTTCTGATTAGTGGATCGCAAAACGCGATTGGGGTTATGAGCTTTTATTATTTCGCATAAATAAAGGGGGGCATTCCCATGGACACATCTATGCGTAAGACAGAGAGCTTTAAAAGCAATTCTGTCTTTAACTGGCAGCCAATGAAGGGCTCTCAGTGATGGTGAGATGGATTCCCAGGGTTTTTTCCCAGTCACAAGTCTGGCGGCCGTATTCTGAACGACTTGCAGACGAGCGATTTGCTATTTGGGGAGTCCGAGGTAAAGGGCATTTGCATAATCCAACCTGGAGTTTACAATTGCTCCCACCACGACCGCTAAATCCTCTTTAGGGATGAACGGAGTGAGTCTGCGTAGTAGGCGCAGCAGATGGTGAGATCCGCTGACTACTGACCCTATTTGTGCGTCCATTGTCATAAAGGAGTCAAAAATGACCCCTAGGCTTTTGACTTTGGCGCTAGGGGTGATGAGTTTGCCCAAAATAGGCGGGGGGGTCCATATATATATATATGTTATAAAAAAAAAGGGGGGTTGCCATCCGGGCCCCTGGGGAACTCCGGGTCCCTTACAGGTGTACTGCCTGTACCCCCCCCTGATGGCGGCCCTGGTGTCCGGTGCTTAGCCTAAACAGTTTTGCTGTTGGCAGTGTAGAGCGGAGTTCTGCTTTAGGCCATCACATTATACTGCATGTACTTCTGATGACCATCCTCGTTTCTGTTGGACTCACAGCTGTTGTGCCGCCTGCCATGCCAGTGACTGACTGCTGTGTACATTGATAACGCCTTTCAGAGAGAACACATTATATCTGGTCACATAGCATCCCATTAGGCTAAATACCTGTAATTAAGATGGAAATGTTTACCAATTACCTGCATAGCTCGTCAGAACAGTTCCAGCTAATTGTTGGGGGGGTGGGGGTGGCATGAAAACGGCTTTATCTGGAGCAGAAAGCAACATCCCAATCAGCGCCCTTGTGGAATCACACCACCACAGGGCGATCAAATCCCGCCAGAGTTTCATGGCCCGCTATGCTGTAGAGTAGGGTGACCACATTTCCAAACTACCATTCCCCTGAATGGTAACAAACTAACATCCCCCTTCCCAAAAATTAGCTTGTGGTGTAACGAATCACAGCACAGTGTTTGGACATAAGAGGCGGGATTTATGATTTCTCCAATCACAAGCAGGGGGCGGGGATTGTGCTCCTCCAGGCTTCCCGGCCAGGACAAGTACGGTCAGTGAGTAAAGCGGTGATGTGGCGGCCTTTTTTTGGGGGCATTAGTTTGGCCCGGGGGGTGGCTGTGTCAGTTTCATTCCGGGACACTGTATTGTCCTGGAATGAAGGTGCCCGGGACAGACCTGCACAATGTGGGACTATCCCGGGCAATCAGGGACACGTGGTCACCCTACTGTAGAGATTTTCCTGCTGATAGGCAGTAATGTGAATATTGGAAACAAAGGAAAACTGGGGGTTATTTACCAAAACTGGCGAGTGGAAGATCTGGTGCAGCTGTGCCAAGAAACCAATCAGCTTTCAGAGTTTAGGTTCACACTGTTCCGACACAGAAGTCGCACAACTTCCAATCCGACTTTGCCCTGTGACTTCAGGTCTGACTTCCATGCGACTTCAATGAACTTGATGTGATTTTGATCCGACTTTGAGATGATTGCGACTTGTCCTTTTAAAATTAAATAATAAAATTAAAATAATTCCTTTGGCTCTGGAATGGATAAAACCTCACGCAAATTTATCAAAACAAAAATGACGCGGGGTTCCCCTCCAAATCCAGACCCTTTAGGTCTGGTACGGATCTTGAGGGGGAACCCCATGCCAAAATTGTAAAAAGAAACGGCTTGGGGTCCCCCGCTCCAAGACCATACCAGACCCTTAGGTCTGGTATGGATTTTCAGGGGAAACCCCACGCCAAAAAAAATACTAAAACATCGTGGGCTCTCCTCCCAGATCCATACCAGACTCTTATCCAAGCATGCAGCCTGTTGCTTTAAGTATATTATGGAACATTGTAGTCATTTTGTTACATTGTAGTTATTACCACTACACATTAACCCAGGGCACTTGTTCTTTCCCCGTTTACACGCCTCGCTCTAGTGTTAGCGCTTATCACTTCCCTTTTCAATTATCATTTTGTGTATTTAGTGAACACTTTTGAGATACAGCAGCTTTCACGTTCACATAGGATTTTTTCCGAGCCAGTTTCACTTCACTACTTGCAGTAGCGCATTAGATTTCTCATTTCAATCAGCCTGGCAAGTCAGATAGGGGGGGCGATTTTGATCCGCCTTTAAGATGGTTGCGACTTGTCCTTTCACCAATTAAAATTATTAATTTGGCTCTGGAATGGATAAAACCTCATGCAAATTTATCAAAACAAAAATGGCGTGGAGTTCCCCTCCAAATCCATACCACTCCCTTTAGGTCTGCTATGGATCTTGAGGGGAAACCCCATGTTAAAATTAAAAAAAAAAAAGTCTTGGGGTCCCCCCCCCCAAGACCATACCAGACCCTTTGGTCTGGTATGGATTTTGAGGGGGAAACCCACACCAAAAAAATAAAAATTAAAACAGCATGGGCCCTCCCCCTAGATCCATACCAGACCCTTGTCCAAACATGTAGCCCAGCAGGGTCAAGAAGGAGGAGGGGGGGGGGGGCAAGCATGGGATTATTTGAAGGAAAGATGCAGATTTAAAAATGTTGGCAAAGACTTTGGAAATAAAATTTTCTCTTAAGGCTAAAATCACACACTTCCCCAACATACACAGAAAAGCGCTGCCATTTAGCAGATGTGCCGCTGTGCCATTAATTGTTAATGGAACCCCCCATGCGTCTGCAAGCGTGCGCTGCGGCACCTTGCTGTTTGGTGCAGTGTGTTTACGGAAAAGTGTCAGGGCTTCTTTTCCATGATTCTCACCCATAGAGCAACCTATTTAAATGAATAGGCTGCCCTAAAATGCAGCACATTGGGAACACGCTAAAAAAATGCATGAAAACGTGCCCACGCTTGTACCCACCTGTAGGTGTGAACAAGGCCGCAAATGCTACCACGTCAGGTCCCAGGCTAGTTACCGTATATACTCGAGTATAAGCCGAGTTTTTCAGCACATTTTTTGGTGCTGAAAATGCCCCCCTCGGCTTATACTCGTCACCTTTTTACCCCCTGATCTCCCGGACTTTGGGGACCCGGTACTGGCCGGCCGTATGTCCCCCAGCTTGGCACACATGTAGCCGCCCCCACTCTTCGTCTACAAGTGTGCAAAGTTTGTTGTCCAGGGAACCTAGAGCCGGGGAGCACCGATTTTACAAAGCCAGGCACCCCTTCCATAGACTCGTATGTTAAACAGTAATTTCTCCGGTGACATTGCGGACCCAGTACCAGCAGGTCGTAGGGCCCCTGGGGCCCGGAACATGGCACACATGTAGTTTTTGGTCTTTTTTTTTTGTCTGGGGACGGGCCGGGGAGCACCGATTTTTCAAAGCCAGGCACCCCTTCCATAGACTCCCATGTTTAAAGGTCATTTCTCTGGTGATTTTGGTGACCTGGTACTAGCTAGCTAGTTGTAGGTCTCCTGGACCTGGAACATGGCACACATGTAGCCCCATTTCTCCTCTACAAGTGTGCACATTTTTTTGTCTGGGGGACCTACGGCCGGGGAGCACTAGTCATGGACACAGTGAGGCATGGGCACAGTGAGACAAAGTGAGGCACAGTGAGGCGAGGCATGCACATGGACACAGTGAGGTATGGGCACAGTGAGGCATGCACATGGGCATAGTGAGGCATGCACATGGGCACAGTGAGGCATGCACATGGGCATAGTGAGGCATGCACATGGGCACAGTGAGGCATGCACATGGGCACAGTGAGGCATGGACATGGACACACTGAGGCAAAGTGGGGCACAGTGAGGCATGCAGATGGACACCCTAGGTTTATACCCAAGTCAATAGGTTTTTTCCATTTTTTTTTGTGGTAAAAGGAGGTGCCACGGCTTATATTCGGGTCGGCTTATACTCGAGTATATACGGTACTTACATTCCCTTTCCATAAACCCAGGGGCTTACCTGTCTGCCTGCCAGGATGCCAGCAGCAATTTGCTTTTGCTCGCTAAACTCGATTTAACACCAAGCCAGGAGTATGTTGATGAGCGGGGAGCTGCTTTTTCGAAGAAAGGTTCATGAATTTTTCATCGATGTGTAAACGCCCACCACAGACGCCCAGAGATGACAGATTAGAGTTCTCCCCGAACGCAGGCTGCAAAAATCAGCAAACTTATCATTTTAATGTCTCCTGTCAAACCACTGAATTAAAAGCCAAGGAAGAGGCAGAAGATTGGCCCCTGGGGACTGACCTTCCTTCCCCTTCCAGATCTCGTATTCAATCCTCTTCGATTTTTTTTCAGCAGCAATCTCTGTCTTAGATTGGAGGTTAGTTATGAAACAGAGATCTGCCCGAATGACAGGGAAAATAGGCAAAGAAAAGATGAATTGGCAGTCATGATATACCGGTATATGCAGTGTGATCTTTAACCACTTCACCCCCGGAAGAATTGGCTGCCACATGACCGAGCCATTTTTTGCGTTTCGCCACTGTGTCGCTTTAACTGACAATTGCGCGGTCGTGCGACGTGGCACCCAAACAAAATTGGCGTCCTCTTTTTCCCACAAATAAAGCTTTCTTTTGGTGGTATTTGATCACCTCTGCGTTTTTTTTTTTTTTTTTTGCGCTATAAACAAAAAAATACAGACAGTTTTGAAAAAAAGTAATATTTTTAACTTTTTGCTATAATAAATACCCCCCAAAAAAATATAAAAATAAAACTTTTTTTTCCCTCAGTTTAGACCGATACGTATTCTTCTATATATTTTTGGTAAAAAAAAAAAAAAATTGAAAATAAATATTTTTTTTTCTTTTTTGCTATAATAAATATTGCCCCCCCCCCCCCCCCCCCCCCCCCCCCCCAAAAAAAACATTTATTTTTTCTCAGTTTAGGCCTATACGTATTCTTCTACATATTTTTGCTAAGAAAAAACGCAATAAGCGTTTATTGATTGGTTTGCGCAAAAAATTATAGCGTCTACAAAATAGGGGATAGATTTTTTTTTTTTTTTAGTAATGGCGGTGATCTGCGATTTTTATCGTGACATTATGATGGACACATCAGACACTTTTGATGCTATTTTGGGACCATTGTCATTTATACAGCGATTAATCAGTGCTATAAAAATGCACTGATTACTGTGTAAATGACACTGGCAGGGAAGGGCAACTAGGGGGCAATCAAGTGGTTAACTGTGTTCCCTGGTGTGTGTTCTAACTGTATGGGGGATGGAAGTGAGTGGAGGAATTGACAGATTGTGATTCCTAGCTTGTCTGCTGGGGTTAAGTATGTCCTAGGGAGTGATTTTAACTGTGGGGGGGGGGGGGGTGGGCTACAAGTGACATGACAGAAATCACTGTTCCCGATGACAGGGAGCAGTAGATCACTGTCATGTCTCTAGTAGGGTGCCCACGTGTCCAGGATTGCCCGGGATTGTCCCAGAATTCATATTTGTGTCCCAGACACCTTTATCCTGGGACAATACAGTGTCCCAAAATGAAATAAGGACACACAGCCACCTTTATGAATTATTTAAAAAATGGTTGCTAGGGCCACACCGCCTGGCGTCTAGCAACAAGTTACGTCACATTCGCAGAGAGTCTCTCAGAACGAGGCCTTTACCCAGTGCTGCCCTGCGCTAGCCTCCGAGTCCACCCACCTCCTCTCCTTCTATGGCCGCAGCAGCAGAGAGAGCAGCCAGCCCAGAGAGTGACTCTGTAACACTCTCCTCCTGAGTCCCGACTCCTCCAGCCAGCGACATTCTGCAGTGCTGGCTGGCTTAGATCCAGATCCGCTGCCCAGTGCCCATCCCGACTCCCACAGCGCTCTCATTGCCCGACTTCTCCATCCTCCTCCCTCCCGTGGCCCGAGCCACCCGACTGCCACTGTTTGCTTTTGTTTTTTTCAAAAACTGGCAAATGGAAATGTGGTCACCTTAGTCTCTAGACAGAACAGGGTAATTCCTTGTTTACATAGGCATCTCCCTGTTCTGCAGCTCCATGACACGATCGTGGGCACCCGGCAGACATCAATTCCGCGGGTCCTGCGGGCACGGTCACGGAGGTTGCGGCGTATCATCTCCAGTTGGCTTGCAAGAAGTGCCACCCTCCCCGTGCAGTTCCATGAGTTTGCCCAGCTCAAATTTGGGCTTCTTCAACATCTTTACTTTACGAACATAGACATCATGAAGAGGGTAGATTGACTGACAAGCTTTTTCAATGTCTTTGCCTACGCTGTCTGGAATTAGCTTGTTAACAACCTCTTTTAGGTCATTAGTTTGGACTTCCCGAGTCATGATTTCCATCATTTTCTTGCGAATCTGACGAACTTGCTGATGCTGGGCATATGATATGACGTCTTTCTGATCTGATTATTACGTTTTTTAGTGAATCCAACACAAAAGAGACGGAGCAGGTAACCATCTGTTGTCTTTACATCAACATGAGCTTCAATCATGGTCTGCCACTTCTTGACCGTAAAGCACATCTTGTCGCGGGTCAGATCCATGCCATGAAAGTTGGTGAGACAATTATTGCCCTGAACATCTTCAGTAATTCGTTTCAATTTACGAAAGGCCACTTCATCATTCTGCAGGTCAGCAAGGCTTACCTCAAATTTGAGGCCATCAGATGCAATCTTGGTTCCTTGTGTCCTTGTAACCAAAGTCTTGCCAAGGTTGCGGATATTGAACATGGCTGGAGCTTTAACATCATACCAATCTTTTTTGGAAAAGGGGTCAACAACAGTGGCGGCTGGTGCTCAAATTTTTTGGGGGGCGCAAACAATTGAAAAAAAAAAAACACAATTGCAGCCTCACTGTGCCCATCAAAGGCAGCCACTGTGCCATGCCATCAATTGTCACCACTGTGCCATGCCAAACACAGCCACTGTGCCATGCCATTAATTGTTACAACTATGCCCACATCAATTGTTGCCACTGTGCCACATCAATTGCCACTGTGCCCACATCAATTGCCACTGTGCCTACATCAATTGCCACTGTGCCCACATCAATTGTCACCACTGTGCCCACATCCATTGTCCCCCACTGGTGCCCACATCAATTGTCCCCACATCAATTGTCCCCACTGTTTCCTGTAAAATTCTGCCAGTCAGATTGCTCCCCCCCCCCCCCGCCTGGCACTTACCTTTCTGGGGTTCGCCATCCTCCTTCCACTGTCCCTCGATGTCTTCTGCCGCCCTCGATGACGCTCCAGCCAATCAGGTTACAGATAAACAGAATCACTGAAACCTGATTGGCTGAGACGGCGTCAGTCTTATTCAAGGGACGTAGCCCACTACGTTCCGAGATAAGACATCTGGGAGCTGAAGGACTGTACTGGGAAAGCCTATCAGAGCCACTGGTTCTGACAGGCATGTCCCCACAGCCAACCAGCTGTCCTTAGTCAGATAATCCGCACCCTATGTCCGGTTATCTGACTAGGCTGGCCACAATAACATACACTCAGGCAATGCGTTAGTGTATGTTATTTGCACGGCGCTGCAAAACGAATTTTTAAATGCCTTAAAGGGCCCATTTTTTTTTTTTAAGACTACAGGAGGGGGGGCGGCGCCCGGGCGCCCCCTATGGACTTGCCGCCACTGGTCAACAATCTACTTTTTGGCACCCTTCTTACCACCTTTGGTCAGCCTCTTGTTCTTGCCGACTGCCATCTTGCCCAGCTGGGAGAGAAAGAGCATCCCATATCTTGAGGAGAGCCGTTTCTGTCCCATGACCTGGGCAAAAACCTGATTGCAGAGGATCTAGGAGTTTGCGGGCGTCCAGATGGGGCTGTAGTTGTTGTACTACTGCTTTCTCCCTGTAAAAACACACTTGAGTACCGGCCGTGATACTTTTTTTTTTATTAGAACCAAGATATTGTGATAAAACTTTGTGGACCTTAGAAGAAGGGGGTAGACCTCCGATAGCTTGTCTATAAAATGTAACTGTAAAAAAGTCTCATGGAAAATACTGATCTTTGTTGTAGAACATGTCAGAATCTTTGTTAGACATTCGTTTTTTATCAAGTTGACTTTTAAAGGCCAGATCTGGGAAACCTGCCATGAGTACCATCTGTCATATTTTTTATTTATTTACACTAACAGGACATTTTGATAAAGCTTTGTGGACCTTAGACGAAGGATGCAGAACCCCTAAAAGCTTGTCCTGAAAATGTATCATGGCGAGTACTCAACTCTGTTGTAGAACATGCCAGAATCTTTAGACTTTTGTCTTTTATCAAGTTGACTTTTAAAGCCCAACTGTGGGAACAATTATCCCTTGCAGTGGGGTTGTGCCCACTTTGCAAGGGTTATCTGCTCATTTAATCTATGGGAGAGTTTCTGCACTTGAACTTTCCTGATCCGCCACCCCCCCCAGCCCCCCCCCCCCCCCCCCCCCCAAAAAAAAAAAAACAATGCTCCTCCATGCTCCAGCATTCAACTGTCCCTCAGTGTCGTCGTGTCTCTGTCTCTGGTCTTGGTGATGTCGGGACCTTAGATTGCTGGAGTGTAGCGGAGAAGACACTTGGGGGATCAGTCTAGTAGCGTGGAGGAGCGGCGGAGTGGGTAAGAGAATCTTCTTTTCTACATAGGTGTGTGCAGCCTATTGCATTAGGGTGTGTACCTCAAAGCTCAAACACCCATGTGCAGTAGAGCAGTGGATGGTGTCAGTAGAGCAGAGGACAGTTTTAGAGAAGTGGACAGTGTCAGTAGAGCAGTGGACAGTGTCAGAGAAGTGGACGGTGTCAGTAGAGCAGTGGGCGGTGTCAGAAGCAGTGGCGGCCCGCCCATATGGGCGCACGGGCGCCGCCCCCCCTCCCGCAGTCACAAAAAAAAAAAAGAATTAAAAAAAAAAAAAACGGGCCCTTTAAGAACTTTTATTCGGCTAAAATGTCATTTTGACATTTTAGCCAAAGTTCTGGCGGCCGTCTATAGAGGGCGCTGCAGCGCCACCCCCTCTCGCAAGTAACACACGTTCAATGCTATGCATTGGACGTGTGTTACTGTTGCCAGCTGCCTGGTCTATTCGTATAACCGGACATGGGACGCCGGTTACCCGAATAGCGACAGCTGGTTGGCTGAGGGGAACTGCCTATCAAAGCCAGTGGCTCTGATAGGCTTTTCCAGTCCCGCCCTCCGGCTCTCGGAAGTCTATGCTCGGAGCGCAGACAATCTGCGGTCCTTGCATTAGACTGACAGCCGTTTCAGCCAATCAGGTTCCCGGATTCTGGTTTTCAGGAACCTGATTGGCTGAAGCTTCTCCAGGGCGGCAGAAGACATCGAGGGAAGTGATTTTTTTACAGGGAAAGGGGCAGCATGGGGCACAGTGGCAGCATGGGGCACAGTGGCAGCATGGGGCACAGAGGCAACAATGAGCACAGGCCGGGCACAGTGGTGACAATTGATGGCACAGTGACTGAATATGATGGCATGGCAGAGAGGTGACAATTGATGGCACAGTGACTGCATTTGATGGCATGGCAGAGAGGTGACAATTGATGGCACAGTGACTGCGTTTGATGGCATGGCACAGTGGTGACAATTGATGGCACAGTGGTGGCGTTTGATGGCATGGCACAGTGGTGACAATTGATTGCACAGTGACTGCATTTGATGGCATGGCACAGTGGTGACAATTGATGGGCACAGTAGCTGCTTTTGATGGCATGGCACATTGGTGACAATTGATGGCACAGTGGTGGCGTTTGATGGCATGGCACAATTAGTGACACAAGTGGTGACAATTGATGGCACAGTGACTGCAAATGATGGCATAGCACATTGGTGACAATTGATGGCACAGTGACTGCATATGATGGCATGGCACATTGGTGACAATTGATGGCACAGTGGCTGCATTTGATGGCATGGCACAGTGGTGACAATTGATGGCACAGTGGCTACATTTGGTGGCATGGCACAGTGGCTGCATGTGATGGGCACAGTGAGGCTGCAATATTTTTTTTTCCGTTTGCGCCCCCCCAAAAATTTTGAGCACCAGCCGCCACTGGTCAGAAGGACAGTGGGCGGTGTCAGTAAAGCAGTGGACAGTGTCTGTAGAGCAGTGGACAGTGTCAGTAGAGCAGTGGATGGTGTCAGTAGGACAGTAAATTGAGTCAGTAGGGCAGTGTATGGTATCAGTAGAGCAGTGGATGGTGTCAGTAGAGCAGAGGACAGTGTCAGTAGAGCAGAGGACGGTGTCAGTAGAGCAGAGGACGGTGTCAGTAGAGCAGAGGATGGTGTCAGTAGAGCAGAGGATGGTGTCAGTAGAGCAGAGGATGGTGTCAGTAGAGCAGAGGATGGTGTCAGTAGAGCAGAGGATGGTGTCAGTAGAGCAGAGGACGGTGTCAGTAGAGCAGAGGACGGTGTCAGTAGAACAGTGAACGGTGTCAGTAGGACAGTGAACGGTGTCAGTAGTAGAGTGAACTAAGTCAGTAGGGCAGTGGACGGTGTCAGTAGGGTGACCACCTGTGTCCTGGATTGCCCGGACTGTGCAGATCTGTCCCGGGCACCTTAATTCCAGAACAATACAGTGTCCTAGAATGAAACTAACACAGACACCACCCCCCCCCCCCCCCCGGGCCAATCTGATGCCCCCACATCACCACTTTACTCACTGACAGTACTTGTCCTGGCCGGGAATGCCTGAAGGAGCACAATCCCCACCCCCTGCTTGTGATTGGAGAAATCATAAATCCCACCTCTTGTGTCCAATCACTGTGCTGTGATTCGTTACAGCACAGGCTAATTTTTGGGAAGGGAGGGTGTCCCTGAATGGTAGTTTGGAAATGTGGTCACCCTATGGGAGAGGCATGCCGGAGAGGACTGACAGTCAGAGATGGAAGTTGGGTGTGTGGATGGGTTCTAAAAACAAGACTCAACCACCTATATTTTTACCACCCCCTGGCAGCCTGTGTAAACAAGGGTAAAATGTCAACTGGGGTTCTAATCCTTCAGCACTCCATCCAAAAGGAGAAAAATATATTTGTGACTTGACATATGTAGCACACCCCGTGCAAAGCTGCTGGTTAGATTTGGGTCAGCCTGTTACCTCTATAGCTTCGATGTCTAGGGTGGTTGAAGAGAGCACCAGTGATGGAATGTCCAAACGATAGATGTCTTTTCTTGTGCTTTATTTTACCCAACATGGTAAAACAATAAACTTGAGATGAATGAGAAAAGATGGATGAGGAGAAGAGTAACAGATTCAGGCCTACGAGTAACAGAAGCAGTCCTGCTTCAAACGACACTTTGCTTTCATCGCCACTCCAGCCGGAGTGGGTGTAGTGTACCTGGACAGGCCTCTCACACCGACCTGGCAGCCAGGGTATCACTCGGAACCATAGGCGTGCACAAGGGGTGTGCCAGGTGTGCCTGGGCACACCCTAACCCTGGGGTTGGCAACCTATCAATCGTGATCTACCTTCTGATCGTGGGCAGGTGATAGGTAAACCGCGATCCTTCCTTGCCGACCCCCAGAATCTGTACAAGAAGGGCAGCAGGGTTGGGGATATAGTGGAACCGATCTGTAATTTCCTCCCGCAGCAGCTGAAAGTAGGCTTCTCCTCCTCTCCCTCTCCCCAACATTCAGCTGCTACAAGAATAAAATACAGGGGGATCGGTACCAATATATGCCACTGCCGCCACCCCTTCTGTCACTGTTCATCTTCTTTCTGCTGCCCGAATCCCCCTTGCTCCACCCCAATGTTTGAGGTGCACACTCTAATGCAATAGGCTGCGCACACCTATGCTTGGAACCTTGTGGGGAAACAAGCCTCTGCCACAGACCTTTCCCTAGAACGTAGATCAGGAAATAAATCTTCCTTGGCGAATTAGTGTCTGAATCTGACCTTGGATAGTCCTCAGTTGGTCAGTTGGTCACCGACTGACAGGTTGCTGACATCCAATCAGTGTCCGGTCACCTCGATCCCCGATGGTTCGCTCCAGTGCTGTTGGATCACCAGCCTCTCATTGGTTTTCCTCAACTGGACTCCCCACCGAACGGCATAAACTCGCTTGGGGTCCTCAAAGATGGGACCCCAGTCGATCACTGGGGCCCCGCCACAACTTCAGTTGCTCTGGCCCGACAGGGTCCCGGGAACCAGGATCTTCATGTTGCGCCCACGCCCCGGCCAGGTAGGCCATAACGCCCAGGGCGCGGCGATGTACGGTCACCCTAAAGGTGGGTGCCGCATCAGGAACCAGAAGACAACTTAAGATGGCATCTGCTTCATAAGTACCCTCTCCCAGCATGCCCAGCGAGGCCCAAGCCTCCTGATCGGTCGCTTGGAGAGAACACCCGAACCTCAACTCCACTGCTGCCGCCGTCGACTCGGGGTGGAATTGCACCCCAGGTACGACAGAACAAGCCCACAGCACAGCCAAGCTGGAACAGAGAGCCCTACATTAATCATTTACACTCTGACCAATCCCACTTAATTTGGGCGCTACACATATTTTAATAATATACACGTTACACAATAGTAGTTTTAGCATTTTTTTGGCTCGTGGTGCAATTGCTTCTTTTAAAAATTATATGGGCCAGATTCTCGTATCCTGGCGTATCTGGCAGCGGGGCGTAACGTATACTATTTACGCTACGCCGCCGCAAATTTGGACGCAAGTGCCGTATTCTCAAAGCACTTGCGTCCTAAGTTACGGCGGCGTAGCGTAAATGGTATACGGGTAATTCAAATGTTGAAGAGGTGGGCGTGTTTTATGTAAATGTGTTGTGACCCCACGTTTTTTGATGCTTTTTTTGAACTGCGCATGTGCCGTCCTTGGACGTATCCCAGTGCGCATGCGCAAAATCACGTCGCAAATAGTCAATGCTTTCGTTGTAACTTACGTAAATCCCTATTCGCGAACGACTTACGCAAATGACGTAAAAATCGACGCTGTCCCGACGTCCATACTTAACATTGCGTACGCCTCACCTACGCAAAGTTACCCCTCATATAGCAGGGGTAACTTTACGCTTACGCAAACAACATAAAAAAACGACGAGCGGGCGCAATTACGTTCGGGAATCGGCGTATCCAGCTCATTTGCATATTCGACTCGTAAATTGACGGAAGCACCACCTAGCAGCCATCGTAAATATGCAACTTAGATACGACGGCGTAAGAGACTTACGCCGCTCGTATCTAAGCAAAATACCGGCGTATCTTGTTTTCGGAATACCGAAAATAGATACGCTGTCACTTCTTGGAAGTTACGCGGCGTATCTCTAGATACGCCGACGTAACTTCTTTCTGAATCTGGCCCAATATATCTTTAGCTTCTCTAGGATGTAGAGTGAGTTGCCGTTAAGAACGCTCATATATTTCTGATATAAAGTGACAGGAAACACACAAGTGGTTTTAGTGTGTGACGCCATCTTGTGCCCCTGTGCAGGCAGTGCTGGACATCTGAATGTGTGAAATATACGATCTGCTATTGAATGCGGCCCGTTGCTGAGCTCTGCTTCCTCTCAGTACAGACATACTACACAAATCCTCCCATAGACTGGATGGGAGGTGGGTTTGGGTGGGGATCCTGGATAAGCTGTAGTCTTGGGTTACTAAGAGATGGAACAGCAAACTCGGGAGAGGACCTGGAACTGTCAAATATTACGGCAATAGCACTTCCGGCTCCATAAATATTTATTTTAGGAAGAGTGGAGTAATGTGTAGGTAGCAGATAACTTCAGAGCAAGTCTCAGCAGCAAGCCTAGGGCCGTGTAGATCTTCAGCCTGTATTCCCGTAACATGCAGAAGCAGATCTCTGGATATATTCTCAGCATCTGATTGGATTGGATTCAGTAAGAACACTTATAGAATTCCCATCACACTCGTTCCTGGAAAGTGCCAGGCTGCCTATATTGCTCAAAATATACAAAAAGGTGCAGCGCTAAAAAAAAAAAAATTAATTCATCAAATAAAAAAAAAAGTCCATATGGTTAAAGGAAAAATTAAGAAAACACTGTGCTTCTTCTCGATTCATTGTTCAGTCACAGGCTGGGGGCTAGGTTCAGGACAACACTGTGCTTCGTCTCCATTCACTGTCCAGTCGCAGGCTGGGGGCCAGCTCCAGGACAACCTGGGATAGGTCCAGGACAAAACTGTGCTGCTTCTCCATTCACTGTCCAGCCTATGGCGTGTGAAACACACTCAAAAAACTCCACCCGGTGCAGAAAAAATGTGCACACACATAAAGAGTGTTCACAAAAACGTGCAGACGGGTGCAACGTCAAGTGGTCCTCCTGTGCAGAAGGGACCCAAACCCTGATCCCCCGGGGCGTTAGGCTCCAGACGGGGACTGAGGTACTGCGGTCCGAGCAACCGAAGCCGACACGGACCCAACTTCCTTGGAGGGACTGCCGAAACAGAACCCTCCAAGTACTAGGTGGGGCTCCCCCGAAGGGAGACCCCATGAGAGCAGGTGAACTAAGCCAAAAGGCCATGTCCACCCACTCCCAAGACGTTCAGGGCTGGCCCGAGGACCGGCACCCTACTAATCACACAGTGAACAAAACGTGCACAAACAAAAAAAGACAAAAACGTGACAAACTTAGGCAATAAATTAAATAAAGTGGGGGAAAGGGATAGTGGAGAGGAGAGTGAAAGAAGTGGTCATTGTGTTCAACAATGACCAGGCCCTCCGGCCAGGAATAAAAAAATCCTCCGGTCCTGGCCAAAAGGCCCAGCCCAGGAGGCAGGTGCTAAAAAAGCGTGTAGCTGGTGCAGTGACCGTGGTGTCTTTAAATCAAAGTGACCCTCACTCACAGTGATTCTCAGACACCCCTGGACTGCCACTCCCGGGCCACATGCACCATAGGCTTTTCCGTTCCAAATCCAACCCCCCGACCGGCCAGTGCAGCCCTCCACCCCTGCCAGATAGAGAGCCCTTCAAGGTTTTCTTGGGGGAAAGCTGCCCCCATCTAGCAGCCTCCACCAATACTAACCCTTCCAGACTCCCTGTCAACCCAGCAGGATTTGCATGGCCCTACCCCGTCTCATCCCAGACCAGTTCCAGCTCCCTCCTCCTACCAGATCTCTGACAGGGACAGCACTTACACCAGCCAGCCAGAAGGCCAGACTAGAACCCGGCAAAAAGACCAGACCAGGCACAGCCACCCATCCTCACCAGAAGCACCCTTCCAGGTGGCTCAGACGCAACCATTGGCCGGCCCCCAGTATCTGTCGGGCAGCACGGCGTAGTCCCTGCTGAAACCACCCTTCCGGGTGCAATGACGTTATTGGATTGCATCCACCCTCCACATATAGGAGGTGCTTCAGAGCTCCTCTAACAACTGATAAGAACAGATACCACACCTGATCTTAGCCAAAAGGCCGAGCAGAGGCAGGGAAGACACCACGATCAGCCCAGCCAGAGTGCAATGGCCGAGCCTCGCCCTGGGCCAGGTAAGCCCAGGACAACACTGTGCTGTTCCTCTATTCACTGTCCAGTCCCAGGCTGGGGGCCAGGTCCAGGAAAACACTGTGCTGTGTCTCTATTCACTGTCCAGTCACAGGCTGGGGGCCAGGTCCAGGACAACACTGTGCTGTGTCTCTATTCACTGTCCAGTCACAGGCTGGGGGCCAGGTCCAGGACAACACTGTGCTGTTTCTCTATTCACTGTCCAGTCACAGGCTGGGGGCCAGGTCCAGGACAACACTGTGCTGTGTCTCTATTCACTGTCCAGTCACAGGCTGGGGGCCAGGTCCAGGACAACACTGTGCTGTGTCTCTATTCACTGTCCAGTCACAGGCTGGGGGCCAGGTCCAGGAAAACACTGTGCTGTTCCTCTATTCACTGTCCAGTCCCAGGCTGGGGGCCAGGTCCAGGAAAACACTGTGCTGTGTCTCTATTCACTGTCCAGTCACAGGCTGGGGGCCAGGTCCAGGACAACACTGTGCTGTGTCTCTATTCACTGTCCAGTCACAGGCTGGGGGCCAGGCCCAGGACAACCTGGGCCAGGTCCAGGACAACGCTGTGCTGTTTCTCCATTCACTGTCCAGTCACAGGCTGGGGGCCAGGTCCAGGACAACACTGTGCTGTTTCTCCATTCACTGTCCAGTCACAGGCTGGGGGCCAGGTCCAGGACAACACTGTGCTGTTTCTTTATTCACTGTCCAGTAACAGGTTGGGGACCAGGTCCAAGACAACCTGATCTCAGAAGAACTTCATTGAATAATGCTGGCCATCAGACTGAGAACATCTAGTGGCAGAAAAATTTACTACTAGGGACATGCTTAGATTTAGGCTGAATATTGCAGCAAAAGAAGTTTTTTAAAATGTATTTAATAATGGGCTTTCCTATTTTTATGTCTGCTTTTGTTCTGCTTTAAATTGTCTTTGTTTTTTTGGTTCATCTCAGCTTGTGATGATATTGTTTTGTAAACCATCCTCTTTTATTGTTGCATTGCTTGTGTTCCCGGGAGTCTCTGTATTGTATATCCGTGTTATATTGCACCAAGCTGAGATAGACATCCCCATTCTTAGACATTTTCTTGTCTCGGGGCCTCCAAATGTAAGAAAAATAAAGGCTGAAGCTCCAAGGGGGCGCTGTGCCACGGTGTGCCATGGGGTAATGGATTGTGCACTTAGTGATTAGGAGGCGGCGTGTGCTGCAGACTGGAGGGAGGAGGGAGAGAAGTGATTCCACCATACGACTCTATTAGAGAAAACACCAGCTGCTTTCTCATTATACTGAGTAACGTGAAATGCCTGAGGTTCTACTCTGCTCATTTATGATAACAGATCCATCAATCCCCGTCGTGCTGACCAATCAGGACAGGACATCTGCTGCCGTGACGTATCTACATAAATAACATCAACTCCGCAGCCATCTGCAGAACGTATACCTGGCCCGATAGATCAATATCAAGCGAATAAACGAGGCCAGGATATATTTTTAGAACATCAGTTTTTGCACCAACTAGGTTAAAAACACAAATCTAAAAAAAAAAAAAAAAAAAAAACAATAATCAATAATAATTCTTTTGTGACAGCTGGGAGCTTATTGCTTTCAATCCTCTGGTATAAATTGTTACATTTTGCACATTTTATTTTTGAGAAGGAATATACAATTAATACTAGGGTTGTCCCGATACCACTTTTTTAGGACCGAGTACAAGTACCGATACTTTTTTTCAAGTAGTCGCCGATACCGAATACCGATACTTTTTTTAAACGTGTCCCCAAATGCAGCCATGTCCCCCCACATATTGCAGCCATGTATGTCCCCCACATATTGCAGCCATGTCATGTCCCCCCACATATGCAGCCATGTCATGTCCCCCCACATTTGCAGCCATGTCATGTCCCCCCACATTTGCAGCCATGTCATGTCCCCCCACATATGCAGCCATGTCATGTCCCCCCACATATGCAGCCATGTCATGTCCCCCCACATTTGCAGCCATGTCATGTCCCCCCACATATGCAGCCATGTCATGTCCCCCCACATATGCAGCCATGTCATGTCCCCCCACATATGCAGTCATGTCCTGTGCCCCATATTGCAGCCATGTCATGTCCCCCACATATTGCAGCCATGTATGTCCCCCACATATTGCAGCCATGTCATGTCCCCCCACATATTGCAGCCATGTCATGTCCCCCCACATATGCAGCCATGTCATGTCCCCCCACATTTGCAGCCATGTCATGTCCCCCCACATATGCAGCCATGTCATGTCCCCCCACATATGCAGCCATGTCATGTCCCCCCACATTTGCAGCCATGTCATGTCCCCCCACATATGCAGCCATGTCATGTCCCCCCACATATGCAGCCATGTCATGTCCCCCCACATATGCAGTCATGTCCTGTGCCCCATATTGCAGCCATGTCATGTCCCCCATACCTCCGCCGCTGCTGCAGGGTTAATCCCCGTGCAACACATACCCGCGGCGCCATGTATAGACACGCGATTGGACGGATCCGTCCAATCGCGAGCAAGGGGGGAGTGTCTATGCACGTATCCGTGTATAGACACTCCCCCCCTTGCTCGCGATTGGACGGATTCGTCCAATCGCGTGTCTATACATGGCGCCGCGCGTATTACAAGTTTACATGTTTACAAGGTGCACGGGGATTAGCGGCGGTGTGCGGCGGGCGGCGAGCGGCGGCGGGGGGAAGTATTCTATTTTGGTATCGGGGGTATTTGCGGGAGTACAAGTACTCCCGCAAATACTCGGAATCGGTCCCGATACCGATACTGGTATCGGTATCGGGACAACCCTAATTAATACATTCGGCTCAGTTCACACTCCAGGAAAAAAAAAAATGTATATGTACAGCCGTGGGCAAAAGTTTTGAGAATGACACAAAAAATAATTTTCACAAAGTCTGCTGCCTGATGGCAATTTGCATATACTCAGGGCCGATCCTAGGCGGGTGCGAGTGGTGCTCTGCAACCGGGCGCCGTAGAAGTACTCCAGAAAGTTATGAAGAGTGATCAGATTACTTGCAAAGTCCCTCTTTGCCATGAAAATTAACTTAAAGCGGTTTATATAGTCTTTTTTGTAACTTTTACCTACAGGTAAGCCTATAATAAGGTTTACCTGTAGGTAAAAAAAAAATGTTAATATAATTGATTATGAAATTATGAAGCACATATAGCCTGGGGTATCCCTCCTTCTTTGTGAGCCGCCTTAATCAATAGACATCCATCACCATCATATAAAATCCTGATAAAGTGAACCCTGTGCCATCAAAACCATCACATTGTGTTGTAAAAAAAAGGCTTATAAAAGGAAAGGGGAAATTGTGAGCGTTATAAAACTTTATTTCTCTGTCTTTCAGGCTGCCCGGGAATGTGGGATAACATAACATGCTGGAAGCCGGCTGTGGTTGGCAAAGTGGCCTACATCCGCTGCCCGGCGTGGTTCAGCATGGTCGACTCCGAAGACGGTAAGAGGCATCTTTCCTGCCATTAAGCAATGAAATCTACTTACCTTTTCAGAGTATACTAAAGGTGTATATACCATGAAATACAGTGAAACCTCGGTTTAAGAGTAACTTGGTTTGAGAGCGTTTTGATTTGCAAGCAACTTTTTTTTTTATTCTGACTCTGCAGAAGCCGAACAGAGCCAAAAATAGGCCTGCAGTACCTCATTTGGCCTGAGGTACAGGGGCGCAGGAGCCGAGAAAAGCCGAACATAGGCCTGCAGTACCTCATTTGGCCTGAGGTACGGGGGGCGCAGAAGCCGAGCAGAGCCAAACATTGGCCTGCAGTACCTCATTTGGTCTGAGGTACGGGGGAGTAGAAGCCGAGCAGAGCCGAAAACAGGCCTGCAGTACCTCATTTGGCCTGAGGTACAGGGGGCGCAGAAGCCGAGCAGAGCTGAACATTGGCCTGCAGTACCTCATTTGGCCTGAGGTACGGGGGAGCAGAAGCCGAGCAGAGCCGAAAACAGGCCTGCAGTACCTCATTTGGCCTGAGGTACAGGGGCGCAGGAAACGAGCCAAAGTGTCCTTGGGCCTTTTCGGCCGTTTTTTGCATTCTCTGGTGCCCCCCACCTCTGGTTGCATTGGGTATTGCATCCCATTGAAGTCAATGCGGAAGAAATTATTTTCGTTTTTTAGATACATTTTTAGTTATCTATACAACACATACACTATATTACCAAAAGTATTGGGACACCTGCCTTTACACGCACATTAACTTTAATGGCATCCCAGTCTGAAGCCTCGTACACACGATCCAGAATCTCGTCAGGAAAAAAAACTTTGTTTTTCCTGACGAGATTCTTGCCAAGATTCTATTGCCGGCCGACTGTAAACACACTCCATTCAAAAGAACCAACGTTCTTGTGAATGGCAGGAACGCGGTGACGTCATCGACTATGACGCGCATGCGCTCGTCACGTTCAGTGCCGTCGCCGCCATCTTGCTGCACCCTACCTATGCCTTGGAAGCTACCGCGCATGCGTCAAAGTCATTTCGAGCATGCTCGGGTTTCCACGGCGACAGGTAAGTATACACACACTCGGGTTTCTCGGCAGGAAAATCACGAGAATCACGACAAGGAAAATAGAGAGCAGGTTCTCTATTTTTCTCATCGAGATTCTGGCCAGATTTCCAGATGAGAAACCTCAAAGCCTCGTACACACGCTCGGTGAAAAAAGCGAGAAAACCGAGCGTGTGTATGAGGCTTGAGTCTGTAGGGTTCAATATTGAGTTGGCCCCGCCCTTTGCAGCTATAAAAGCTTCAACTCTTCTGGGAAGGCTGTCCACAAGGTTTAGGAGTGTGTCTATGGGAATGTTTGACCACAGTGGCGGCTGGTGCTCAAATTTTTTTGTGGGGGCGCAAAAAAAAAAATTAAAAAAAATTGCAGCCTCACTGTGCCCATCAAATGCAGCCACTGTGCCATGCCATCAAACACAGCCACTGTGCCATCAATTCGCACCACTGTGCCATGCCATCAAATGCAGCCACTGTGCCATCAATTGTCATCACTGTGCCATGCCATCAAACACAGCCACTTTGCCATCAATTGTCATCACTATGCCAATTGTCACCACTGTGCCCTTTAATTGTCGCCACTGTGCCCATTGATGTCACTGTGCCCTTTAATTGTCCCCACTGTGCCCATTGTCACCACTGTGCCTACTGTCGCCGCTGTGCCCTGTAAAATGCTCCTCCACCCCCCCCCCCCCGCCTGGCACTTACCTTTCTGGAAGTTAGCCATCCTTCCACGTCCCTCGATGTCTTCTCCCACCCTCGATGTTGCTTCAGCCAATCAGGTTACCGATAACCAGAACCGGTGAACCTGATTGGCTGAGATGCCTGTCAGTCTTATCCAAGAAACGCACCCCCCGTACGTTCCCTGGATAAGCATCCGGAAGGCTGAGGGTTGTACTCGGAAAGCCTATCAGAGCCGCTGGCTCAGGCACTTCCGCACAGCCAACCAGCTGCCGTTATTCAGGTGGCCGGCGCTCAAGGTCCGGCCATCTGAATAGACCAGCGGCCGGCAACAATAACATAGATTCATGCAATGCATGAATCTATGTTATTGTACTCAGTGGCGGTGCGAGAGCCAGAAGGGCCCTCTGTAGACGCACCGCCACTGTTTGATCATTCTTCCAGAAGTGCATTTGTGAGATCAGGCACTGATGTTGGACGAACAGGCCAATATAGGGTAACAGTACTGTTCAAACAGATAATACAGTGAGGGAGTATTGCCCCCTGAGGACAGGAAGGGTATTACTGGCAGGATCGCCAGGGGGAAAAGAATTGAAAAAGAAGCCTAAAAAAGGCAAACTAATGCAACCGCCACATCTAAGGAATAGTAAGTTGCAACATACATTTTTTTTGGGTGGGGGGGGGGGGTCCAGATATACTTTAAATGAGTAGGCGCCTGTGTTTGCGCGCACACACTATAATGACACTACCTGCGCTAGTATTTCTTATCTACAATAATCCCCGATTGTGTGTAGCTTTTGTGTTGCTATGGATACGCGGCAGATCCTGTTTCCATAGTTCTTGGATAATTAGGATGATATGATCATTAATTGGCGGGTGTGTTGTTTGTCCCCAGTAGAGAAAGAAAAGAGAAAGAGACAGAAGGACACGGAAGGGGAGAGGTGGGGAGACAGCGGGAGAGACAGATGAAGATAGAGGAGGAGATACAATGTTGCTTTTCTGGGAGAATAAAAAAAAAAGTCCAATATCAGTGATATCGATTAACCACTTCGTGTCCCGGGATTTGTCTTTTTTTGCACAAACGTTAAAATTTGAATATTTTTTTTTTTGATGTCACAATGTAGAGTATAAGATTTCCTATCATCTGTGCCCAGTCTTGCCACACAGAGTTAATCCAGATCTGAGCAATCCTCTTTTATGTTCAGTGAAAATGAACAGCCTTCCAGATAAAACCCTGCCTAGATAAAAAGTCAGTTTTCTCTCTTCTTGCTTTGAGTGACAGGTTATTTACATATCTAGGTAGGACATGTTTATCATATGTTATGTTTTGTTTATCATAACATGAGGTGATATAACATCATAACACATCCTGGTAATATACAATGAACTTTGGATCACCTCTTGTTATGATAAACATGTCCAAGCTAGATATGTAAATAACCTGTCACTAAAAGCAAAAACAGAGAAACGGACTTTATAATTTGGCAAGTTTTTATCTGAAATTCTGTTAATTTGCACTGAACTTTAAAAGAGGATTACTCAGCGCTGGATTAACTCTGTGTGGCAAGACTGGGCACAGATGATAGGAAATCTTATACTCTACATTGTGACATCAAAAAAAAAAAAAATTGGGGGGTTTACATCCACTTTAAGACCCGGACCATTATGCAGGTAAAGGACCTTGCCCCTTTTTGCGATTCGGCACTGCGTAGCTTTAACTAACACTTGCATGGTCGTGCGACGTGGCTCCCAAACAAAATTGGCGTCCTTTTTTCCCGAACAAATAGAGTTTTTTAGTTTTTAGTTTTTGCGCTATAAACAAAAGTAGAGCGACATTTTTTGAAAAAAAATCAATATTTTTTACTTTTTGCTATAATAAATATCACCAAAAAATAGATAAAAAAATATTTTTTTCCTAAGTTTAGTCCGATACATATTCTACCTATTTTTGGTAAAAAAAAATCGCAATACGCATTCATTGATTGGTTTGCGCAAAATTTATAGCGTTTACAAAAAGTGCTATAAAAATGCACTGATTACTGTGAAAATGACAATGGTAGTGAAGGGGTTAACCACTAGGGGGCGCTAAGCGGGTTAAGTGTGACCTAGGGAATGATTTTTACTGTAGGGGGCGGTGCTGGGCGTGCAACGTCACTGATCGTCGTTCCCTATATCAGGGAACAGACGATTACTGCCACAGAGAAAAACGGGGAAGGTGTGTTTACACTCACCTCTCCCCGTTCTTCAGCTCCTGTGACCGCTCCCAGGACACTGCCGGCAATCGGGTTCTCGGGTCCCGCGGGCGCGGTCACGGAGCTTTAGACCGGGTCTCGAGGGCGCTGCTGGTGGCACGCGTTCAACCAACGGCAGGCCACTTAAAGGGCAACGTACCTGTACGTGCCTGTGCCCAGCCGTACCATTTTTCCGACGTATATATCGCCGTTAGGTGGTCCTTAAGTGGTTCATACCGGGCACCTTTACCCCCTTCCTGCCCAGGCCAATTTTCAGCTTTCAGCGCCGTCACAATTTGAATGACAATTGCGCGGTCATGCAACACTGTACCCATGTGACATTTTAAAAATTTTGTTCACACAAATAGAGCTTTTGGTGGTACAGTGGAACCTCTGATTGCAAATAACGCGGTTAACGAGGATTTTGCAATACAAGGATTATTTTTTAATTTTTTCGGTTTGCGAGTGTTGTCTCGCAAGACAAACAGGATTCAAGCAAAAGTGGGGTGCAATACCCCATTTGGCCAGAAGTGCGAGGGCGCCAGAGCCGATCGGGGCCTGTGAAGATGTCCTGTGTTTACATGTGTATTGTATAGCAGGAGACATGACGTCTATCCTGAAAGGTCACATCTACGAGTCGCCTAGTCTGGGTAAAGGATTAGTTAATTAGCTCATGTTAATGTATGTTCTGGTTACCTCCTCTTTAACTGTATATTCTTGGTTCTATTAAATACTCCATGTTCAGCAGACAAACAAGTCTCGTCTCGTTTTGTGCTTGTGAGCAGCTGGAATATCTGATATCTATATCCAGACTGATAGGAAGCGGTATATGAGGGAAGCACTCAAGCGGAGTGTGGGACGTTCCGTTACAGGGCCGCTCGGAAATACTCAGAGAAACATGGAACTACTCAGTTCCCGAGCCTTTTCAAGGGTTTTCGAGTTTGGCCGAGCTGTCCTCGAGCCTTTCCTAGGCTCTCCGGCGCCCTCCCCCCACCTCTAGCCACATGCGGTATTGCATGTCATTGACGTCAATGCGGAACAATCTATTTTCGTTTCCATTGACTTCTATGGGGAAACTCGCTTTGATATGCGAGTGCTTTGGATTACAAGCTTTCTTCTGGAACGGATTATACTTGTAATCCAAGGTTCCACTGTATTTAATCACCACAGTGTTTTTGTTTCTATTTTTCTAAATAAATGAAGAAAAAAAATGTTTCTAAAAAATAATCATTCTTTATGAATTTAGCGCAAAATTTATTCTGCTACATTTATTCGGTGAAAATAATCCAAATCAGAGTATATTATTTAGCCTTTAGGAAAGTTATAGGGCCAGATTCTCGTACAGATGCGTATCTTTGTGCGGGCGTGGCGTATCTTGTTTACGCTACGCCGCCGCAACTTAGAGAGGCAAGTGCCGTATTCACAAAGAACTTGCGCCCAAAGTTACGGCGGCTTAGCGTAAATGAGCCAGCGTAAGCGCGCGCAATTCAAAGTAGGCTTGGAGTGGGCGTGTTTTAAGGTAATAAACTATGACCCCACGTAAATAAAGTTTCTAACGAACGGCGCATGCGCCGTCCGTGGACGTATCCCAGTGCGCATGCTCAAAATTACGCCGCAAATACTCTTTGGTTTTGACGTGAACGTAACTTACGCAAAGCCCTATTCGCAAACGTTTTACGCAAACGACGTAAATGACAGAAAATGTGACGCTGTCCCGATGTCCATACTTAACATTACGTACGCCTCATATAGCAGGCGTAACTTTACGCCGGACTTACGCTTACGCAAACAACGTAAAAATATGCGACCGGGCGCAAGTATGTTCGTGAAACGGCGTATATAGCTCATTTGCATATTCAACGCGTAAATCGACGGAAGCGCCACCAAGCGGCCAGCGTAAATATGCATTTAAGATACGACGGCGTAAGAGACTTACAACGGTCGGATCTAAGCAAAATTCCGGCGTATCTTGCTTTCTGAATACAGAAAATAGATACGCCGGCGCATCCTAGAAGTTATGCGGCGTATCTCGAGATACGCCAACGTAACTTCTTTGAGAATCTGGCCCATAGAGTCCACAAACTTTGGTATATATCTGAAAATTGATCTATCCTGATGTACTGAAGGCTAATCTCATTTCTTAAGGCTCAAATGTCAGGACAGTACAGATATCTCCCAAATGGGCCCTTTTTGGGAAGTAGACAGTCCAAGGTATTTAGTAAGAGGCATGGTGAGTTTTTTTCAAGTTGTTTTTTTTGTCATAAATGTTTGGAAAATTAACCACTTCTACACCGAGGACGTCATATGACGTCCTCAACTTTGTGCAGTGATATCTGAATAATTGGTGCAGCTAGAGGCATCATTCAGATATTATTCTTTTCTGCCAGTGATTCTGCGCACCACAAGAATGATCATAGCAGCAGTTCCGCCGCTTGATCGTTCTTATAGGTGGCGGGAGGTCACCAGTCATCTCTATGACCGTCGAAGGCCCGGGCGGCTGAAAGCATGAGATTTTTTTTTTCCTGATCTCATGCTTTCCAGAATTGAGGAGAGATGTGGGGTATTGTTGACCCCGCCTCTCTCCATGAAGAGGACCTGTCACACACTTTCCTATTGCAAGGGATGTTTACATTCCTTGTAATAGGAATAAAAATTATCAAAAAAAAAAAAATGTAAAAAAAGTGTAAAAAAGAAAAAAAGTTAAATTAAAAATGAAATTACATTTTTTTTTTTTTAAACGCCCCTGTCCCTAGTAGCTTGCACTCAGAAGCGAACACGCATGTAAGTCCCGCCCACATATGTAAACACCATTCAAACCCCACATGTGAGGTATCGACGTGTGCATTAGAGGGAGTGCAACAGTTCTAGCGCTAGACCTCCTCTGTAACTCGAAAATAGTAACCTGTAAAAAAAAAAAAATGTCACCTATGGAGATGTTTGAGTGCCGAAGTTTGGCGCTATTCCATGAGTGCGCGCAATTTTAAAGCGTGACATGTTAGGTATCCATTTACTCGGCGTAACATCATCTTTCGCATTATACAAAAAAATTGGGCTAACTTTACTGTTTTGTTATTTTTTAATTCATAAAACCGTTTTATTTATTTTTTTAAAAATGCGTTTGAAAAATGACTGCGCAAATACAGTGCAAGATAAAAAGTTGCAATGGCCGCCATTTTATTCCCTAGGGTGTCTGCTAAAAACAACATATAATGTTTGGGGGTTCTGACTAATTTTCTAGCAAAAAAAAATATGATTTTTGCATGGAGGAGAGAAGTGCCAGAATAGGCCAGTGCCGAAGTGGTTAAGTACTGTAATTATTATTATTTTTTTTTTTTCACAATCAAATATTTACTAAAAGTAGAGAAGGATAGAACTATTCTTATATATATATATATCAGGGGTGTCCAAACTTTTTTCAAAGAGGGCCACATTTGATGAAGTGAACATGCTCAAGGGCCGACTATTTTGCCTGACATTCTTTGAACCATTAAAATTTGATCCAAGTGTGTTCGTCCGAGCAACTAATACACAATGCCCAACAAGAATTCTCTTGCCTTTGTGGCTGTGTGTGGTGAAGAGATGAGCTTGAGCGTTTTATTTGGATACACTGTATATATTTCTTTTGTGGCCCCAATAATCCCGAGCGCTGCTCAGGACTAAGGATGAGCTTGGGCGTGTTAGTTGGATATACCATATTTATCGGCATAAAACACCCACAAGCTTACCATTGCCATCAGTGCAGCCTGATTGATGCCCATCTGCAGCCTCGGAGGGGACAGGAAGGGGGAGGGACAAGTGCCGTCAGATGACAAACAGGAGAATTTCTTGTTTACTCTGTGGCCTCTTTAATACAAAGTCCCGCCTCCTATGATAAACAGAACAGTCATCCAATGGCATCCCAGGAAACCGGACTTCCTATTACAGACGCCGCCTAGTAAACGGGAGATTCTCTTCATGTAATCCGGCGCACGTCCTTTCCCCTCCGAGGCAGCGCCGATAAATACGGTATATATCTTTTGTGGCGCACAGGGCACATGTGAGGCTGCAGTGGCTATATATATATATATATCCAAATCCCCAGGTGGGCCATATTAAATCACCAAGGGGGCCGCAATTGGCCCCCAGGCTGGACTTTGGACATGTCTGAGATATATATATATATATATATATATTGCAACTAATTTACATATTTGACGCGTAAAATGACGGAAGCGCCATCTAGCGGCCAGCGTAAAACTGCAACTAATATACGACGGTGTAACAGACTTACGCCGCTCGTATCTTAGCAGAATTCCGGCGTATCTTGTTTTCTGAATACAGAAAAAAAATAGATACGCCGGCTATTCTTAGTATTTACGCGGTGTATCTCTAGATACGCCAACGTAAATACGTTCTGAATCTGGCCCAAAGTGTATTGTTCCAAATTATTACGCACAGCGGGGTAGATTCACATAGATCAGCGGATCTTTAGGTCAGCATAATCTATCTTATTTACGATCCGCCAGTGCCAGTTTTTGAGGCAAGTGCTGTATTCACAAAGCACTTGCCTCGAAAGTGGCGCCGGCGGATCGTAAATCCCCCGGCGGAATTCAAATTTCGCGGCTAGGGGGAGTGTATTATTTAAATCAGGCGCGTCCCCGCGCCGATTTAACTGCGCGTGCGCCGCCGGCTAAATTTCCCAGCGTGCATTGCTCCAAATGACGTCGCAAGGACGTCATTTGTTTCGACGTTAGCGCAAATTACGTATGGCCGTATTCGCGAACGACTTATGCAAATGACGTAAACAATTCAAAACTCGGCGGGGGAATGGCGGCCATACTTAACATAGGATACGCCGCACTTACCCCTCATATAGCAGGGGTAACTATCCACCGGAAAAAGCCGAACGCAAAGGACATAATAAAAAAGAGACGGGCGGGCGTTAGATTCTGAATCGGCGGTTCTCCTCATTTGCATATTTGTCGCGTATACAAACGGAAGCGCCACCTAGCGGCCAGCGGGAGATTGCAGCCTAAGATCCGACGGTGTAAGTCACTTACACCTGTCGGATCTTAGGGAGATCTATGCGGAACCTGATTCGATGAATCAGCCGCATAGATCCGACAGAACGCAGAGATACGCCGTCGTATCTCTATATGAATCTACCCCAATAAGTTTCAAAACACTTTATAGGTTGTAAAGAACTGAAAAGTTGTCATTTGTTGTGTTTGCAGCAGATTTACTGAGATCAAAAGCTATTTCAATCAAACTTTGAACAACATTTTAACTTTTTACACATTTGAAGAGGTCACGTTACATTATAACATAGGACCCCTTATTTGATTGCAGCATCACACGTCTTCCATCCATTGAAATTGTGGAATTTTTGGACAGTTTCTTCTTGAATTTGTTTGCAAGATATCAGAATCGCCAAAGGTTCTCAATAGGATTGAGGTCAGGGGAGGACGGAGGCCACACCATGACTTGCTCTCCTTTTATCCCCAGAGCAGCCATTGATGCAGAGGGATTCTTTGCAGCATGAGATAGAGCATTGTCAGGCATTAGGATGATTTTATCGTTCTTCCTTCTGTACCAGGGAAGGAAGTGATCAGTCTGGAACTCCACATACTTTTCAGAGGTCATCTTTACACCTTCGGGGGCCCTAAAAGGGCCGAGCAGCTCTCTTCCCATCAGGGGGGTACAGGCATTAGTGTTGAGCGGAATACGCCATATTCGATTTCGCGATATTGCGCGAATATATAGAAGAATATTCGCGAATATTCTCTAATATCGAATATTCGTGATATTTTATCCCAAAAAATTTTTGCAAAATTTCGCTAATGCGAAAATGATTGCGAAATTCTCATAAACGGAGATCATTTCCTGTATTACTAAACTAATATGCACTAAACACTCAGGGCCAGATTCTCAGCGGCGCTACGCCTGCGTAAATGTATATGCACGGCGTAATAGTAAATGTGCGCCTGCGTATCGATGCGCGGTAAACACAGAACCACATACGCGCGATTTTTTTTTCCGTCTGGGCGGCGAAAATGCATTAAGCTAGCGCGGCGTAGGCGCATAGTTACGCATCAAAAATATTCAGTTCCCATTGAATTAGCATGCAAATATGCAAATGAGGGAGATGCGCGTATTCCCGAAAGTACGCGCGTCCGGCGTTGGCTACTCGTGGTGCGCGTAACTCGAAAGCCTTGAGTAAACATACCCCTCATAAAAGCACGGGTAACTTTGCTCAAGGCCGTGTGCAAGTCAGCTGGAGAGCAACTACAGCAGCACCGTAACGGACTAGCTGAGCAATCACACTTACTGGACAAGACATTCATATGCCAATGATGCCAGGGCCAGCCATGGTCTTATCAATACTAAGGTATGCAGAGGAAGAGGAGCATAGAAGGAGGAGGAGGAGGACGGGGGCACGTGAGAGGATCTACCGAGCGCGCATGAGCCTCTTTGGCATGGGTGATGAGGAGGTGTATCGCATCTTCAGATTCAGCCCTGCTGCCATCCTGGAAATAACCACAGCCCTGCAGGATGACATCACCAGCCAGACATACCGCTCACGTGCACTGCAGCCACTGGTGAAGGTCCTGGCAACACTCCATTTTCCTGGCCAGTGGATCATTCCAGCGTACAAGTGGAGTGGTGGCTGGGATGTCACAAACCAGCATAAGCAGATGTCTGCACCAGGTTGTCCCCGCAATCCTCAGACGCATGTCCAACCAGTTCATCAGACCCACCACTGTGCACCTGCGGCAGAAGGCAATGACAGATTTCTACAGAATTGACGGATTCCCACGCACCATCGGGGCCATTGATTGCACACATGTGGCACTCCAGCCCCCCAGTGCCACAGAGCACATATACCGCAATCGGAAGCATTGGCATTCCATCAACGTACAGGTGATAGCCGATGCCAAATACCTCATATGGCACGTCCGTGCCAAAGACCCTGGGTCCAGCCATGACAGCTACATCTACCGTCAAAGCAACATCCCCGAAGATTTTGAGCAGGACATGTATGGGGACAGCTGGCTGGTTGGTGAGTGACATGGGTGGCAGCCATGACTATCCCCTCCCATGATGCACAACAGAAGTGGCACATGCATGACTACCATCCTCCTGTGTTTTCCCTTACAGGTGACTCTGCATATACACTGGGACCCCATCTCATGACTCCTTTCCGGAACCCCCAAACCAGAGGAGAGAGAAGATACAATGAAGCACACATCAAAACCCGTGCAGTGGTGGAGCGCACATTTGGCCTCCTGAAGTCCCGTTTCCGCTGCCTGGATAAGTCTGGGGGGGCCCTATTGTATTCCCCCAACTTTGTCGGTCAGATCATTGGTGCATGTTGTATTCTGCACAACTTTGCCATGCGAAAGGGCCTGCATATTGCCCTACGTGATGACCTGACCCCCCAACCACACAGCCCCCCCCCGCCAGAGGAGACCCCGTCAGCTGATGGAAGAGCAGTCAGGAGTGTCCTCGTGTTACGAATCTTTGACCTTTAAACACACACATACAGCATGGCACACAGACAATGCACGCGTGTACACCACTGATGTCCCTAGATCACACACACCACATGCACATCGCATTGGATTAGCCCAAGTCCAGCATGTCGGACTTGGGAGCAGCAACGCCACGTCAAGGCCCCAATGATGTTGCTGTCCATTCATACACCTTTCACACATCATTCATACAGCCGTGGGGTTAACTTCACCACCACGGCCGAGGGTGACACCCCTTACTTTCAGGAGTGCCACCCTCTCACATTCACACACCATTCACACTGCACCGTGTGCAGTATCCAAAAATATATAAAAAAAGCTCTTATCCAGAGCATAACAAAAAATAAATAAGCTCTTATCTAGAGCATAACAAAAAATAAATAAGCTCTTATCTAGAGCATAACAAAAAATAAATAAGCTCTTATCTAGAGCATAACAAAAAATAAATAAGCTCTTATCTAGAGCATAACAAAAAATAAATAAGCTCTTATCTAGAGCATAACAAAAAATAAATAAGCTCTTATCTAGAGCATAACAAAAAATAAATAAGCTCTTATCCAGAGCATAATACTAAAGAAAACTCAAATTAATGGGCCTGGCGGGGGCTCTGCCTGGTGCCACGGGTCCTGCCCCTCACTTGCCTGGGGGCAGCCCTAGATGGGGGGGGGAGCAGGTTGAGGAGGAACATCCCCACGTCCCTCCCTGGCTGCCTGCATGCCCTCCAGGGCAACCGCTATGCGGGTCTGCACAGCAGTCTGCGCCTCGATAGCAAGGCGCAGGGCCTGAACCTCCCCCACAAGTTCTGAGGTGTTTTCCTGCAGCTCCCCCAAGCTGGTCAGCGTTGCTGCGCTGTTAACAGCAACATCCTGGATGGCATCTGTTATATTGTCCGAGGATGCCAGGCTGTCGGCCAGGCGCCTCATCTCCTCCACGACCTCGGCCAGGTGTTTATTTTGCTGGTCCTGCTGTCTGACCAGCTGTTCCGGCAGGACCTGGGATACACCCCTGGTCTTTGACGTTGCCTTGCGGGGAGTGGCAGGGGACCGGGCATAAGGGGAGGATGTTGAGGGGCCGGAGATGAGGGGGGGGGAAAGAGAGGGACTGGAGAGGTTGGAGGGGGACACTGAGGGGTTTGCTACAGGTAGAGGAATAGCCTGGGCTGGTCCGGCCAACCCACCATCCTCCTCCACAACAACATAGAGGGCCTGGTCCTGGACTACCACACCCTCCTCAACCACCTCCTCCGTTGAGGTGTGCCCACTTCCCTCCAAGTCCTGTTCCAGGGGGGCAGCCAGAGGGACTGTATCTTCAGGGATGGATCCTGATGGGCCCTGGCATCAACAGATGGCCCCGCTCCCTCCTGCACATCTGTGGATGACACAAAAGATGCCCATGTTGGTGGAGCCACACACTTGGCACATGTTCCCTTCCACCCCCATACATGTACACAACAGATAGAATAGAAAACACACTTACCTGTCCTCACGGCTGGCTTCTGGGACTCATAGCCCCCAACTCCCTCTACCTGCTCCGTCTGCAGGCAGCGGGCAACCACCTTCTCCTCCTCAGTCAGGCGGACAGGGCAGGGTGGGCCCCCTCCAGTGCCCCTGGCATGCCGAGCTATGGCAGCCAGCTTGCCCTTCACATGACGCCGCAGGTCATTCATTTTCTTTTGAATGTCCTGCGGTGTCCGGACCTCATGAGAGAGGGCATTGACCTGGCACGCCACCCTCATTAATATCTGATCCCTCCGGGACTTGCTGGTCCGGGCACTGTCAGCACCATGGAGCCGCGAGTCATACTTCTCCATGGCCCGTATGACAATGGCCCTCTCCTCTGGGGAGAAATTCTTCTTCCTCCTCTCCTTAACAGCAGTTGCCATCTTGTCCAGCACAAACTTTCGCCGTCACTCTCTAAAAAATGGGAGACGTTTGCGCTGCACGGGCGCATGTGTGGGCGCATTATATACCCTGCGCCGGCGCATCGTAGGGAGGCTTTGCGCATGCGCAGAAGGCATCCACGTCACGGCGCGGGTCAACCACGTCATGGCGCGGGTCATCCATGTCACGGCGCATGCTCCGTTCGTCCCGGCCTGCATTTGCATGGGGTCACGCTTCATTATAATGCAACACGCCCACTTCCCTCCTACTTTGGAGTTGCGCCGGATTACGCCCATGATTTTACGCGACGCAGGCGCATCTTGGAGCGCATTTACTTAGGGAATACGGTACTTGCCACTCCGTGTTACGTCGGCGTAGTGCATCTGAGATGCGCAACGCCTGCATAATTAGCCGCGCATCTACGAGAATCTGGCCCTCACTCTACACTAACTCTACTTAAAAGAAAGGAGAATAAGGGGGGAAAAGAAGGGCGGAGAAGATAATCGCGCAATATTCCTATTGCGCGGTTATCTTCTCCGCCCTTCTTTTGCATCAGAGCCAATCAGAATAACTCGAATATTCGGCAAAAGGAATATCGCGCAATATTCCGTTTGCCGAATATTCGAGTTATTCTGATTGGCTCTGATGCAAAAGAAGGGCGGAGAAGATAATCGCGCAATATTCCTTTTGCTGAATATTCAAGTTATTCTGATTGGCTCTGATGCAAAAGAAGGGCCGAGTAGCTGATGCGATTCTTTTATGTTGCCGAAAATTCGCAATGCGATTTTTCGGCAACATAAAAGAATCGCCTCAGCTACTCGGCCCAGGGTCTCTAATCATACCAGCAATGCTTTTAGACGTCGATGGAGATCACTAGGATGTGATCTGTTTTAAAAATAAATTTGAAAAAATACGAATATTCGCTATAGCGAATATTCGCCGCAATATTCGAGTTATTCGCGAATACTCGAATATGCAATATTCGTAGCGAATATTCGCAATGCGAATATTCGTGAGCAACACTAACAGGCATTACACCTGTAAGGGGCCTGATGGTCCCCAGGGCCCCTTACAGGCCCCCCCTTCCATTTGTATTTATTTATTTTTTGCATTATACTCGTAAGGGGCCCAATGGTCCACAGGGCCCCTTACAGGCCCCTCTTCCATTTTATTATGCATTACACCTGTAAGGGGCCCAATGGTCCCCAGGACCCCTTTCAGGTCCGGCTGGCCCCCCTCCCGTTTTTATTTATTTATTTTTATTTATTTTTTGCATTATACCTGTAAGGGGCCCAATGGTCCCCAGGGCCCCTTTCAGGTCCGGCTGGCCCCCCTCCCGTTTTTATTTATTTATTTTTATTTATTTTTTGCATTATACCTATAAGGGGCCCAATAGTCCACAAGGCCCCTTACAGGCCCAGCTGGCTCCCCTTTCCATTTTTTTAAGCATTACACCTGTAAAGGACCCAATGGTCCCCAGCGCCCCTTACAGGCCCGGCTGGCCCCCCTCCCATTTATTTATTTTTATTTATTTTTGCACGATACCTGTAAGGGGCCCAATGGTCCACAGGGCCCCTCCCATTTTTTTTTGCATTACACCTGTAAGGGGTCCGATGGAAAAAGTCAGACGGAATTTTTTTCATCGGATATTCCAACCGTGTGTGGGCCCCATCGGACAACATGTTCTATTTTTATCCCATGTAAAAAAAATCCTATCAGAAATTCCTATCGTCCGCGTTGAACTCCGACGGAGAAAAAAAACACGCATGCTCAGAATCAAGTCCACGCATGCTCGGAGGCATCGAACTTAATTTTTCTCAGCTCGTCGTAGCGTTGTACGTCACCGCGTTTTTGGACGGTCGGAATTTGGCATGACGGTCGGAATGCAAGACAGCTTGAACGGAATTCCGTTGGAAAATTCCGATCGTGTGTACGGGGCATTACAAGAATTCTCGTAACTCTAGTAACCTCTTTGTTATTTTATCTGAGACTATTATGCAAAAAGAAACAAAAACCGATATTCTCATCATGTGTACTAGGCTTAGAGCTCCCCTCCCCCCGTCCTTTATTGTGATTGGGGGGTCTCACTGACAAATAGAGAGGCCGGGGACACAAGAAGAACGGGACAAGCTGGCCTTTCATATAAAAGAAGAATCTATGCCTTCTGAAGTGGAATTCCTGGGATTGTGAAAAGTGGAGGAGCGTTCCCATAGGGAGAGTCTCAACTCTTTTACTGATCTGTCAGCAGAGAGGAGAATTGATTTGGAGAGTGAATCTCACTTGGGAGGGGGAGGGGAGGCGGCAGATTTGTGCGTCTTTTGTAAAGAGGAATGAGGACACAGAACACCGGGCACTGGAGACTGAACTTTATTGAATTTTACTTTTGCACTATAGAACAAGTTTGTATAATTACGGGCAGGGCCGTCTTATTAGCATCATGGGCCCCTGGGAAAAGTAAAGCTCTGGGGCCCCTACAATGGAGACAGCGCAGGTAAACAGACCGGATATCCCCCCAGCACTCTGACCCCTCTACTCCCCAGATATCCCCCCAGTACCCTGACCCCTCTACACTCCAGATATCGCCCCAGCATTCTGACCGCTCTACACGCCAGATACCCCCCCCAGCTCTCTGACCGCTCTACACGCCAGATACCCCCCCCCAGCTCTCTGACCGCTCTACTCGCCAGATACCCCCCCCAGCTCTCTGACCGCTCTACACGCCAGATACCCCCCCCAGCTCTCTGACCCCTCTACACCCCAGATATCCCCCCAGCATTCTGACCGCTCTACACGCCAGATACCCCCCCAGCTCTCTGACCCCTCTACACCCCAGATATCCCCCCAGCACTCTGACCCCTCTACACCCCAGATATCCCCCCAGCACTCTGACCCCCTCTACACCCCAGATATCCCTCCAGCACTCTGACCCCTCTACACCCCAGATATCCCCCCAGCACTCTGACCGCTCTACACGCCAGTACCCCCCAGCTCTCTGACCCCTCTACACCCCAGATATCCCCCCAGCACTCTGATCCCTCTACACCCCAGATATCCCCTCCTTGAATCTCACCCTAATCACCCTGTGTGGTGCTGATTCCCCCTGCTGCCCCCCCCCCCTCTATTCTCTCCCACTGGCTGCTGTGGGGGATGTTTCAGGATGGAGAATGGGGGAATGGGCCAGTAAATATGTCATGTACAGGCCCCTTCCTTTTCTGAATGAACACAGTGAGTGATCAGTACTGAATACTCCCTGTGCCCATTCACAACTTAAGCATAGTAAACTATGATTTAGTTTGTGAATGAACAGGAAGCCGCTCAGGACACAGCACTTTCCATTCATTCCCTGTGCAGTACAGGCTTCAGAGAAATGGAACTGGGGAATCTCTGTCCTCAGCTCCTTTCTCTGTCTCAAATGTGAGACATTGGGGCTCTGTTTATACCCCTGATATTCCGACTCCTAAAACAAAATTATGAAAAAATATATTGTAAAAAAATAAAACAATAAACTACTGACCCTGTCCACTGCCCTTCTGACACACTTTTCTGCTCTACTGACACTGTCCACTGCTCTACTGACACCATTCATTGTCCTACTGACTGACACCATCCAGTGTCCTACTGACAAGTCCGCTGCCCTACTGACACCATCCACTGCCCTACTGCAACTATCCTCTGCCCTACTGACACCATCCACTGCTCTACTGACACCATCCCATGCCCTACTGACACCGTCCTCTGCTCTACTGACACCGTCCACTCCTCTACTGACACCATTCATTGCCGTACTGACTGACACCATCCAGTGTCCTACTGACAAGTCCGCTGCCCTACTGACACCATCCATTGCCCTACTGCAACTATCCTTTGCCCTACTGACACCATCCACTGCTCTACTGACACCATCCCATCCCCTACTGACACCGTCCACTGCTCTACTGACTGACACCGTCCAGTGTCCTACTGACAAGTCTGCTGCTCTACTGACACTGTCCACTGCCCTCCTGACATAATTTTCTGCTCTACTGACACCATCCACTGCCCTACTGACTGACACCGTCCAGTGTCCTACTGACAAGTCTGCTGCTCTACTGACACTGTCCACTGCCCTCCTGACATAAGTTTCTGATCTACTGACACCATCCGGTGCTCTACTGACACCGTCCACTCCTCTACTGACACCGTCCACTCCTCTACTGACACTGTTCACTCTTCTACTGACACCATCCTCTGCCCTACTGACACCATCCACTGCTCTACTGACACCATCCACTGCTCTACTGACACCATTCATTGCCCTACTGACTGACACAATCCAGTGTCCTACTGACAAGTCTGCTGCTCTACTGACACCGTCCACTGCCCTACTGACATCATTTTCTGCTTTACTGACACCATCCACTTCCGTACTGACACCATCTTCTTCCTTACTGACACCCTCCACTGCTCTACTGACACCGTCCACTGCTCTACTGACATCATTCACTGTCCTACTGACACTTTCCACTGCTCTACTGACAACATCCACTCCTCTACTGGCACTGTCCACTGCCCTACTGACACCGTCCATTGCCCTACTGATAACCTCCACTGCTCTACTGACACCATCCAGTATCCTACTGACAAGTCCACTGCTCTACTGACATCATCCACTGCCCCACTGTCGCCATCCTCTGCTCTACTGACATCGTCCACTGCCCTACTGACACCGTCCACTGCCCTACTGACACCGTCCACTGCCCTACTGACACCATCCACTGCCCTACTGACACCATCCACTGCCCTACTGACACCATCCACTGCCCTACTGACACCATCCACTGCTCTACTGACACCATCCACTGCCCTACTGACACCATCCACTGCCCTACTGACACCATCCACTGCCCTACTGACACCATCCACTGCTCTACTGACATCATCCACTGCTCTGACTGACACCATCCAGTGTCCTACTGACAAGTCTGCTGCTCTACTTACACCATCCACTGCCCTACTGACATCATTTTCTGCTTTACTGACACCGTCCACTGCTCTACTGAAATCGTCCACTGCCCTACTGACACAGTCCATTGCCCTACTGATACCCTCCACTGCTCTACTAACACCATCCAGTGTCCTACTGACAAGTCCACTGCTCTACTGACACCATCCACTGCCCTACTGACACCATCCACTGCCCTACTGACACCATCCACTGCCCTACTGACACCATCGACTGCTCTACTGACACCATCCACTGCTCTACTGACACCATCGACTGCCCTACTGACACCATCGACTGCTCTACTGACACCATCGACTGCTCTACTGACACCATCGACTGCTCTACTGACACCATCGACTGCTCTACTGACACCATCCACTGCCTTACTGCCACCATCCACTGCTCTACTGACACCAGGGCAGCCATCACAGACACCTTTATCCCCAGTCAAGTATAGCTGTCTACAAAATGCTCACACAATTAATTATAAATGCTTTCCAAGGGTCAGAAGGAAACATTTGGACATTTTATGTGGAGCCGGGTGGAAACCACCAATGTCTAACGAGGTGGAAAAGGACAGGGAGAATAAAGCTGATTATTTTTTCCCCACACCAGATCAGGGATCGATGGCGTAGCGCTATGAATTATTCCTTTAAAGTATTTTTTTTTTCTTATTTTCGCACTGGTTTGTCTAAATTTTGCAGGGCTGGTTTTCTTAGAAACTGTTATTTTCTCTGTGTGTCTATCTGATAAATGACAACCAGCAATATTAAATTGTGACACAGGCTTGACTCATAGACTGACGTAAATTCAATCTGGAGCAGCGCTGGCATCCGAATTGTTCTAGTGCCCTCTAGTGGTCCTGCACAGCAAGTGTGAACAAGTCGTTTATTGACACTTAAGATATGGTGGCTGCCTTTGTTTTCTTTATTTCAGGGTTTTTAACATAGGTGAGAATGGGCTAACATTCAAGGGTAACTCATCACATATATAGAATAGACCAGTGGTCTACAAACTGTGGCCCTTTGTTGGCCTTTATCGGGCCCTTGAGGCATTATTCTTGTCACTGATACCAACAATGGGACATAATTCTTTACACTGACAACAAAAATGGGGCACTATTCCTCCCACTGACACCAACTATTTGTCCCCCTAATACCAGAGATTGGACAGTAAACGGACCCTTTTCTTTGGGAAAAATTTGAAAACAAAAACTTGGGGAAAAGGGGGGTACCTGAGGACCCTGGGACTATGAGGCGGTGCTGATAAAGTGTACCGAAACACTGATAAAATACAAAAGAAATTTTATTGGGTTTATACAAAGGTAAGTAAAAAAAACATCCATTATGTTAAATATCACAATTATCACAGACTTCAATAGTCTGGGAGAAGTTCTTTGGTAGTTGTAGTTCAACCGACATGTTTCGCTCTGTGGAGCTTCTTCAAAGGTTTTAGGAACTAACTACACTGTGTTAAAACAAGAATAACAAAAATATAAAGATGGTTCAAACAGAGGTACAACAATTATAGACAAAGAGAATGTATTCATTTAAACAAACAATTGGTACATGGTTCAGGGGAATTGTCATTGGTTCAATATTAAAACAAATTCCTCAATAAATTATGCTTAAGCAGGGGAGCAAGGTGAGGGGTTTGAGGGGGGGGGGCAAAGTGTTTGCAGGGATAGGTGAAGGATGTGGATTAGGGAATGGGGGGGGGCGGGAAGGGAGAGGGGGGGGAAAGAGGGGGGGAGGGGACGGTGTTTGGGGGACCAGGAGAGGGGGGGAAATAGCTAGGGGCAACAGGGAGGGGGGGGGAGAGAGGAAAAGAGAGGGAGGGGGGGGGAGAAGGAGAAAAAGGGGGGGAAGGGGGGGGCAAAAGAAGGGAAGGGGGGGGGGTTTTGGGAGATGGAAAAAGGGGGGGGGAAGGGTATGGGGGTTAGGGGAAAAAAGGGGGGGGGGCTTACCGATACTCACAAACAGGATATTTAGGACTACAAAGCCATTGAGTGAAGGGATGGTGGACACTTAGGTCCAAAAGGAAGAGGCCCACAAATCACCAAGAGATCCAGATGCTATAATCATTCCGTCCAGGAACCATAATCTAATAAAGAGGGGTCAATTGTAATATATCACGTTGATCAGGATTGGTAAATAATATGTCAAGGATTGGAGTATAAAATAAAAAATATATATAATATTGATATTATTTTTGATGATAAAAAGAATAAATATTAAAGGTTGGGCGAAAGGAAAATAAATACCTTTAAAACTGATCGTGGGTTCGCTTAGTACTAATCAGACACAGGTGTGCTGATTAGTTAGATTTGGATGTGGTAGGATGTCCATGGAAATTCCGGTGGGGAGACACAAGGAAAGCCTAAATATATACCATCATCAGTGACCTACAAAAAAGGAAAAGCGTTCCTTTAAAGAAGGAGGATCAAATTCAATTTGTACTCTCCCCTTGCTAATGAAAACAAAGGGGCAGTGAGATTGCAGAAGATGGATTGAGGGAAAAAAAAAAAAATATTTTATAAATAAAAAATGTCCACATTAGCTGTGGGAAAGGAGGATTTACCTTGGTGGTGCAGGGAGTGCTGGAATGAGTAAGATGCCAGCTGGTATGCTGGACGCATCCATTAGGTGGTGCCCGGGAGAGCAACAATGACATCCGTCCTTTATATAGATCAGCAGGGGGCCGACGTCGGCAGTGACGTCAGCCTCCTGCCGGGGACATGTGACTCGCCGTGACTTCAGTTACCTCCGCCCTGGAAACGAACTAAGCCAATGGGATCAGTAGTATCAGCGCGTGCGCACATCGTGCAGCATTGTTTATATGGGCAATAAGGCGTCCCCGCGCTGAGGAGGCGCATGATGCCATATCAGATAAGGGAAGAGGGGAAAAACAAAACCCCCAGTTTAGACGGTCAAAATAGAGATGCGGGCCTAGGGACTGCAATAAGGGAGAGAGGCAGAGCAATGGAAACGGCCGAGTTAAAGGAGACCGCTGTCACAAATCAGGATCTGAGTTTGATCCTGAATTAAGAGGGAGCGGTCCCCTTTGTCCCTATGGTTCAAAAGGGACCAAATGGGATAAGAGCATCTGGAAAGGTGAAAATGGGAAAGGGGAGGGGGGGCGCAGGGCCCATGTCAGTTCTGTAGGAAAAAAAGAAGAATATAAGATTAATAGTGTATAGGTATCAATTAATACAATGATTGACAAAAATAAATATAAACTTATGACTCTATGGGGTAAAAATTAACTGGTAAGGGAAGTAAGTATGGGAGGGGGGGGGGGGGGAGGGGGAAAAAAAGGAATGAAATGGAGAGGGGAGAGAGCGCCATCTGCTGCCACATAAGGGAATTGTTTACTTAACAGTATGAGATTCATATATAATGCATCAAGAAAGTGTGATTAAGCAAATAAATAGTCAAAAAGTAACAAAAAAGATAAAAAAAGAGAAAAAAATGAAGAGAAGAGAAAATAAGAATAATACAATTATTGGATGTTAATTTATAAGAAAGGCTTGAAGCTAAAAGCTTCGTTCAGACCCGGGGGTCTGAGGGCGGTTAGCTGGTGAATCCATTTGGCCTCACGTTGCAACAAGATTTTATCATAGTCACCTCCCCTTTCTCCTGGAGGGACAAGTTTTTGTTTTCAAATTTATCTACACGGAATGAGGTGCTTAAATATGGAGTAACTGGGTGTCCACACTAAATTGTCTTTTCTTTGGGAAGCTTGGAGACCCCTGGTATAGACTAAGCTCAAGAAGGAACAGTAGTGGACTTTTGAGGCACCCAACTCAAAATTACTTTAAAATCAATTTTTTTATTTGTGACACCGTATCTCGCAGGCACGCTATCCTCTTCCATACCTACAAGCAGTGGCGGCTGGTGCTCAAATTTTTTTGGGACACGTGGTCACCCTACCTGACAATAAAGTAACTATTCTACCTTTCCTTACATGGTGTGAGACTCTTTTTCTTATTATGCACAACCAGTACTGAACATAAAAAATAAAAATACAATCCAGGTGTATTTCTAATCTGAAGGATGCAGGAAAGAAGTCAGATTGATGGTGTTTTTATACCTGGCATCTCCCTGCACCGGCTGCTGGCTTCACCTCTACCCTCCCTCTCCCGTACTCCCCCTCAAATATATGACTTGGCAGATGGTAACAGATAAAACACTGGATGACAGAACACAATGACATTGTCTGATGTGTGCTTCAATGGGACTCTTCAGCCTCTTATCACTCAAAAGCGTTTGCTGCGTGTCTTCCTCCCCATGTTCTATTACCCTTTATTCTTTCTCTCTACTCCTTTCCTATTGGAATTCATTTTTTTTCTTCCACCTCTATATACTTTTATTATCTGTCTTCTGACTAATTAGAGCATGGGTCTTCAAACTATGGCCCTCCAGTTGTTCAGGAACTACAATTCCCATCATGCTCAGTCATGTCTGTGAATGTCAGAGTTTTACAATGCCTCATGGGATGTGTAGTTCCGCAACAGCTGGAGGGCCGTAGTTTGAGGATCCCTGAATTAGAGCATCAATCTGACCATTCTTTTATTTTTTTATCCCCTTTACACTTTCCATTTCCTTTACCTTTCCTTTTCCCTTCCTTTTTTTCATCTCCTCTCCTTTTTTTGTTTTCATTTCCTTCCCCTATCTTTTTTTCCTTTCCTTTTTTATTTTCACTCACTTTTCTTTCTTTTCCTCCTTCTCTTCCTTTTTCTCTCTTTTGTTTTCTTTCCATTCCTGTCCCTTTTTCATTTCCTTACATTTCCACTCCTTTTTTCCTCTTCTTTTTATTTTTTATTTCCGTTTGCTTTCCTTTTTTCTTTCCTTTCCTTTTCTTTTCCCTTCCTTTTTTTTCTACTTTTCTCTTTTATTTCCACTTCTTTTGCTTTCCATTCCTTTTTAATCTCCTTACATTTTGCCTTCCCTTTTTTCCTCTCCCTTTCTTTTTTTATTTCTGCTTCCATTCCTTTCTTTTTCTTTTTTTCTTTCCTATTCTTTCATTTTACTTTTTCATTTACTCACATTTTCCCTTCCATTTTTTTTTTACTCTTCTTTTCTTTTTTTTATTTCCCCTTCCTTTCCCTTCTGTGCCTTTTTCATTTCTTTACATTTCCCTTCCCTTTTCCCCTCTCATTTCCTTTTTTATTCCCGCTATATTTTCTTTCCTTTTCTTTCCTTTCCCTTGTTCTTTCCTTTCCTTTTTCCTTCCTTTTTTTCTACTTTTCTCTTTTGTTTCCACTTCTTTTGCTTTCCATTCTTTTTTAATTTCCTTACTTTTTCCCTTGCTCTTTTTCCTCTCATTTTTTCTCTGCTTCTGTTCCTTTCTTTTCATTTTTTCCATTCCTATCCTTTCCTTTTTCATTTTTTTCATTTTTTTTATTTTTTTTTATTTCCCCTTCCTTTCCCTTTCCTTTCCCTTCCTTTCCTTTCCCTTCCTTTCCTTTCCTTTCTGTGACTTTTTCATTTCCTTACATTCCCCTTACTTATTTTCCCCTCTCCCTTTCTTTTTTATTTCCGCTTTCTTTTCTTTCCTTTTTTCTTTCCGACCCTTTCCTTTTTAATTACCTTACATCTTCCCTTACTTTTTTTTTTGTCAACCTTTCCCTTTTTTTATTTTTTGCTTCCTTTCCTTTCTTGTCAATTTTCCTTTCCTTTCCTTTCTTTTCCTTTCTTTATATTTTCCCTATCTTTTTTTTCCTCTCCTTTTTACTTCCTCCCCCTTTCTTTTTTATTTTATTTTCCTTTCTTTAAAATGTTCTCTTTTTTTTTTCCACTTACTTCCCTCTTTCCTTTCCTTTTTAAACTAATTTTCTTTCTTTCTTTCTTTCTTTCTTTCTTTCTTTCTTTCTTTCTTTCTTTCTTTCTTTCTTTCTTTCTTTCTTTCTTTCTTTCTTTCTTTCTTTCTTTCTCTCCCCCCTCTCTCTCTCTCTCTCTCTCTCTCTCTCTCTCTCTCTCTCTCGTTGTTTATACCCAGAGACACAGAAGGTTGGGAGAAGCAGAGTGCTGGGATAAAAACATATTTTCCAGTCCCCGCTCCCCAGATGCCCATTTCATCAAATTAACTATTCATTAGTTTACCTTCAGATGGCTGCTGGATGGTAACATTTGCTGCACTTGTAACAGACGTGTTTAGAGGAATAAATAATATATATTCCATGTTTCAGCGTGCCATACTAAGTAAAAGAACCTGTAAAGGCCAGGATTGCCTTCCTATCATGTTAATTCAGTAAATGCTTCTGTGTCTCCCAATGGGCTCGTTCCAGATCGCCATGTTAAACTACTGCTGACACTCTCTACATGATGTCTCTCCGGGACATTCCCGAGCCTTCTATGCATCTCTACATGATGTCTCTCCAGGACATTCCCGAGCCTTCTATGCATCTCTACATGATGTCTCTCCGGGACATTCCCGAGCCTTCTGTGCATCTCTACATGATGACTCTCCGGGACATTCCCGAGCCTTCTGTGCATCTCTACATGATGTCTCTCCGGGACATTCCCGAGCCTTCTGTGCATCTCTACATGATGACTCTCCGGGACATTCCCGAGCCTTCTGTGCATCTCTACATGATGTCTCTCCAGGACATTCCCGAGCCTTCTATGCATCTCTACATGATGTCTCCCCGGGACATTCCCGAGCCTTCTGTGCATCTCTACATGATGATTCCCTGGAACATTCCCGAGCCTTCTGTGCATCTCTTCATGATGACTCTCCGGGACGTTCCCGAGCCTTCTGTGCATCTCTACATGATGTCTCTCCGGGACATTCCCGAGCCTTCTGTGCATCTCTACATGATGACTCTCCGGGACATTCCCGAGCCTTCTGTGCATCTCTACATGATGTCTCTCCGGGACATTCCCGAGCCTTCTGTGCATCTCTACATGATGACTCTCCGGGACATTCCCGAGCCTTCTGTGCATCTCTACATGATGTCTCTCCAGGACATTCCCGAGCCTTCTATGCATCTCTACATGATGTCTCCCCGGGACATTCCCGAGCCTTCTGTGCATCTCTACATGATGATTCCCTGGAACATTCCCGAGCCTTCTGTGCATCTCTTCATGATGACTCTCCAGGACGTTCCCGAGCCTTCTGTGCATCTCTACATGATGTCTCTCCGGGACATTCCCGAGCCTTCTGTGCATCCCTACATGATGACTCTCCAGGACGTTCCCGAGCCTTCTGTGCATCTCTACATGATGCCTCTCCGGGACATTCCCGAGCCTTCTGTGCATCTCTACATGATGTCTCTCCGGGACATTCCCGACCCGTCTGTGCATCTCTACATGATGTCTCTCCGGGACATTCCTGAGCTTTCTGTGCATCTCTACATGATGTCTCTCCGGGACATTCCCGAGCCTTCTGTGCATCTCTACATGATGTCTCTCCGGGACATTCCCGAGCCTTCTGTGCATCTCTACATGATGTCTCTCTGGGACATTCCCGAGCCTTCTGTGCATCTCTACATGATGTCTCTCCGGGACATTCCCGAGCTTTCTGTGCATCTCTACATGATGTCTCTCCGGGACATTCCCGGAAAGCTCCCAGGTGGCTTGTGGCAAACTTTAAACAACACTTTTTATGGATATCTTTAAGAAATGGCTTTGTTCTTGCCACTCTTCCATAAAGGCCACATTTGTGCAGTATACAGGGACTGATTGTTGTCCTATGGACAGAGTTAGAGGTCGACCAATATGGGTTTTTCTCTGGCCGATGCCGATATTTAGAAATCTGGGCGGCCGATGGCCGATATATGATGCCGATTTTTGCGGCCGATATTTTAGGCCAATTTTTTTTTTTTATTGGTGGCACTGGCTCTTGCCACTGGAAGAAAGATGGCACTAGCAGAATGCACTTATTGGCACTGGCAGGTTGCACTGGATGGCACTGAAAGATGGTACTAGCAGGTGGCACTGATTGGCAGATGGCACTGGGTGGCACTGGCAGATGGCACTGGCAGGTGACACTGGAAAGTGGCACTGGTTGGCACTGGCAGGTGGCACTGGGTGGCAATAGTTAGCACTGGTTTGCATTGGCAGGTGGCACTGATGGCTTTAGTTGGCACTGGTAGGTGGCACTGGATCGCACTGGCAGGTGGCACTGGATGTAAGGTGGCACTTACTGGCACTGGATGGTGCCACTGGTATTGGCACTGGCAGGTTGCATTGGCCGATGGCACTGAATGGAAGGTGGCACTAATTGGCACTGGATGGTGGCACTGGTATTGGCACTGGCAGGTGGCATTGGAGGATGGCACTGGATGGAAGGTGGCACTAATTGGCACTGGATGGTGGCACTGGTATTGGCACTGGCAGGTGGCATTGGCGGATGGCACTGGATGGAAGGTGGCACTAATTGGCACTGGATGGTGGCACTGGTATTGGCACTGGCAGGTGGCATTGGCGGATTGGCACTGGATAAAAGGTGGCACTAATTGGCACTGGATGGTGGCAATGGCAGGTGGCATTGGCGGATGGCACTGGATGGAAGGTGGCACTAATTGGCACTGGATGGTGGCACTGGTATTGTTACTGGCAGATGGCAAGTGGCACTAATTGGTGTCACCCCCCCCTCAGTACAGACCCCCTCTCCCTCCAGTATAGACACCCCCCGCCCCCCCGTAGTACAGATACCAGAGCGGTGTGTGTCCCACAAGCGTAAACAGAGGAGGGACGCCGCGCTGGGTGTACCAAGATGGCCACGGCTCTGGAGCTAGGCCGAAGCTGCGGTCTTTCCTGATGCTGTGACCGCGGTAGCAATCCGCGAATCCGCGGATTGCCGCCGCGGTCACAGCATCAGAGAAGGCATCGCTAGCGGAAATTGTAAAATATCGGCCCAATTTGGATAAAAATCGGCCGATGTGTATTTCTCCAAAACGGCCAAATATCGGCCTGCCGATATATCGGTTGACCTCTAGACAGAGTCTCCCACCTCAGCTGTAGATCTCTGCAGTTCATCCAGAGTGATCATGGGCCTCTTGGCTGCATCTTTGATCAGTCTTCTCCTTGTATGAGCTGAAAGTTTAGAGGGACGGCCAGGTCTTCGTAGATTTGCAGTGGTCTGATACTCCTTCCATTTCAATATTATCGCTTGCACAGTGCTCCTTGGGATGTTTAAAGCTTGGGAAATCTTTTTGTATCCAAATCCGGCTTTAAACTTCTACACAACAGTACCTCGGACCTGCCTGGTGTGTTCCTTGTTCTTCACGATGCTCTCTGCGCTTTAAACGGACCTGTGAGACTATCACAGTGCAGGTGCATTTATACGGAGACTTGATTACACACAGGTGGATTCTATTTATCATCATTAGTCATTTGGGTGAACATTGGATCATTCAGAGATCCTCACTGAACTTCTGGAGAGAGTTTGCTGCACTGAAAGTAAAGGGGCTGAATAATTTTGCAATTTTTCAGTTTTTTTTATTTGTTTAAAAAGTTTGAAATATCCAATAAATTTCGTTCCACTTCATGATTGTGTCCCACTTGTTGATTCTTCACAAAAAATTACAGTTTTATATCTTTATAGCCTGAAATGTGGCAAAAGGTCGCAAAGTTCAAGGGGGGCCGAATACTTTCGCAAGGCACTGTGGCCCAGATTCAGAGAGAATTGGATTCTCGTAGCGTATCAGAAATACACTACGCCGCCGTTTTTTACCTGGCTCTACGTGGAATCCAGGTAGATTTTGTCCAGTAAACGACGGCGGCGTAGTGTATTTCTCCCGTCGCAATCCATCTAGACGAGTAGGGGGCGTGAAGGATTTAAAATAGGCGCGTTCCCGCGGCGATCGAACTGCGCATGCTCCGTTCGCAAATTTCCCGCCGTGCATTGCGCGAAATCACGTTGTTACGTCATTCGTTGTTTGAGTAGCGTCGTTTACGGACATTTCTATTCCCGAACGAGTTACGCAAAAAAAAAAATTAAATTTGACGCGGGAACGACGGCCATACTTAACATGGGCTACGCACCGTTAGACCAGCAAAAAGCTGGTCTAACAGTACGTAAAAAAAAACAGACGTAAGCGATTGCGAAGACCGCTCGTATCTTCGTGGATCGCCGTAAAAACACATTTGCATATCCCGACGCATGAAAACGACGCAAACTCCTCCCAGCAGCCGCAAAAATATCGCAGCGTAGATCCGAAGGCTTACGAAGACGTAAGCCTCTCGGATCGAAGCCCGAAGCCGCCGTATCATGGTTTGAGGATTCAAACTAGTGATACGGGGCGCGAAATTTGAAATTACTCCTGTCTAACACCAGTTAGACAGGCGTAATTGCTTTATGAATCTGGGCCTGTATGTATATATAGAGAGAGAGAGAGAGATAGATATATAAATAAATATATTATGTTGAATGGAATTCCACATTTCTTATGAATATAAAATGATTCCGAAATGTATCTAAATGTGAAATGTTCCCCCCCCCCCCAGAGCACAAATGTTCTTTTGTGAAGTGGATTTTCACCTTGATGAGAATACTCACAGACAAGTGTCACATTCCAGGCGCATTGGTCTCTTCCGTTGTGTCACCATCACGAGGCTAACACGGAGAAAAGTCCCCCTTGTATGAGATTAATCTGTGTTTTTCTTTAAAAATATATGAAAAAAAAATATTATTTAAAAAAAATAAAAAATGAACGCAGCCCAAAAAAGGGCATAATAAATGTTCTTGTTTCTGTTCCCGTGTAACACTTCTGCTGCAGGGCGATTTTATTCAAATTTTTTTTTTTTGCACAAATGTTTAGAAAAATTGCACACAAAAGCAAAATATTACCAATTTTTGTTGTTGTTGTTGTTTTATTGTTTTGTTAAATATAAAAGATGAAGTTGTGTCGATTGAATACCCACTTCAGCCCTGGAAAGGATTTCCCCCTTCCTGACCAAAGCACTTTTTTTTTTGCGATTCGCCACTGCGTCGCTTTAACTGATGGATGAGTGAGTTTGGGGTGGAGAAACTTGACTGGCCTATACAGAGTCCTGACCTCAACCTGATGGAACACCTTTGAAATGGATTAAAGCGGAGACTACAAGCCAGGCCTTCTTGTCCAACATCAGCACCTGACCTCACAAATGCTCTTCTGGAAGAATGGTCAAACATTCCCATAGACACACTCCTAAACCTTGTGGACGGCCCTCCCAGAAGAGGTGAAGCTGTTCTAGCTGCAAAGGGCGGGGCCGACTCAATACTGAACCCTACGGAGTAAGACTGGGATGAATGAATGAATGAAAAACTTATATAGCGCGGCACATGCGAACTGAATCGCCTCTGGGCGCTCGTTGTTTCTGTCTCTCTGGTCATCAAAAGAGCAGAGTTTTGATCTGTCTTCTGAAGGTCAGGTGGTTTTCCTCCAACCGAATGCTGGTTGGTAAAGCGTTCCATAGTCTGGGACCTTGGAAAGCAAACCTTCTTTCTCCTTTGGACTTGTATCTGGCCTTGGGTACCTTGACCAAATTTTGGTCGGTGGATCGCAGAATGCGATTGGAATTGTGGGCTTTTATCTTTTCGCATAGATATTGCGGAGCCTTCCCATGGATGCACTTATGAGTCAGACAGAGTGTTTTAAAAGCAATTCTGTCTTTTACTGGCAGCCAGTGAAGGGTTCTCAGAGAAGGTGAGATTGATTCTCAGGGTTTTTTTCCAGTCACCAGTCTGGCGGCCGTATTTTGAACGACTTGCAGACGAGCGATTTGGTACTTAGGAAGTCCGAGGTAAAGGACGTTTGCATAGTCCAGTCTGGAGTTCACAATTGTTCCCACCACGACTGCTACGTCTTCTTTGGGGATAAAAGGAATAAGTCTGCGTAGTAGGCGCAGCAGATGGTGAAATCCGCTGACCACTGACCCTATTTGTGCGTCCATTGTCATGTAGGTGTCAAAGATGACTCCGAGACTTTTGACTTTGGAGCTAGGGGAGACGATCTGGCCCAGAATGGGCGGGGGTGTCCAAGTAGTTGCCAGCTGACTCTTGCCACTGGCATGAAACAGAAGGAGTTCTGTTTTGGAACTATTGAGTTTAAGATAACTCTTGGTCATCCAGTTTTCTATCAAAGAGAGACAATTCTCTAAACTGGGATGATGATCCTTTTTATTGCAGATGCGAAAATACAGCTGCGTGTCGTCTGCATATGAGTGATAAAGTAGTTCTTGGCTACTGATGATTTCAAAGAGAGGGCGAAGATAGATGTTAAAGAGCACCGGTGATAGGGGGGATCCTTGAGGGACTCCACATGACACCGTGCGTTTTTCAGAAATGAAAGGTCCTAATTTCACTGTTTGTGATCGGTTTTCCAGGAAGGAGGAGAACCATGGTAGATCACCTTCTGCGATGGGATGCCATTAAAGTTAATGTGCGTGTAAAGGCAGGCGTCCCAATACTTTTGACAATCTAGTGTAGATACCCAACATGTCAAGCTTTAGAATTGCATACGATGACAGAATATCAGTTTTATATATTTTCCATAGGCAACGCTTTAAAAGCTCCTACAAGTCACCAGTTTAGAGCCAGCTGTAAATAATGGACCTAGAATTATTGAGCTCATGTAGGCGCATGGCGACATGTTCATGTGCAGCGCAAACAACATTTTCGTACGCAGGGGGTGTTTTTTTCTGTGTGCAGATTTTTTTGGGGGGTGGTTTCCAAGTGCTTAAGTGTATTCTTTTTTTTTTTTTAAGTAGAACTTTGTCTATATTACATGGGGGACAAAGGGCCATGATGTCTCACTTGCCCTTCATTGAAGCTAATGGAGCGTAGATCACGCCTCATTAACATTTTCCCTGTTCCCAGCGGCTGAGGAAAGTGACACCAGGAACTGGATGTGATGATACACGTTGCTCGGGGTGATCAGAGAATGGTTGACTTGTGGAGTGTACACACGTTGTAGCGCACAGGAGTGTGTGTGAAGCCCCTCCCCTTCCACCCGTTTCTGCTATGCGATTTGCACAATTCATACCTGTCTATATATTACATATAATGCCTGCTGTCCTCCTCTCCACACTCCTCTTCTGCAAATACAACCCACTGCACACCCTCAGCGCTCCTTTCCTGTACATACAGTGCCTTGAATAAGTATTCATACCCCTGGAAATGTTCCACATTTTCTCATGTTACAACCAAAAACATAAATGTATTTTATTGGGATTTTATGTGATAGACCAACACAAAGTTGCACATATTTGTGAAGTGAAAGGAAAATGATAAATGGGTTTTCATTTTTTTTTTAAGTCTAAAAACACCTCCAGTATCCCTTCACTTTCACTCATATGTGCTCACGTCTACCCTCTCCACCTAATACAGGTCACCGCGCCTTTTCACTTTAAGGGGTATATAAATTCTCTGGTGGATGATTATATCCTATACGGGTTCTCTCAGTAATCTTGGACAATAATAGATCCCGCCAGGTACTTGCAGTGTGTGCTTGGACAATCCTGAGTGATATTGCTCACAGAGAAATACAAAAGACTAACATAGTGCTGTATCTTTTAAGAGACTTTTATAAAAAACGTATTTAAAAAGGTATAAACCTCACATCTTGTAGTGCACTAGCAAGGCCGCTGATAAGGCAGTACAGCCAGCCTTCCCGTACTGGGTCCAGACCCCCTCTGTTTAAAGGAGGGGAGGCCTGGCACCTGTCAAACAGGAGTTACGGCTGTTGTTATTGCTAACTCTTGTGGTCTGGTGGATGCTTATATCCTCTACGGGTGCTTTCAGTAATCTTGGACAATCAGGTACTTGCACTGTGTCCTGGGACAATCCTGAGAGATAATGCTCACAGAGGAATAGAAAATACTAACATAGTGCTGTAATTTTAAGAGATTTTGATAAAAACGAATTAAAAAAGGTCTAAAACTCACATTTTGTAGTGCACTAGCACTGGCGCACTCAGATCCCATACATGTAGCGCCCTGGGGTTTGGTCAGGGAGCTCCTCACCAAAATCCTTGTATGGGGTAGCAACCATAGTAGTTAATTTGTTAGAGATCCATTTATTTTTCCCTAAGTTTGGCCTTGTTGGACTTTTCTCTTCTACCACTAGATGGCCGGGCACTTGGTGGTATTAGATATGAAAAGGGCAACCAAAGGTCAGGTTATGGGTATCTGGGTGCTAATGGGCAGGGGTTTTCTTTAATCCCTTGGCCTGCTGGAAGAGCCTATATATTTGGGTGGAGTCATGTGATCTGTGTTATGTGCCACCTGGACAGCTGTCTGGGTGGACATGGATTGTCTGCCCTGGGCTGCTAGGCCGGAGATTGGGCCTATTCCTGGAGCATTTGGGTGAGGGCCTATCCAGAAGTACAAAGGTAGCGCAGAGTTGGGACTGCGGCTTGTAGTCCAACCAAAAGTGACGGTTCTCTTGGCCAGAGAACCTGTCAGTGGTTGTAGGTACCGTAGAAGGGAAGGGACCAATCACCTTTAGCAGGGACCTCAGTGAGTAACTGAAGCAAGTACTGGAACCATATTCTCACTGAACGGGCACAATGGGAAATCAGGAAACTTCAGGTGGTGATCAAGTCAGGGACCCAACCAGTGGAGGTGATGCTTGCATCAAACTGTATCACTAGCACACACACATTGCCTTTGAAGACTTGTTTTACAGTTCTGACAAATTTAGTAACAGCTGTCTTTTTTTTTTTTTGTAGGGATGGACTTCTATGAGTCTCAGCTGGGTAAGAACATCCTCCAATCCTGTTGTACCTTGGGTTCTGGAGTCCATAGCCTTGGAAGAGTCTTGGGAGGGTTGAGGCCACTAACCAGGGGTCTAGGTCTTTTTATGACAACAGAGATGAAGAATCTATTAGGTGTGACAGTACTAGGCCTTGACACAGTGATAATAGGATCAAGCATCACACAATGTTCTCATGGGTGCAGATTGAGGGGCTCCAGAATGTTGGTTTTAAACAGGGAAAGTTGGCTTTTCAGTTTTTTTTCAGGGACTTGTGTATCCCAGATTGGGTCCTGGAGGCCAGAGTCTTGGGAGAGTCTTAGGAGGGTTAAGGCCACTAATCCTGGGTCTGTTTTTTTTTTTGTTAAATTAGAGACAAAAAATCTATTAGGTATGACAATGCTAGTTCCTGTCACTATGTGTGTAGGATTGAGAGTCACACAGAGTTCTCATGTGCAGATTGAGCGGCTCCAGAATGTCAGTGCTAAGCAGAGTTTTTCTTTTGGCTTTTTTCAGGGGTTTTTTTCCTGGGATTTGTAACTCCCAGATTGGGTTCTGAAGTCCAGAGAATTGGAAGAACCTTTAGAGCAAGGGTGTCAAACTCAATTTCATCGTGGGCCACATTAGTATTATGATTAATCTCAAAGGGGCCATTTGTATCTGTAAGGTTAGATGTCCAGCGCATCCCCATCCCTTACATTAGATGTCAAGAGCCACCCCACCATCAGAAGTTGAGTCTCCCACTCTCCCTTACATCACAGTGCACCCCCCTTTTCTTATGCTGCTGCTGGGAAGAAGCTGGATTCATTGCTTGAAAGCAGAAAGTAGGGGCCTGGAGGAGAACCAGAGACGGGCTGGAGCTCTCCTGCAGCTGCAGAAGAGGTGCGAGGGCCTCATGAAATGGCCAGGAAGGCCGGATTCAGCCCGTGGGCCTTCTGTTTGAGACCTGTCCTTTATAAGATTGAGGCCACTAACTCTGGGCCCAAGTTTTTCTATGTTACAACAGAGATGAAAATTGTATTAGCTATGACAATGCTTGGCTCTGCCATTGTTTTAGTAGGATTAAGTATAAAACAGTGTTCTCATGAATGAAGATTGAGGGGCTACACAATGTCAGTTTTGAGCATAGAAAATTGTCTTTTTGTTTTTTTTTGGGGGGGGGGGATTGCTATTCCCAGATTGGGTTCTGGTGTCGAGAGACTTGGAAGAGTCTTGGGAGGATTAAGGCCACTAATCCTGGGTCCAGGTTTTTGTATGTTACAATAGAGACGTAGAATCTGTTAGGTATGACAATGCTAGGTCCTGCCACTGTGTTAGTAGGATTAAGCATCACACAGGGTTCATAAAGGCAGGTTGAGGGGCTCCAGAATGTCAGGTTTGAGCAGAGAAAGTTTTAGCTTTTTAATTTTTTAAAAGATTTGTAATGCCTCCAAAGACCCCCAACAGGGCTGATTAAAAAAAAAATGCAATAAATATTGCAATAAATCCAGGTTGGGTTCTGGAGTCCAGAGACTTAGTAGAGTCTTGGGAGGAATTAACCCTCTAACCCTGACTCCAGATTTTTCCATGTCAAAAAAGAGACAGAAAATGTATTAGGTGTGACAGTGCTGGACCCTGCCACTGTGTTTGTAGGATTAATGCAAGGTACATACGATCCGATTATCGGACGAATGATCGTCCGTTTTTTTTTTTGTATGCTAATCTCACGTCGAATCTGATGAGTTTACTAAAGTCACGAAAATTCTCGTACGGCAGAATAAAAAATCGGAAGTGATGTCATGTGTTGTAATGCATTTGTATTGCATTTTCGAACGACAGCTGTACTGATTAAACGAAAATCGTACGATCTGACATTGTACGAAAATTTTTTACGTGCATGTCCGATAGAATAAAATCGCATGAACTGTCCTGATTGGCTCTCGGAAGCTCTGTACTAACGTTCCGATTATCGTACGATCGTTTCGAAAGCGCCATTTTTCGTACGATTTTCGGATCGTATGTACGGGGCATAAGCATCACTCAGGGTTCTCATGGATGCAGATTGAGGTTCTCCAGGAAGGTTGGTTTTGATTAGAGAAAGTTGGCTTTTCAGTTATTTTTCTTGGATTTGTATCTCCCGAATTGGGTTCTGCAGTCCAGAGACTTTGAAGAGTCTTGGGAGGGTTGAGGCCACCAACCCTGGGTCTAGGTTTTTCTGTGTTACAAAAGAGACAGAGAATTTATTAGTAGTGACAGTGTTAGGCCCTACCATTGTGTTAGTAGGAATAAGCATTAAACAGGGTTCTCAGGGATGAAGATTGAGGAGCTCCAGAATGTCAGTTTTGAGTAGAGAAAGCTTGCTTTTCAGGTTTTTTTCCTGGGATTTGTCCAGAGTCCAGAGACTTTGAAGAGTCTTGGGAGGGTTGAGGTCACTAACCCTGGGTCAATGTTTTTCTATGTTACAAAAGGGACAGAGAATTTATTAGTAGTGACTAGGGTTGTCCCGATACCACTTTTTTGAGACCGAATACCGATACTTTTTTTAATGTCATGTGACAGTATTTTATATATTTTTTTTTTACAGTGATTTTACAGTGATTTTTTTTACAATTTCTTTTTCTTTTTTACAGTGATTTTTTTATTTTGTTCTGTTTTTTTAGGGGGGGGGGTTGTCTGTGTGTTTTTTATTTTTTGTATTTACATTTTTTTTTTGTTTTATATTTATTGCAAAAAAAAATTTAACCAGCCCTGTTGGGGGTCTTAACAGACCTCTGACATCTCCCCTTTAAGACAGAGAAAGGGGGGGAGAGAGGACAGCACGGAACACGGGGGGGAGAGAGGACAGCACGGAACACGGGGGGAGAGAGGACAGCACGGAACACGGGGGGAGAGAGGACAGCACGGAACACGGGGGGAGAGAGGACAGCACAGAACATGGGGGGGAGAGAGGACAAGTACTCGGGAAAATGCTTGGTATCGGGACAACCCTAGTAGTGACAGTGCTAGGTCCTGCCATTGTGTTAGTAGAATTAAACCTCATCCAGGGTTCTCGTGGATACAGGTTGAGGGACTCCAGAATGTCAGTTTTAAGCAGAGAAAATTGGCTTTTCAGTTTTTTTGGGGGGGGGATTTGTATATGCCGGATTGCGTTGTAGAGTCCAGAATCTTGGAAGAGTCTTGGGAGGATTGAGGCCACTAACCCTGAGTCCAGGTTTTTCTGTGTTACAATAGAGTCAAACAATCTATTAAGTAGGCACTGCCACTGTGTTAGTAGGATTAAGCATCAAACAGGGTTCTCATGAAGGCAGATTGAGGGAAAATTGGCTTTTCAGTTTTTTCGGGGACTTGTAAGTCCCATGTTGGGTTCTGGTGTCCAGAGACTTCATCTATCCCAAGACTCTTTGAAGCCTATAGACACCACAACCTTGGGAGGGATGAAGCATCTAACCCTGGGTCCAGCAGGGTGTGCACAACCTCCTTAATCAAGGGCCTGACATTGATTCGGGGTTCCACCCTGGAGACAGGATGTCCCCTGCCCAGAGGTTTGGGAGTGAGCCCATGGAAGCAAGGGGCTGTAAGGTATATAGAGTATGTATGTGAGTACACTGGGCAGGTAAATCGATCTGAAGGAACCGACAAGGACCTAAGCTTGGGGCCAGAGTGAGTCAAGAGGCAGAAGGGAGCACCTTTTTTAATGTATAGCGTTGGAGGAGGAATGCTGACCCCTCTGGGAAGATAACCTTTGGATATCATATATATTTATATAAAAATATTGTATGTCATGTGTGACCTCAACTCATTGGTAAGTACTACACCTTGAGCAAAACCCCCAAATATCACACAGGGATGAGTGGGATTCTTCATATTGGCCACAGAAGGTATTCAGACCCCCAAAAAATCTCTGGCCTGCATGTCCACAAAGTCTATAAGAAACCTTTTTCATGAAGGAAGAACTGCCGAAAAATGTGTTGGTTTTAGTTCCATTTTTTTTTATTGTTGTTTTTTCTTTGTTTTTCAGATCATTCGTTATGATCGCAATTAGAAATTTCGTAAATTAGAGAATTCGCAAATGAGAAAATTCGTAAATTAGAAAATTTGTAAATGTGAAAATTCGTAAATTCGCAAATTAGAACATTTTGAAATTCGTAAATCGAAAATTAAGAAAGAAAATCTGAAAATTCACAATTCATAAATTCGTAAATTCATAAATTTGAAAATTCGCAAATTTAAAAATAAAAAATGTGAAAATTCGTAAATTTGAAAATTCGTAAATTCGCTAATTTTTAAATTTTGAAATCGAAAATTAAGAAAGAAAATCTGAAAATTCAAAAGAATAACTAGCTAACTAACTATTAAATCCTAGGTATTGGAATTTTCTTTTCAAATTTGTCTGTTAGTGAACGTAACGAATACGAATATATCCAAAGTTACGAATTATCCGAAATAATGAATGCTGCACCTAAACAAATGGAACAGAACAAATTAATAATAAATGATAATAATAAAAAGTTTTTATCACTATTATTAATTTGTTATCTTCCCATTCCTTTAGATGCGGCATTCATTATTTCAGATAATTTGTAACTTTGGATAAATTCGTATTCGTTACATTCACTAACAGACAAATTTGAAAAGAAAATTCCAATACCTAGAATTGAATTGTTATTATTAGTTAGTTGTTATTATTAGTTAGCTAGTTTTTCTTTTGAATTTTCAGATTTTCTTTCTTAATTTAATAGTTAAGTAATTAGTTATTATTTCAGATTTGCACATTTTGGGGTTTTCAGATTCTCTAATTTCTAATTTCAGAATTTACAATTTTCGAATTTTACGAATTTTTGAATATTCAAATCTGCGAATATTTGGAAAAATTCATTAAGCGGGTTTTCGTAAATTTGGATATTTCCGAATTAATGAATTTGTTGAAATTAGTTAAAAAGCTAATTCAGAATGAAACGAATTGAATGTCTAGGAAGAACTGAAGCATAATTTTAGGTGGACCGAACCATTTAGTGGTATAAATTTCTGTCTGTGTTTTTCTTTGATATCTTAAAATGTTCCCTTTTTGTTCTTAGAATCCCTTGAGAACTCAGAAGAACTTCAGACAGGTAAGGAAATATTATTTTTAGGGCTGTGAATGATCAAAATTTTTGTGTTCGATTAATCGTTTTTTTTTTTAATCGATTAATCGACTAATTTCGATTAATTATAACGCACATACAGATCCAACTACTTTTAGCTGATCTCCTCACAGGCTGATTCCCAGTGCAGCTACCAACCACTGGAAAAATGAATAGCAGGATACAAAAAACACACAAAGGCAGCGCTCAATGGGAAGAGCATTAAAACTTTTATAGTCTTCAAGTAGGTAACAAAATAAATATTGCACTGGAGATAAAATCGATGTAGCTACATAAACTGTAAAAATGGTGCGAGTAATACCAAATGGTACCAAAAGCAGTCATAAAAACCTGTAGCTAAGTATGATACTGGTATAAAAATGTGTACAACGATGCCACTGCTGAATCCAGATGAGGAGGGGTTAACATCAGTCCATCGGCATGTAGATGTCCCATGAAGGGAACTATCACAACTCCCAGTGGATGGTTGTAGAATCCCAGGTTGACAGAGGGAAGTAATAGAGGGAAGTGTAACAGCGCTTGCGTCAGGGCTGTCTTAATGAGAGGGCACACCTGGGCACTGCCCAGGGGCCCCAGCTGCATTGGGGGCCCCTGCAATTTGCCCAAAGCAGCTGGTCCTTGAGGCTACGCTGCCCCGAAATTGGGGGCCCTATGATGGCACTGAGAGTGATAGATACACAGGGGAGGCAGTCTGCCTTCTACCTACTTGATGTCTGTTTACCTGCACTGTCATTATTGTAGGGGCACCAGAGCATTTCTTTGCCCAGGGGCCCAAGATGCTATTAAAACGGCCCTGGCTTGCGTGTGGCAGATAGTAAGGTCCCGCCGGCATGCAGATATGAAGGCACAGCAAAGGAGCCCTTCAGATGGACATGGCAAGCCCCGCCGGTGTCCATGATGTCACCGGATCTCTGACAAAACTTCCTGAAGGCCCAGAAGCCGGCAGAGAGGTGAGTACCAGTCATAAGAATTTTTTAATCGATCAAAAAGATTTTGATCGATCAAAAAAATTAAAGATTAATCGATCGATTAAAAGTTAATTTGCACAGCCCTAATTATTTTGCGATGGAAACTTTCTAAGGGCTCTTTCACACAGGCTGACGGACTTCGCTTTGCTCAGCAGGGATCGATCCGTTGATCCCTGTTGAGCAGGCGGATGACAGGTCCGGCTCCGCTCACTGTGCAGAGAAGGACCTGTCAGAGTCCCGGTGTTCTCTATGAGAAGGTCTGATGAAAACGGATCTGCCTGTCCATTTTCATCCAATCCGATACGCCAGATGGATGGAAAATAGGGTCTCCATCCATCTGGACTTAATGGACATACTTGGAAAATACTGTGAAATTTCGGCCATCTTACACAAAGGCATTCAGCCAACAATTAGGCTGTAGTACAATATTTATGGATGTGTTGCTGCTTGTAGCAGTTATTTCTTATATGTTGCATAACATACAGGGATCTATTTATAAAACAATTGTTGGCCGAATGTCAGAATCCTTCATGCAAACTGGCCAAAATTTCTCAGTACAGTGGAACCTCGGATCTAATGCCGCGTACACACGATCATTTTTTGTGATGAAAAAAAAAACAACGTTTTCTGTGAAGTAAAAAAACGATGTTTTTGAAACGTCACTTTTCAAAGACGATGTTGCCTACACACCATCGTTTTTTTCACAAAAAGCGAGGTTACGTTCACCACTCTTTTCCATTGAAGCTCGCTTCATAACTAGCTTCTGGGCATGCGCGGGTTGAAAAACGTCGTTTTAAACAACGTTTTCGCTACACACGGTGACTTTTTGTGAAACAAAAAACGACGTTTTGCATAATGCCGCGTACATACGGTCGTTTTTTTGCGATGAAAAAAAAAAACGTTGTTTTTTAAAACGTCATTTAAATTGATCGTGTGTGGGCAAAATGTCGTTTTTTGTCTTCAAAAAAAACGACCCCAAAAAAATTCCAACATGCTTGAATTTTTTGTGTCGTTTTTCCAAACGTCGTTTTTTGTTTCACAAAAAGTCACCGTGTGTAGCAAAAACGTTGTTTAAAACGACGTTTTTCAACCGGCGCATGCCCAGAAGCTAGTTATGAAGCGAGCTTCAATGGAAAAGAGTGGTGAACGTAACCTTTTTGTGAAAAAAACGATGGTGTGTATGCAACATCGTCTTTGAAAAGTGACGTTTCAAAAACGTCATTTTTTTTTTTTTTTAAAGTGTATTTTTTGTGCGTGAACTCGAGAGAGAGGAGCCGGACTGCAGGAGTTGGGAGTAGGCAGACCCTCCCCCCGGAGGCAATCGCCATCCTTCTCCATGAAGGGGGGCCTCCCACTCACCCCGCCCTACCTGCTCCTCTTGGGAGCCCAACTGGGGCCCAACGGGACCCCAATGGGGCAGAGGGACTCCCCCTATGAGGGAGTGAGGGGGCCTAGCCCACCCAGCCAGCCCCGTAGGTCCTTCGCCTCTCTTTATTTTAAGAGACCGCATGGCCAAAGTGCGTGTGTTTTAAACCAATTTCGTGTGCGTGCAAGTGTGGTGGTTTTTGTGGGGGGGGGGTGGGCGTACTAAGCACAGGCGTACCTTGCATAGCACACCCACCGGGAGCCGGGCTGAGACCACCAAACTCAATTCACATGTAGCCGAGACCGGGATCCGAACCCTTGGCTGCAGAGGTGAATGGCTTGTCAGCGCAGTGCCAATCACATTGAGCCACCACAGCTCCCTTAAAAAAAAAAAAAAAAAAAAAAAAAAAAAACGTCATTTTTTACTTCACAGAAAACGTCGTTTTTTTTCATCACAAAAAATGATCGTGTGTACGCGGCATTAGAGTAACTTGGTTTGATAGCATTTTGATTTGCAGGCACCTTTTTTTAAAAAAAAAAATCTGACTCGGTTTGCGAGTGTTGGTTCGCAAGATGAGCAGAATTCAAGCTAAATAGGCCTGCAGTACCTCATTTGGCCTGAGGCACGGGGGCGCAGCAGCAAACCCGAAAATATGCCTGCAGTACCTCATTTGGCCTGAGGTACGGGGGAGCAGGAGCCAAGAAAAGCTGAACATTTACCTGCAGTACCTAATTTGGCCTAAGGTACGGGGGCAAACGAAACGAGCCGAAGTGTCCCTGGGCCTTTTCGGAAGTTTTTGGCGCTCTCCGGCGCCCCTTCACCTCTGGCCACATGTGGTATTGCATCCCGTTGAAGTTAATGCAGAGCAAATTATTTTCGTTTCCATTGACTTCAATGGGAAAACTCGCTTTGATATGCAACTACTTTGGATTACGAGCATTCTCCTGGAACGGATTATGCTCGTAATCCGAGGTTCAACTGTATTTTTCTAATAGATAAATTCCTATCATCAGCGGCCAAAAAGTGGTATAGCCTTCTGAAATTCCTCAGTGTCTACTTATAAAAACATTTTGTTGACAAAACGTCAAAAGCTTTTGCGCAAATTGGCTGAAATCTCCCCATATTTTCTCTAAGGCCCTTTTCACACTGGGGCATTTTTCGAGTGTTATTACCTCATCTGCAATCCCAATGTGCTGGTAAAGCACCGATAAGACCCTAAAGTTTTGGGGCGTTTTTGCAGTGCCTCGGTGTGAAAGGGTAAGGCGTTTTTACAGCGCTTTTCAATTCATTTCAATGGAGAGGGGCGTTTTTGGAGCGTTTTTTTTTTTCAGCGCTCAAAAGCTGCTCCAAAGATGCTGCTTGCAAGACTCAGTGTGAAAAGGTCCATTGAGATGCATGGAGAGCGTTTTACGAGTGTTTTAAGAGCGCTATTTTTAACGCTAAAACGCTGTAAAAACGCTTCAGTGTGAAAGGGGTCTAATAGATTCATTCCTATATCACCAGCTCCCTCTAGTGGCCAAAATGTGACATATTTTCTCACTGAGTTGTTTGAATCTATTATTATCAAATTTGAATTTATTCCATTTGAAATTCAAATTTTGGAAGGTGCTTATATCCTATTCTAATCTATTCTATTCTTTCGAAAGGTGGTTATATTGTTTCAATTGTTTTTTGTACTCGATTCTATTGCATTCTTTTCTATTCTATTCTAATCTATTCTCTTCAAATTTGAATGTATTCAATTTGAAATTTGAATTTCGGCAGATGGTTAGATTATTTCTAGTTTATTAAAAAAAAATCTAGTCTTATTCTATTCAATTATTTCCAAATTTAAAACTGAATTACAGAAGGGAGAAGAGGGGAGAAGTACATAACAAAGAGAGCGTATGGAAGTTGGTGATATTTTAGATGGGAGAGGTCAGGGAATCAGGGTGGGGGGGGGGTGGGGGGGGTTGGGGTATACTAATAATCTTTTTTGGAAATGTAATGTATTAAGTTATAATGTTGCATTTATATAGAAAATAAATAAAGATATTTAAATTATTTCCGAAATTCAAATTTTGAAAGGCAGCTATATTCTATTTTATTCTATTCTGTTTATATTTTTTCTATTCTTTTCTTTTCTATTTTATTCTGTTTTATTCTATTCTAATCTTTTCTAAATTCAAATTTTGGAAGGCATTTACCTATTCTATTTTATTTTATTCTAATCTATTCTATTTTTTTCTATTCCATTCTTTTTTTTATATTCCCTTTTGTCTATACTATTTTATTCTACTCTTTTATTTTATATTCTATTCTGTTACTCTTTTAATTTCTATTCTATTCTATTATTTTTCTCTTGTATTCTATTCTCTATTCTATTTTTTCCATTCTATTTTATTCTATTCTTGTTTTTAAATTAAATTTCGTATTCAAATTTAATTTAATTGGAATTTCAGATTTTTGTTATATTATTTTGGATTTGTTTAAATTCATTTTTAGTGTCATTCAGAAATTTGAATATATCTGAATCTCTGAATAATGTGTCCAAATTTCAATTCGGAATGAATGGAACTGCCCATGTTTATTATATATGTGGGGGTTTTACATTAACAGTCCGTTTACAGCACCTTGAAAAGGTATTCATACCCCATGAAATTTCCCACATTCGCACAAAATTGTGAAGTAGAAGGAAAATGATAAATGGTTTTCAATTTTTTTACAAATAAATATGTGAAAAGTGTGGGGGGGGGGATTTGTATGGCGCCCCCCCCCCCCCCCCCCCTCCGGAGTCAATACTATGTAGAACCCCCTTTATCTACAATTACAGTTACAAGTCTTTTTGGGGGTGTCTCTACCAGCTTTGCACATCTAGAGAGTGACATTTCTGCCCATTCTTCTTTGTAAAATATCTCAAGCTCTGTCAGATTGGATGGAGAGCGTCTGTGATCAGCAATTTTCATGTCTTGCCACAGATTCTCAATGTGATTTAGGTCTGGATTGTGATTGGGCCATTCTAACACATGAATATGCTTTGATATAAACCATTCCATTGTAGCTCTGGCTGTATGTTTAGGGTCGTTGTCCTGCTGGAAGGTGAACCTCCACCCCGGGCTCAAGTCTTTTGCAGACTAACAGATTTTCTTCCAAGATTGCCCTGTATTTGGCTCCATCCATCTTCCCATCACCTCTGACCAGCTTCCCTGTCCCTGCTGAAGAAAAGCATCCCCACCACATGATGCTGCCACCACCATGTTTCACGGTGGGGATGGTGTGTTCAGGGTGATGTGCAGTGTTAGTTTTCTGCTACACATAGCGTTTTTCTGACCAGAGCACCTTCTTCCACATGTTTGCTGTGTCCCCTCCCCCACATGGATTCTCACAAACTGCAAACAGTACTTTTTATGTCTTTCTATCACCAATGTCTTTCTTCTTGTCACTCTTCCATAAAGGGCAGATTTGTGGAGAGCACCACCAATAGTTGTCCTGTGGACAGATTCTCCCCCCCCTGAGCTGTGGATCTCTGCAGCTCCTCCAGAGTTACCATGGGCCTCTTGGCTGCTTCTCTGATGAATGCTCTCCTTGCCCCGCCCGGTCAGTTTAGGTGGACGGCCATGTCTTGGTAGGTTTGCAGTTGTGCCATACTCTTTCCATTTTCGGATGATGGATTGAACAGAAGCTCTGTGAGATGTTCAAAGCTTGGGAGATTTTTTTTTATAACCTAACCCTGCTTCATACTTCTCCACAACTTTATCCCTGACCTGTCTGGTGTGTTCCTCGGCCTTCATGATGCTGTTTTGTTCACTAAGGTTCTCTAACAAATCTCTGAGGGATTCACAGAACAGCTGTATTTATACTGAGATTAAATGACACACAGGTGGACTCTATTTACTAATTAGGTGACTTCTGAAGGCAATTGGTTCCTCTAGATTTTAATTGGGGGTATCAGAGTAAAGGGGGCGGAATACAAATGCCCCCCCCCCCCTACACACACTTTTCACATATTTATTTGTAATAAAATATTGAAAACCATTTATCATTTTCCTTTCACTTCACAAGTATGTGACACTTTGTGTTGGTCCAACACATAAAATCCCAATAAAATACATTTACGTTTTTTTGGTTGTAACATGACAAAATATGGAAAATTTCAAGGGGTATGAATACTTTTTCAAGGCACTGTATATACAAGCTGAGCTGTCCCCTTGCACTTACAAATTGTAAATGATGTAACAAATGTAAAATATAATCTATATATTGATGAGTTTGGTTTTGTAAAATGTGTTTATGCAGGAATGATCAGCAGAAACTGTACAGAGAACGGCTGGTCTGATCCCTTCCCCCATTACTCCGATGCGTGCGGCTTTGACGTTAATGAGACCGGACCCGACCAGGTAATCATCAGAAGAGAGTCTTCAAAAATTAAGCCCATCCTTTCCTCTGCTATATAATCCTTCCTACTAAGTATGAATACTTTCACAATCAATTAGAGTCACAATCAACGGGTGTCCATTAGGGATGAGCCGAACACCCCTGGGTTCGGTTCGCATCAGAACCTGCGAACAGACCAGAAGTTTGTGTGAACTTTAGAACCCTGTTAAAGTCTATGGGACTCGAATGTTTGAAATCTAAAGTACTAATTTTAAAGGCTAATATGCAAGTTATTGTCCTAAAAAGTTTTTGGGGACCCGGGTCCTGCCCCAGGGGAGTGTTTGGGGACCCGGGTCCTGCCCCAGGGGAGTGTTTGGGGACCCGGGTCCTGCGCCAGGGGACATGCATCAATGCAAAAAAAGTTTTAAAAACTTCAGTTTTTTTCAGGAGCAGTGATAAATAAATAAAATTGAAATATTCCTTTAAATTTCGTACCTAGGGGGGTGTATAGTATGCCTGTAAAGTAGCGCTTGTTTCCTGTGCTTAGAACTGTCCCTGCACAAAGTGTAATTTCTGAAGGAATCACTCGTAGCTATAATGAATTGTCGGATACCAGCAATACAGAGAAAAGTCATTTATAAAAAAAGAATGCGTGGGGGTCCCCCCAAATTCAATTACCAGGCCCTTCGGGTCTGGTATGGATATTAAGGGGAACCCTGCGTCAAATTAAAAAAAAAATATGTGTGGCTCCCCCCAAATATTCATTCCAGACCCTTCAGGTCTGGTATGGATTTTAAGGGGAACTCCACCCCAAATTAAAAAAAAAATGCCGTGGACCCCCACACATTTTTTTTTTATGAATGACTTTTCTCTGTATTGCCGGGAGCCGACAATTCATTATAGCCGCGAGTGATTTTAAATTACTTTTTTCCTTCAGAAATGACACTTTGTGCAGGGACAGTTCTAAGCATGGGAAACAAGCGCTACTTTTCAGGAATACTATACACCCCCCCCCCCCCCCAGGTACGAAATTTAAAGGAATATTTCACTTTTGTTGTCTCACTTAAAGGAATTATAAAAATCACTGCTGCCAAAAAAACTGCAGTTTTTTTAACTTTTTTTTGCATTGATACATGTCCCCTGGGGCAGGACCCGGTCCCCAAACACTCTTTATTACAATAACTTGCATATTAGCCTTTAAAATTAGCACTTTAGATTTCAAACGTTCAAGTCCCATAGACTTTAACAGGGTTCTAAAGTTCACACAAACTTGCCGCAAACACCCCAAATAGTTCGCTGTTCGGCGAACAGGCAATGTTCGAGTCGAACATGAGTTCTACTCGAACTCGAAGCTCATCCCTGGTAGGGATGAGCCGAACACCCCCAAGTTCGGTTCGCACCAGAACCTGCGAACACACCAAAAGTTTGTGTGAGTCTAAAGCCGCGTACACGCGGCAGAGAACCTCGACGGGCAGAACACATCGTTCCGCCCGTCGATGTTCTCTGCCGGCCGTCAGATTCGGCGACCCGCCCGTCGGGAATGGCAACCACCCATTCATCCAGGCGGGCCGTCGAGCAAATAGAGAACATGCTCTCTATTTCTGCTCGACGGCATTCCCGACGGGATGCTCACCGAGAGCGTACACACGGCCGAGGTTCTCGCTGGAATGCAGCTTCCAGCGAGGTTCTCGCTGGTTTACAGCGAGAACCTCGGTCGTGTGTACGCCGCCTATGTCTATGGGACTTGAATGTTTGAAATCTAAAGTGCTAATTTTAAAGGCTAATATGCAAGTTATTGTCCTAAAAAGTGTTTGGGGACCCGAGTCCTGCCCCAGGGGACACGTATCAATGCAAACAAAAGTCATTTAAAACCACTCGCGGCTATAATGAATTGTCAGCTCCCAGCAATACAGAGAAAAGTCATTCATAAAAAAAAAAGTGTGGGGGTCCCCCCAAATTCAATTACCAGGCCCTTCGGGTCTGATATGGATATTAAGGGGAACCCCGCGTCAAATAACAAAAATAAATAATGTGGGGTTCCCCCCAAATATCCATTCCAGACCTTTCAGGGACAGTTCTAAGCACGGGAAACAAGCGCTACTTTACAGGCATACTATACACAATACCCCCCCCCCCCCCCCAGGTACAACATTTAAATGAATATTTCAATTTTATTGTTTCACTTTTAGCATTATTAAAATCCCTGCTCCCGAAAAAACTGCAGTTTTTAAATCTTTTTTTTGCATTGATACATGTCCCAGGTCCCCAAATACTTTTTAGGACAATAACTTGCATATTAGCCTTTAAAATTAGTACTTTAGATTTCAAACATTTGAGTCCCATAGACTTTAACAGGGTTCTAAAGTTCACAAGAACTTGCCGCGAACACCCCAAATTGTTCGCTGCTTGGCGAACAGGCAATGTTCGAGTCGAACATGAGTTCAACTCGAACTCGAAGCTCATCCCTACTCCCTGGCCAATCACGACATACTTCTGGGTTCCAATCGTCCAGAAGGAGAAAGCCTGTGTCCTCACTGGAGCGGTCCCTGCCTCTGTGTCTCCTCCCACAGGATGATCACCGCTGGATGTGCCAGTGTCTGGGGGGGGGGGTGCTGCGGGGTGATCGCCACTGGCCACTTCCCTCACTTTTGGTAGGATTTACTCACACTTCCTGTTTGGCTATGAACAGGAAGCGAAGAGAAATCTCTGCAATGGGACACAGATTGCAAAAAAAATTAAAACTAACAGGGGATTTAACAAGGGCCGTCTTTTAGGCAGGGCAAAAGGGGCAGCTGCACTGGGCACTGTTATTGTTGTGGGGCCAAAGCAGCTGCCTCATACTTGCCAACTATCCCAGTTTAAATTACCTTATCCCTTGAAGTTTTAGTCCTGTGCTGTGTCCTGATATCTCAGTATGAAGTGCTGCTACTAATGCTGCCCAGCTCTGTCCTATTGTGTACAGATGACTCACCTGCACACCCTATGTTTATATGTAAATAACCGTCATTCATATGTAAATAACGGGAGCATTCATATGTAAATAGCAGCGATTGGCGGCATTTATATGTAAATAAAGGAGGCATTCATATGTATATCACTCCCCTCTACAGTAAGGGGAAGATGTGCTGTAACCTCTAGCAACCAATCAGTGAGCAGTATTACTGTACAGTAATCTCTAGCAACCAATCAACAAGCAGAAATCATGTACTGTAACCTCTAGCAACTAATCAGTGACCTGTAATGTGTACTGTAACCTTTAGCAACTAATCAGTGACCTGTAATGTGTACTGTAACCTCTAGCAACTAGTCAGTGACCTGTAATGTGTACTGTAACCTCTAGCAACTAATCAGTGACCTGTAATGTGTACTGTAACCTCTAGCAACTAATCAGTGACCTGTAATGTGTACTCTAACCTCAAGCAACCAGTCAGTAAGTGGTAATGATATGCTGTAATCTCTGGTGGCAACCAATCGCAATCACTGCCTGATCTGATACAGTAAACTGATTTTAAGTCTAGCTGATATTTATTGTTTGTCTCAGAGCAGGTGGAGAGCGACATTGCATGGGGGGGGGGGGGGGGGCAGTATATTTTTGCCCAGGATCCAATCAATATTAAAGATGGCCCTTGATATAACCCTCCCTTACTCTGTCCAAAAATAGAAAAATATCTATTTTCACAATACTGTGTCTTCCTCTTACCTTATCCACGCTGCAGGAAAGCTACCAAAGTAGTTCCAAATTTCACCCATCACGGCGGGCAAGTTGTGCCAACCTTAAGGTTTACATAGGGTTTTATTAGGGAAAACCTCATACCTGGACCTGTAGAAGACTGCCAGAAACTTTTTGTGCCGCGTATGTATTAGTACACCAAAGTCTGGATCCCAGAACTCAGACCTCCGCAGAGAGACATTACAGGCAAACCTTGTTTCTTCTCAACACAAGGCCCGGGTACCAACCATCTTAGGCCTTTGATATCAGCCCGGGTTATACTGTAGCTCCTAGGTCTCCGCAGCCAGACCATCAAAAGAGCTCGTTCCTTCTTAGCACATGTTGAACGTGACCAACCACCTTAACACTGGCGAAAAAACTGAGGTACTCTCCATTTGGGAGGGGTTATATAGGGGGAGGAACTTAATTTTAATTGGGTTTGCCAGTGACCAATCACCTGTGGTGACTACATAACCCATTAATTATTTAAGACTCTGTGTCCCGTGATGTATGATCAAGAAATATCTATTTTCACAATACTGTGTGTTGCTTTGGGTCAAATTGCCATCTGCTATGTGAAAAGATAAAACCGTTCCCTCTCTTTCCCAGGACACCTACTTCCTGTCGGTAAAGGCGCTCTACACAGTTGGATACAGCACTTCTCTTGTGGCACTCACCACCGCCATGGTCATCCTGTGCCGCTTCAGGTAAGGCTCTTGGGTCCTTTCCCATATGTACCTTTCAACATCTGCCCAGTGTGATGGTTCACGTCCGGCCCATCCCTACACACGTTCTCCACATCACAGGATCTCCGGGAATGAAGAAAAAACAGAGCACCAGGGTCACATCGTGTCCAATCCTTTACCAGGGTTCTTTATTGTAATTAAAAACGTTCAGAAACATGTATAAAAACTGGAATTCACAGAACTCCAAATCCCACAATTTAATATGGGATCATGTACTGTAGGTGTGGTGATGTCACAACTTACGCCCTACACACGTTTTGTCAAAAATGACGTAATCAGGGGCCTTTCGTAATAGCCTCGCTCCTTTACCCCATGTGTGCTTTACAGGCCCTGTTCTCTCATGTGCCATGTACCACATTACTCTTTTAGCAACGCTCATGCAAATGTAACACAGTTCCAACCCTAACCGACAAAGTTATACGGGTTGTAAAGGTACATATTTTTTCCCTAAATATCTTCCTTTACCTTAGTGCAGTCCTCCTTCACTTACCTCACCCTTCGATTTTGCTTTTAAATGTCCTTATTTCTTCTGAGAAATCCTCACTTCCTGTTCTTCTGTCTGTAACTAAACACAGTAATGCAGGGCTTTCTCCCTGGTGTGGAGTGTCGTACTCGCCCCCTCCCTTGGACTACAGGAGAGTCAGGACGCCCACCAACACACAGCTCCTTTCTCTATCTGCAACGTAGAGAGTATCCTGACTTGGCTGCTCGCCCCCTCCCCTCTCAAGAGGCTTTCTCCACACCAGGGAGAAAGCCTTGCATTACTGTGTGGAGTTACAGACAGAAGAACAGGAAGTGGGGATTTCTCAGAAGAAATAAGGACATTTAAAAGCAAAATCGAAGGGTGAGGTAAGTGAAGGAGGACTGCACTAAGGTAAAGGGAAATATTTAGGGAAAAAAACATTCTCCTTTACAACCCCTTTAAGACTGCCCAGGCATACCTTAATAGGTGTAATCCATAACTGATGTCCTCCAAAGCTGGCAGATTCACCCGAAACTCCAGTGTCTCGTGGAATTACATGATGCAGCAGCCTTTTCTCAGTATCTCATTTGCAGACTCTCCCTCTGGACTTAGTCTTCCCCCTTAATATACAGTGGAACCTTGGATTACGAGCATAATCCGTTCTAGGAGAATGCTTGTAATCCAAAGCACTCGCATATTAAAGCGAGTTTCCCCATAGAAGACAATGGAAACTAAGATAATTTGTTCCGCATTGACTTCTATTGCATGCAATAACGCATGTGGCCAGCGGTGGGGGGGGGGGCGCCGGAGAGCCTTACAAATAATTAGGGACAGCTTGGCTTGGGAACGGAGTATTTCCGAGTGATTCTAAGTACTTCCGAGTGATTCTGTCACGTACCTGGTAGGAGTCTGAAATGACGAGGTCGGCCTCTCTTGTATCTCCAGCCCAAGCCCCACTGGAGGTGGAACAGATGGTCAGGATAAATGTTGCGTACTTGTAAGTGGAGTTGCAGGCTTGTAGGTGCAGGCAGAGCATCCAGTAGGGAGCTGGACCCAGGGCAGCTGAGAGGATGGATAGCCAGCACAGGCATCCTGAGACATCGTTGAGCCAAGCAGGAGACAGGAGCAAGTTGACAAGGATAGCCGGGTTCAGTAACATGCAGGCAGAGAGGTAACAAGGCATAAGCAGAAGCAGAAGCAAGGTCAGATGGGAAGCCAGGATCAGGAACCAGTAATCAGAGTAATCAGAGTCCAAAAGCAGGGTCGCGGAAAGCCAAGGTTCAGCAACAGGAATCAAGCCAGGTTTAACAGAGTTCAGATTATCAGGACACAGCTGAAGACCAGTCAGCACTTTTCGGAAGTCAGGGCATCCTTTAACCACTTAAGACCCGGACCAATATGCTGCCAAATGACCCAAGGGGTTTTTGTGATTCGGCACTGCGTCGCTTTAACAGACAATTGCGCGGTCGTGCGACGTGGCTCCCAAACAAAATTCACGTCCCTTTCTTCCCACAAATAGAGCTTTCTTTTGGTGGTATTTGATCGCCTCTGCGATTTTTATTTTTTGCGCTATATACAAAAATAGAGCGAAATTTTTGAAAAAAACACAATATTTTTTACATTTTGTTATAAGAAAAATCAATAAACTAAATTTTAGTCAAACATTTAGGCCAAAATGTATTTAGCCGCATGTCTTTAGCTACCTAGTGGGAACAGCGACACTAATACAGCGATCAGAAAAATGATCGCTTAGTGATGCTGGCAACAGGGAGTGAAAGGGTTAACTAGGGCGGTGATCAAGGGGTTAAAACTTTATTAGGGGGGGTACGGGGGCTACCCAGGACCTAACACTAACTGACTGTCACACTGCCTGTCACACTGACACTAAATACAGTAATCATACATGTATGATTACTGCATTCAGTGACACTGTGACAGGGGGAGGGGGGGCGATCGGGGGGGTTAAATGTGCCTATATGTAGTGTGTGTCAGTGTAGTGTTAGTGCAGGACTTACTTGTGTTGTGATCTCTCCTCAGCGGTGGTTGAAAAAAACGCCGAGGGAGAGATCACATCGCTTCCTCCTTCCTGTGTTTACACAGGAGAAAGTGACAGGGCGAGTAGGCGCGCGCATTGGCTGGGAGCGATCCGGAGGGGGCGGCCAAAAACGAATAGCCGCCCCCTCTTGTCGGATCGCTCCTACAGCCGCGCGGACCGCCGCATGTATGGGGGGGGGGCGTCCGATCGGACCCCCGAACCCCCCCTAGGCACCAACGTATATATACGTTGATGTGCCTGTCGGTGCCATTCTGCCGACGTAAATGTACATGCGGCGGTCCTTAAGTGGTTAAATAGGCCATCGGGCGCATTCTAACAGTTCTCTTACAGATTTCAAGTATTTCCAAATGGCTCCAAACTGTTTTGAGTGTCCCCGGCTCCCCCGCACCTGTAGCCAAATGCGGTACGGCACACCCCATTAGCTTGAATTCTGCTCATTTTGCCAGACAACACTCGCAAAACCGAGTCAGTTTTTTGTTTTTTTTAAAGTTGCTCGCCTTTTTAAAACTCTTCTTAACCGCATTATTCATAAACCAAGGTTCTACTGTATATGCACTGGGAAGGAAAGCACTGGCCAAAAAGCCCAAAAAAAGAGTCCAGACACAATTAACTACTTCTCAGACTGGGCGGACCAACTAGCTTAACTGATACAAAGACAGAGCTGTGCCGCTCCAGGTGGGAACGATTGCTCCCTTCAACCCTGTGGTGCAGGTCCAGTCCGCAACCTGGATAAGATCCAATGGTTCAAGAAAGAGCTAATGGGTCAAGAAAGGTTGACCGCACTCCCAAGACCACACTCATAAGAGCCAATGGTTCAAGAAAGAGCCAATGGTTCAAAAAAGGTTGACTACTTTCCAAGACCACACTCATAAGAGCCAATGGTTCAAGAAAGGTTGACTACTTTCCAAGACCACACTCATAAGAGCCAATGGTTCAAAAAAGAGCCAATGGTTCAAGAAAGAGTCAATGGTTAAAGAAAGGTTGACCACACTCCCAAGACCACACTCATAAGAGCCAATGATTCAAGAAAGCGCCAATGGTTATAGAAAGGTTGGCCACACTCCCAATACCACACTCATAAGAGCCAATGGTTCAAGAAAGAGCCAATGGTTAAAGAAAGGTTGACCACACTCCCAAGACCACACTCATAAGAGCCAATGGTTCAAGAAAGGTTGACTACTTTCCAAGACCACACTCATAAGAGCCAATGGTTTAAGAAAGGTTGACTACTTTCCAAGACCACACTCATAAGAGCCAATGGTTCAAAAAAGAGCCAATGGTTCAAGAAAGAGTCAATGGTTAAAGAAAGGTTGACCACACTCCCAAGACCACACTCATAAGAGCCAATGATTCAAGAAAGCGCCAATGGTTATAGAAAGGTTGGCCACACTCCCAATACCACACTCATAAGAGCCAATGGTTCAAGAAAGAGCCAATGGTTCAAGAAAGTTTGACCACTTTCCAAGACCACACTCATAAGAGCCAATGGTTTAAAAAAGAGCCAATGGTTCAAGAAAGAGTCAATGGTTAAAGAAAGGTTGATCACACTCCCAAGACCACGCTCATAAGAGCCAATGGTTCAAGAAAGAGCCAATGGTTCAAGAAAAGTTGACCACTTTCCAAGACCACGCTCATAAGAGCCAATGGTTCAAGAAAGAGACAATGGTTCAAAAAAGAGCCAATGGTTAAAGAAAGGTTGACCACACTCCCAAGACCACACTCATAAGAGCCAATGGTTCAAGAAAGGTTGACCACACTCCCAGGTATGAAGCAGTGGTGATTACTTTATTGAAGATAAAAATCCATCAAGAGACATCATGACATCATGAGAGCTCTATGCAGGCATGGCAAGATTAACGTGTTTCACGTGTTTCCTTAGTCATAATCTGATTATGATTACGCAAACCTTGATTCGTGAAACGCGTTAATCTTGCCATGCCTGCATAGAGGTCTCATGATGTCATGATGTCTCTTGATGGATTTTTATCTTCAATAAAGTAATCATCACTGCTTCATACCTGGGAGTGCGGTCAACCTTTCTTAAACCATTTTACTCCTTGTAGGCAGCTGCCTACAAGTTTATACATGTACCCAATTTTTTTATTTTTTTTAATGCATAACCTAATAAACTTTACGTGTGTGTTCCAGGAAGCTTCACTGTACGCGCAACTTCATCCACATGAATCTTTTTGTATCATTCATCCTCCGAGCCATATCAGTCTTCATCAAAGACGAAGTCCTCTACGCCGAACAAGACAGCAACCACTGCCATGTTTCCACTGTAAGTAGTGGTAGGAACAAATTGATATATGTGTAGGTATGAATGAACAAAACAACTCCCAATGGATTGGTCCAAGACTTGAGTACCCAAATGTTCAGATATCATGGGGAAGCTCCTGAAGAATTTGAAGTACTGTATATACTCGAGTATAAGCCGACTTTTTTAGCACATTTTTTTGTGCTGGAAAAGCCCCCCTCGGCTTATACTCGAGTCCTCCTGGCGCTGTGCCCATCTGCAGCCTTATGTTCCCCCGGCGCTGTGATGTATGCAGTCTAGTTGGCGGCCGTGCAGTGTAACGAAGCCCCACCTTCTCCTCATCCTCGTCCAGGATGGGCTGAACACTGACTCACTGCTGGGAAACTGAGTCAGTGTTCCGTCGCGGACGAGGATGAGGAAAAGGCGAGGCTTTGTTATACTGCACAGCAGCCGACTAGACTGCATATATCACAGCGCCAGGAGATTTTAAGGCTGCAGGTGGGCACAGCTTCGGAATATCAGGTACTTGAGGCACGGTGAGGCTGAGGCTTGCAGATGGGCACAGTGAGGCTGAGGCTTGCAGATGGGCAAAGTGAGGCTGAGGCTTGCAGATGGGCACAGTGAGGCTGAGGCATGCAGATGGGCACAGCGCCGGGAGATCAGGTACTTGAGGCACCGTGAGGCTGAGGCTTGCAGGTGGGCACATTGAGGCTGAGGCTTGCAGATGGGCACAGTGAGGCTGAGGCATGCAGATGAAAACATCGCCGGGAGATCAGGTACTTGGGGCACAGTGACACTGAGGCATGCAGATGGGCACAGGGAGGCTGAGGCATGCAGATGGGCACAGCGCCGGGAGATCAGGTACTTGAGGCACCGTGAGGCTGAGGCTTGCAGGTGGGCACATTGAGGCTGAGGCTTGCAGATGGGCACAGTGAGGCTGAGGCATGCAGATGAAAACATCGCCGGGAGATCAGGTACTTGGGGCACAGTGACACTGAGGCATGCAGATGGGCACAGGGAGGCTGAGGCATGCAGATGGACACAGTGAGGCTGAGGCATGCAGATGGACACAGTGAGGCTGAGGCATGCAGATGGGCACAGTGAGGCTGAGGCATGCAGATGGACACAGTGAGGCTGAGGCATGCAGATGGGCACAGTGAGGCTGCAAATGGGCACAGTGAAGCTGCAAATGGGCACAATGAGGCTGTAAACGGGCACAGTGAGGCTGCAGATGGGCATTGTTGATCCTCTTTTCCACGTACAGTAGCTGCTGCATTTCTCACAGGCATTGGTACAGTGAGGCATAGGAGAAGTAAGGCATGGACACACTGAGGCATGGACATGGACACAGTGAGGCAAAGTGAGGCACAGTGAGGCATACAGATGGACACCCTAGGTTTATACTCGAGTCAACACGTTTTCCCATTTTTTTTGTGGTAAAATTGGGTGCCTCGGCTCATATTTCGGGTCGGCTTATACTCGAGTATATACGGTTTATCTAAAGCATGTGTTTTCAAATGGAACACAAACAACAATAAAAATCTCACATTCTAATCTCTAAATGTCATGGACATCTCGTGCATATAAGCTTATTGGACATTCCTTTACAAAACCATGGCCATTAATATGACGTTGCTCCCCCTTTGTGGCTATAAAAGCCACTTTTCTGGGAAGGCTTTTCAGAGTGGGAATGTGTGCCCATTCAGTCGAAAAAGCTTTTTTGAGTTCATATATTGATGTTGGACAAGAAGACCAGGCTTCCAATTTATCTCAAAGATGTTCAGTAGGGTTGAGGTCAGGACTGACGTTGGATGAAAAGACCTGGTTCACAATTGGCATTCCAGTGCATCCAATAGGTGTTCAGTTAAGTTGAGGTCAGGGCTCTGTGCAGGACACATGAGTTCCTCCACACCAAACTGGTCACACCATGTCTTTATGGAGCTATCTTTGTACATGGGGGCAAAGTCATGATGGAACAGAAAAGGTTCTTTACCAAACTGTTCCCACAAAGTTGGAAGAGCGCAATTCTCCAAGATGTCTTTATATGATGAAGCATTAACAGTGCCCTTCACTAATTTGGTGCGGTGTCCACATACAGTATATTGATCATATAATGTAGGTGTGATGTTCCAATGTTCACAATCTTTTGGCCAAAAAGTGTATGTGGTTCCTAGATAGCAGGTCAGCCAAACCCTCATTTATGCTCCTCTCTTACCATCAAGTCACCCTGGACTGTCTCAGATGCCCCTTTTGCCGGCTACAAGATCTGTGCCTTTTCATCTTAGGCCGCGTACACACGAGGGGATATGTCCGCTGAAAACGGTCCGATGGACCGTTTCAGCAGACATCTCCGCTCGTGTGTATGGGCTAGCGGACAGATTTCTCCACCCGACAGATTTCAAAGCATGCTTTGAAATCCATCCGGTGGAATCTGTCCACCCGACATGTCTGCTGGTTAGTACACTTACCAGCAGACATGTCGTCCCCCTCCGCCGCCGCGCCGCCGCCGAATGGATTCGGCGCATGCGCGGAAGTGTTTTACTTCCTGGTGCGGTGACGTGGCGGTGACGCGGCGGCGTCAACGTCACCGCCGCGTCACCGCGCCGTCCGGCGGCGGGGAATTTGATCCGATGGTGTGTACACGCCATCGGATCAAACTCCCGATCGGACATATCCGATGGAAATGGTCCGCGGACCGTTTTCATCGGATATGTCCGATCGTGTGTATGGGGCCTTAGGGTCTATTGTGGCTGGCTGCAGGGCTATCTATTGTTGCTGGCAGGGTTCTATTGCTGCTGGGAGGTATTTTGTTCCGGGAGTCTATTGCTGTTGGGGGGGGGGTCTTTTATTGCGGGGGGGGGGGGCTTTTATAGCTGTAGGGGTCTATTATTGCTGGCTGTGGGGAATCTATTTTGGTGCTTTAATTATTAACAAATTCCATACAAATGACTTGGTTCTGTATTCTCTAAAAGGGTAGCTAAGGGGGTAGAACCAAGGGACGATGCTCGGAGGTGGGTAGGGGGCGGAGACACTTAGGTAGGAGTACTTGCACCTATTCTCTGAGAAAAAAATCCCTGACTATGGGTAATAAGAAACAACACCTGATCAGACATGTATAATAAAGTAAGTATCCCATAAGCCGGAGGCCCGCTGTAGTGTGGTATGTGGCAACATCAGCTTGGGCTCCTACCAGGCCACGCCCCCAAATGTGTTTTGCTCCACCTCTTGGAGCACAATCATGGGGATCTCATCAGACATGTTCATAAACTAGGCGATGGCATCAATTAAAATTAAAGTAGATCCCTATAAATATTTTCAGCTTAGCACTTGTAGCACTGGGCTTCCTGGTTCAAATACCAACCAGAACACTACCTGCATGGAGTTTGCATGTTCTTCTCCCAATGCTTATGTGGCTTTCGTCTGACACTTCAAAGACAATGCCGATAAGTTAATTGCGGCCTCTGTCTGGCCCTAGTATGAGTATGTATGGTCTTGTGATAAAGACTATGGACTGCAATCCCCTTGAGGACATGGACTGGTGTGAATGTACAATTGGTAAATACTTGTAATAATAGAGAAAATACTTATTAATGTCTTCTCCTAATTCCAGGTGGAATGTAAAGCCGTCATGGTGTTCTTCCATTATTGCGTCATGTCCAACTATTTCTGGCTCTTCATTGAAGGACTCTACCTCTTCACTCTGCTGGTAGAGACCTTCTTTCCAGAAAGACGATATTTCTACTGGTACACAATCATCGGATGGGGTAAGTCTTTCTCTACGAAAAAAAAAAATGTCTTTAACCATTTCAATACCAGGTATTTACCTTCCTGCCCAAGCCAATATTCAGCTTTCTGCGCTGTCGTTGTTTAAATGACAATTGCGCGGTCGTGCTACACTGCACCCAAGCAGATGTTTTATCATTTTGTTCCCACAAATAGAGATTTGTGGTATTGGTGGTATTTGATCACCTTTTTGCTAAACAAATAAAAAAAAGACCAAAAAAAAGACCAAAAATTTTGTTTTTTTTCCTTTGTTTCAGTTATAAAATGTTGTAAACAAGTACGTTTTCTCCTTCACTGATTGGCACCAATGAGGTGCCACTGATGGGCACTGATAGGCAGCACTGATGGGCACTGGTAGGTGGCACTGATGGGTGTCATTAATATGCAGCACTGATGGGCATTGATAGGTGGCACTGATGAGCACTCATGGATGGCACTGATGGGCACTGATAAGCGACACTTATGGGCACTGAAAGGCTGCACTGGGGGTACCCATTGGTGGCACTGAAAGGCAGCAATGCTGGACACTGATACATGGCACTGATGAGCATCACTGATGGCACTAGCACTGGCAGGCATTGCTCATGTGCACTGATTGGCAGCTGCCTGGGCACTGATAGGCATATCCATGGTGGTCTAGGGTGGCATACCTGGTGGTCCAGTGGGGTGGCCATCCCTGGTGGTCCTGGCGGCATCCTGTTGCATCCGAGGGGGGGGGGGCTGCGCTCATAAACAATCAGCACAGACCCCCCTGTCAGGAGAGCAGCCAGTCCGCTCTCCTCTACTCGCGTCTGTCAGATGCAAGAGAGGTAAAACAGATCAACGGCTCTTCCTGTTTACATCGTGATCAGACGTGATTGAACATCCGTCAGAGGCTCTTTACCGAGATCGGAATATCGTGTGTCAGGCTGACATGCCGCAGCACCAATCACCGCAATGACGTCATATAATAAGCCAGTAAGGATAACTGAACCACCGCCCGGCCGTCATTCTGCTATAGGCCGGGCGGGAAGTGGTTAAAAAAGAATTCCAGCTTGGATCAAAGTAAGTACAGTATGTACGGGCCATACCTGTGGGATCCCTGTGGAAGCTGGAAATCATTGTAGTGGGCACCACTAATCCAGTGATCTCTACTAGCTTGTGCCACCCGGAGATGTCACCTGCTGAACCTGCCCCCTTGGACGTCATTGACTGAGGGCATGCTGGGTCATTGACGTCACAAGGGGTGGTGTCACCGATATTCACTGGTTGTTAGGGACACTGGCGGCCCCGCTCCTATGTCAGGGCTCTTAACGCTGCCTGAGCACAGCAACGTTAAGGTCCCCTGTCCCTCAAAACTGGGGTAATGCATTGGGTAAGTTAGGTGACCGCGAGGCCCCTGTGAGTGTGAGGTCTTAGGCGACCGCCTAATTTGCCTAATTAAAGAGCCGCCTCTGTACAGACTTGAGGGCAGGTTGGTGACCATGCTGTCATTGCAGTAAGGAAAAGTGAGGTCACCTACCTTCCTGGGCTGTCTTGTGTGTGTCATGTGATTGGCTGACAAACATCCCCAATCCATTGGTACAGAGCACAGTTCGGGCATATTTATCTGTGTGCCCAGAGTTCAGCGTGAGCGATGGCAGTCACTTAAAATTCTTCTCTTCTTAATTATCATCATCGCCCCAAGTTTGAAGAACGCAGCTCGCTGCTCCTCGGTACACGTTGAAGGATTTCACGTTAAGAACCCTTTAAATAATTCATCTGGTGGAGAGATTGTAGTGAGTGCAGCGCTGTATGACATAAATTTGCATTTTAATTACAAGCCTCGTATCAAGGCGCCGGGCTCCTGCCATGCTCGATTTCTGCCGCCGATCCGACTGCCACTCCGGCTTTGTATTTCAAAGAAAAAAACGCCGCCGTTCCTGATTTTCCAGAAGCCGTGTTTCTTCATCCACTGGGGGCTCTTGTCATTGGATGACTTACAATTATTTTTTAATGCTGCTTTGACTTTCAGGTGTTGGGTGAAAGCATCTGTGTGCGTGAGGAGCTTTCATCCGTTATTACCGTCTATCCTCTTTTATGGTGTCACTTCAAAGCTGAATATTTACCGAGAGCGTGATTAGCGCCGTATAATGACACCACGTTTGTGAAATCACAATAAGTAAGGCTTTCCTTCCAGATAAGGGTTGTCTTCTTCTTCTTCTTTTCTGTCTTCCTTTTTTCCTTCTTGTCTTCCTTCTTATGTCACTGTCTATCTTCTTTTATAATGTTGGTAGTGAGAGTGCAATGACACTGGGTCTGTGAAATACATACAGGAAATAAAATACATAAATGCAAAATGTGTGTGGAGGCTTTCAGATTAAGATTATCCTTTCCTTTTAAGTCCTTTTCATTCTCCTTCCTTTCCCTTCCCTTCCCTTCCTTTCCCTTTCCTTTTCACTTTTCCTTTCCTTTCATTCTTTTCCTTTTCCTTTTTCCTGTTCCCTTTCCCTTTCCTTTCCCCCTCCTTTCTTTTTATTTTCCTTTCATTCCTTTCCTTTCATTTTCCTTTCCCCTTTCCTTTGCTTTTCATTTTCCTTTCCTTTTCCTCCTTTCCCTTTCCTTTTTCCTTTTCTTTTCCCTTTTTTTCCCTTTCCTTTACTTTTCCTTTCCTTTCCCCTCCTTTCTGTTCCTTTTCCTTTCCTTTCCCTTTTCCCTTTCTTTTTCCTTTCCTTTCATTTTCCTTTTCCCTTTCCTTTCCTTTCCTTTCCTTTGCTTTTCTTTTTCCTTTCCTTTTCCTCCTTTTCCTTTCCCTTTTCCTCCTTTCCCTTTCCTTTTCCTTTTCCCTTTCCTTTCCTTTTCCTTTGCCTTTTCCTTTCCTGTCCCCTCCTTTCTGTACCTTTTTCTTTTCTTTCTCTTTCTCTTTCTCCTTTTCTTTTTCCTTTTACCATTCCCTTTCCTTTCCCTTTCTTTTTTTTATTTTCTTTTCTTTCCTCTTCCTTTTCTTTCCTTTTTCCTTTTGCTTTTCCGTTCCTTTTCTTTTCCTTTTCTTTCAAGTCCTTTTTTCATTTTCCTCCCTCTTCCTTTCCTTTCCTTTCCTTTCCTTTCCTTTTTCCTTTCCTTCCGTTTCATTTTCTTTCCATTTCCCTTTGCTTTCCTTTTGCTCTCACCTTTGCTTTCCTTTGCTCTCACCTTTCCTTTCCTTTCCTTTCCTTTTCCTTTTCTTTCCTTTTTCCATTTCTCTTTCCTTTCCAGTCCTTTTCATTTTCCTCCCTTTTCTTTTAATTTCCTTTTCCCTTTCCTTTCCATTTGCTCTCCTTTCCGTTCCTTTTTTTTTCCTTTTCTTTTTCTTCCCTTCTTCCATTTCTCTTTCCTTTCCAGTCCTTTTCATTTTCCTCCCTTTTCTTTCCTTTTCCTTTTCCCTTCTTTTCAAACATAATAAACGACCCAGTTTTTGTAAAATCTAAAAGACGAGGTTGCACCAAGTAAATAGATACCCAACATGTCAAACCTTAAATTTGCATGCCCACGTAAAATGGCTTCAAAATTCAGTTCCCTATATTTTACATAGGCCACACTTTAACCACTTAAGGACTGCCCTCTGCACATATACGTCGGCAGAATGGCACGGCTGGGCACATGCATGTACAGGTACGTCCTTTGCTAGTACCCAGCCGCGGGACTCGCGAACCCGATCGCCGCTTGAGTCCCGCGATCGGTCCCCGGAGCTATAGAACGGGGAGAGCCGTGTGTAAACACAGCTTTCCCGTTCTTCACTGTGGCGGTGCCATCGATCGTGTGATCCCTTTTATATGGTTACACAAACAATGACGTCACACCTACAGCCACACCCCCCTACAGTTGTAAACACATATGAGGTCACACATAACCCCTTCAGCGACCCCTTGTGGTTAACTCCCAAACTGCAACTGTCATTTTCACAATAAACAATGCCATTTAAAATGCATTTTTTGCTGTGAAAATGACAATGGTCCCAAAAAAGTGTCCAAATTTTCCGAAGTGTCCGCCATAATGTCGCAGTCACGAAAAAAATTGCCGCCATTAGTAGTAAAAAAAAATTTTTTGGATAAAAATGCAATAAAACTATTCCCTATTTTGTAAACGCTATAAATTTTGCGCAAACCAACCGATAAACGCTTATTGCGATTTTTTTTACCAAAAATATGTAGAAGAATACGTATCGGCCTAAACTGAGGAAAAAAAAATTAAAAATTTAAGTTAAAAGCCCCCTATAGGTCAATTGTGTGTTTGTTTTTTATAATATATTTTAGATTACTATATAGCTGTTACTATTATTATTATTGTTGTTGTTAATATTATTATTATATATTTTATAATAATATTTTGAAAGGAAATAATAAATAATTTTTCTGCTGATTATTTTGACTATTTGATTGAGATGCCCAAAACTTTCAGTATTTTCTCTCCAATATATGTTATTACTTAGATATCATTTTTTTTTTTTCATAGGCGACACTTTTAAAGCCCCCAATAGAAAATTTGTGTTTTTTTTTTTATATATAATATATTTTTTATCACTATATAGTTGTAACTAATATTATTGTTGTTGTTAATATTATTGTTAATTACTATTATTATTTCTATATTTTATAATAATATTTTGACAGGAAATAATAAAGAATTTTTCTGCTGATTATTTTGATTATTTTGATTGACCCAAAACTTTCAGTATTTTCTCTCCAATATATATGTTATTCCATAGATATCTCTTTTTTTTCCATAGGCGACACTTTAAAAGCTCCCTATAGGTCATTTGTGTTTTTTTTTTATAATATATTTTAGATTACTATATAGCTGTTACTAATATTATCATTGTTGATGTTAATATTATTATTATTTATATATTATATAGTAATATTTTAAAAGGAAATAATAAAGAATTTTCCCGACAATTTATTTAAATATTTGATTGAGATACACAAAACTTTCAGTATTTTCTCTCCTGTATATGTTATTCATTTGATATCAGTTTTATTTTTATTTATTTTTTCATATGTTTGCTAAGGGCTGATATAACTTGTACTGTTTCCTTTTTCTCTAGGAACCCCACTTATATGTGTCACTATATGGGCTGTGCTGCGACTTCACTTCGATGACCAGGGGTGTGTAATATAAATATAAATAGTTGTATGATTAATATCTACATTTATGTATTTGACTGTAAATGGTGATTTATTTTAATTTTTTTAACGACTCTCTTAGCTGTTGGGAAATGAACAACAAGTTCGCCCTCTGGTGGGTCATTAAGGGTCCAGTCATTGCCTCCATTATGGTAAGTTAAATCTTAATTATTTATATTTAATTTTCAATCAATTAAGGTCGATTTCATTTCAATAAATTTAGGTTGATTTATTTATATATATTTTGTACAAAAAAGGAAATATTTGAAGGGCTTGCAGATACATTGACTAAGTATTAGGGTTGTCCTGATACCACTTTTTTAGGACCGAGTACAAGTACCGATACTTTTTTTCCATGTACTCGCCGATACCGAATACCGATACTTTTTTTAAATGTCATGTGACAGTTTTCAAACCACAATACAGACTAAGGATATTTTCTTTAGAATTATGAAGAACTCTAACTCAAGACATTATAAAAGAATAAAAATGAGTAAAAATGAATAAAAATGTTTTTTTTTCTTGTCACGCAGTAGTAAAAAACTCAAAGAATTTTCACAGAACATGTTGATAAATACAAAAAAAAGTATTCTATTTAGGCATCGGGAGCATTTGCGCGAGTACAAGTACTCCCGCAAATACTCGGTATCGGTCCCGATACCGATACTAGTATCGGTATCTGGACAACTCTACTAAGTATAACATCTGCAGCAAGGGCAGATCCAGAGTCTTTGTCTCGGGAGGGGCACTGCCAGAAAATACAAAAAAAATGGGGTACATTTTTCAGGGAAATGGCTGATGATTGAAGCGCATTATTTCTATTATTACTTTGTTATAAAAAATGAAATGGTTCAACTCACCATACTGCAGAATCAGTGGGGGCCCCGAGTGTGTCGCTTGCCACGTCCCATGCCACACCTGGCGGATTGTCACTTGCCACGTCCCATGCCACATGTTGCGAATTGTCCCTTGCCACATCACCTGCCACACGGTATGGATTGTCACTTGCCACGTCCCATGCCACATGTTGCGAATTGTCCCTTGCCACATCACCTGCCACACGGTATGGATTGTCACTTGCCAGGTCCCATGCCAGACATTGCAAATTGTCCCTTGCCACATCACCTGCCACACGGTATGGATTGTCACTTGCCACATCCCATGCCACGTGTTGCGAATTGTCCCTTGCCACATCACCTGCCACACGGTACGGATTGTCATTTGCCATGTCCCATGCCACGCGTTGCGGATTGTCACTTGCCATGTTACCTATCATAAAATGCAGATTGTCACTTGCCACGTCACCTGCCACCAGATGCAGATTGTCACTTGCTACATCACCTGCCAATAGATGCAGATTGTCACTTGCCACGTCACCTGCCACCAGATGCAGATTGTCACTTGCTACATCACCTGCCAATAGATGCAGATTGTCACTTGCCACGTCACCTGCTAAGGGGGTCTCAGAGTCATTCAGCAGATTATCAGTCAGACAGCAGAGAGGTGATGTAATCTCTCAGCTGCCACGGCTGCCTGCACACAGTGCACAGTGTGGGTGGAACTGCAGGGATGCAGGGCGGGCGCCGGGCGATGAGAGATGATGTCATCTCTCTGCTCCCCAGCTCGCCGGCTTCCTGATTGGCCAGCAGCCCGCGCACACACTGTTTTGCACAGCTGCTCACCGACACCAACCAAGCCGTCCGCCGACTCTCTCACCCGCGGTGACTCCCATCCGCCCACTCATTCCCAGAGGGGGGCAATTTCCCCGTTGCCCCCCCTGGATCCGCCCCTGATCTGCAGACATATTCACCATTATATGTTCTTCAGTAAAAAAACAAAGGTTCTATCTGTAAAATTTGCTGCATTCATAACGGGAGGAACGTTATATTTCCTAGACATACGCCTAATGCCGCGTACACACGATCATTTTTCGGCATGAAAAAAACTTTGAGCCAGATTCAGAAAGTATTTACGTCGGCGTATCTATAGATACGCCGCGTAAATACTAAGAATAGCCGGCGTATCTTTTTTCTGTATTCAGAAAACAAGATACGCCGGCTTTCTTCTAAGATACGAGCGGCGTAATTCGCTTACACCGTCGTATCTTAAAGCGGAGTTCCACCCAAAAATTGAACTTCCGCTTATCCCACTCCTCACCCCCTTACATGCCACATTTGGAAGGTTGCCGGACAAGCTATTGTGTCATACACATGGCACGGCTGAGGGCTCCTTTCGCCAGTTTTATGTGGAGCAGGGGCGTACTGACAATTTATGGGGCCCCCGGGCAGTAGGAGATTATGGGGCCCCCGGGCAATAGGAGATTATGGGGCCCCCGGGCAATAGGAGATTATGGGGCCCCCGGGCAATAGGAGATTATGGGGCCCCTGGGCAAGAGGATATTATGGGGCCCCTGGCCAAGAGGATATTATGGGGCCACACAGTATACACATACACACACTGAAAAGGTACTGGAGAGGTGGGGCAGCTATAATCTTGGGATTTTTAGACCAAAAGGATGTCGGTAAGGGACATTTTAGGGACAGATGTAAAAAAAAACATTTTTACACACTGTCCCTGGTTTTACTGAGGCTGGCAACCCTGATGGGGCCCCCTAGTGGCAAGGGGCCCTCAGGCAGTGCCCGAATGGTCAGTCCACCCCTGATTTTGAAAAAAAAACACAGAATATGTTTTACTTTTTGCTATAATAAAAATCCAATTTTTTTAAAAAATATATTTTTTTTTCTCAGTTTAGGCCGATACGTATTCTACATATTTTTGGTAAAAAAAACAATCGCAATAAGCCTATAGTAATTGGTTTGCGCAAAGGTTATAGTGGCTAGGAAATAAGGGATAGAATTCTGACAATTTTTTTTTTTTTTTTTTTTACTAGTAATACGGCGATCTGCGAATTTTGTCAGGACTGCGATATTGCGACGGACACATCGGACACTTTTGATACATTTTTGGGACCATTCACATTTATACAGCGATCAGTGCTATAAATATGCACTAATTACTGTATAAATGTGACTGGCAGTGAAGGGGTTAACACTAGGGGGTGAGGAAGGGGTTAAATGTATTGCCTGGGTGTGTTCTAACTGTGTGGGGGGAGGGGGGTGACTGGGGGAGGTGACCGATGCTGTGTCCCTATGTACAAGAGAAACAGCATCTGTCTCCTCTCACTGACAGGACGTGGAGCTGTGTGTTTACATACAGAGCTCCACGTCCCTGCTCTAAATCTGCCGATCAGCGGGTACCTGGCGGACATCGCGACCGCCAGGCACGCGCATCGGCATCGCGGGGACGCGCCGGGTGCGCGCGCGCGCCCCCCAGTGGCCGGAGAAAACGATGCCGTCAATTGACGGCAGCTTGGATATTCAGATCCCCTAAGCCGCCGTCAATTGACGATGAGCGGGGCCACAAGTGGTTAATATGCAGTGCCTTGAAAAAGTATTCATACCTCTTGAAATTTTCCACATTTTGTCATGTTACAACCAAAAACATGAATCTATTTTATTGGGATTTTATGTGATCGACCAACACAAAGTGGCACATAATTGTCAAGTGGAAGGAAAATGATAAATGGTTTTCAAAATGTTTTACAAATAAATATGTAAAAAATGTGTGGTGTACATTTGTATGGCGCCCCCCTGAGTCAATACTTTGTAGAACCCCCTCTCTCTGCAATTACAGCTGCAAGTCTTTTTGGGGATGTCTCTACCAGCTTTGCACATCTAGAGAGGGACATTTCTGCCCATTCTTCTTCTTTGTAAAATATCTCAAGCTCTGTCAGATTGGATGGAGAGCGTCTGTGATCAGCAATTTTTAAGTCTTGCCACAGATTCTCAATGTGATTTAGGTCTGGACTGTGACTGGGCCATTCTAACACATGAATATGCTTTGATATAAACCATTCCATTGTAGCTCTGGCTGTACTTTAGGGTCGTTGTCCTGCTGGAAGGTGAACATCCCCCCCCCGTCTTAAGTCTTTGCAGACTCTAATAGGTTTTCTTCTATGGTTGTCCTGTATTTGGCTCCATCCATCTTCCCACCAACTCTGACCAGCTTCTCTGTCCCTGTTGAAGAAAAGCATCCCCACCACATGATGATGCCACCACCATGTTTCACAGTGGGGATGGTGTGTTCAGGGTGATGTGCAGTGTTAGTTTTCTCCCACACATAGCGTTTTGCTTTTAGGCCAAAAAGTTACATTTGGGTCTTATCTGACCAGAGCACCTTCTTCCACATGTTTGCTGTGTCCCCTCCCCCACATGGCTCCTCACAAACTGCAAACAGGACTTCTTATGTCTTTCTTTCTCCAATGTCTTTCTTCTTGTCACTCTTCCATAAAGGACAGATTTGTGGAGAGCACCACTAATAGTTGTCCTGTGGACAGATTCTCCCCCCTGAGCTGTGGATCTCTGCAGCTCCTCCAGAGTTATCATGGGCCTCTTGGCTGCTTCTCTGATGAATGCTCTCCTTGCCCGGCCCGGTCAGTTTAGGTGGACGGCCATGTCTTGGTAGGTTTGCAGTTGTGCCATACTCTTTCCATTTTCGGATGATGGATTGAACAGAAGCTCTGTGAGATGTTCAAAGCTTGGAAGATTTTTTAATAACCCAACCCTGCTTTATACTTCTCCACAACTTTATCCCTGACCTGTCTTTAATACTCTGACCAGTTCAGCCATAAATATGTATAAATGGTTTGTATTCCATATCCATTTTTATATTCTGTTCAATAAAATACAAAAGTAAAAAAAAATCGCAATAAGCGTTTATTGATTGGTTTGTGCAAAATTTATAGCGTCTACAAAATAGGGGAGGATAGTTTTATGGCATTTTTATTGATATTTTTTTTACTAGTAATAGCGGCGATCAGCGATTTTTATCGGTACTGCGACAATATGGCGGACACTTCGGACACTTTTGACACATTTTTGGGACCATTGGCATTTTTATAGTGATCAGTGCTATAAAAATACCACTGGCAGGGAAGGGGTTAACACTAGGGGGCGAGGAAGGGGTTAATTATGTTCCCTAGGTGTGTTCTAACTGAAGGGGGGGTGGGACTGACTAGGGGAAATGACAGATCGCTGGTCATACATTGTATGAACAGACAATCAGGCATTTCTCCCCCTGACAGGACCGGGAGCTGTGTGATCGCGCCTGCCGGGGACACGCGTCGGGATCAGGGGCGAGAGGGGGGGGCGCACGTGCCCCTATTGGCTGATTCGCATGATGACGTAATATTACATGATCTCGTGAAGGCGAGCTGACCAGCCGCCGTAAAACTGCGGCGGCTGGTCGGCAAGCGGTTAAACAGAATTTATTCATTAATCAAACATGGACAAATACAGTATGTTACTAATTAAATAAGAGAATCCACTATCTATACTACAATTATACCCCCGGTATCAATATTTTAATCTCCGGATATTATATAAAATGATACTATATAAATAAAAATATATATATATTTTGGCTTCTTGAGATAATTGCTGCCCCTTGTGGACCGTTTCCTGTATTACATCTAATACTTTACATTTCTCAACAGATCAACTTTGTGCTGTTTGTTGGCATAATAATTATTCTGGTGCAGAAGCTGCAGTCCCCAGACATAGGAGGCAACGAGTCCAGTATATATCTGTAAGTATATCACCCCCCCCCCCCCCGTATCTCTTCTGACACCCAATGACCTGCTGTGATATGGATACTGAGTATTGATTGTTCTGGGCAACCCTAAATATATAATTCAAATTGTATATTATGATATATAGATCTCATTCCTTACACCTGTCTACACCTATCATAGTGAACCAACAAAATATAACCAAGCATTCATGGTCTGTTACTTTAACCACTTCTATACCAGACTGTAATACCCGATTCATTGCCTGGCTGTTTTTCAGTGCTGTGATACTTTGACTAACAAGTATTCTGTGCCCAAATGAATTTTAGATTTATTTTTATTTATTTATTTTTTTAGACAGATTTTTCTTATTTATAACCACCTTGCTTTTTTAATAACAACCATTTAAAAATAAAATTTAATATATATACTATTTTTAAATGGCACTCAATACACACCTACCGCTCCACTTTTTTAAAGCATATGAGAGCATGTTAAGCTTAAAAATTAAAATGTTATTAACGTAATTATTGTGTTATGTTTAAAAAATATGTGTAACCCAGTTTGGAAACCATTGTCTCCTCTCTGTCTTAAATATAATTCATTAGAGTAATATACTATTATATATATATATATATCTATATATACTGTATATATATATCTATATATATATAGATATATATATATATATATATATATATATATATATATATATATATATATTTATAGATATATCTATATATATCTATATATATATCTATATATATATATATATATATATAGATATATATATATATATATATATATATATATAGATATATATAGATATATATAGATATATATATATATAGATATATATATATATATATCTATATATATATATATATATATATATAGAGATATATATAGATATATACTGTATGTATATAGATATATAGATAGATATATACAGTTTAAATGTAGATTATTAAATAAATATAATATACTATTAAATAAAGCCATATATACGGATTGTGTGTGTATATCTATCTATATATATATATATATATATATATATCTATATATCTATTATTTTGCCCACTAGGTGACGCCTAAATCATATCATATCATATATATATATATTATGATCTAAGCGCCATCTAGTGGGCAAAATCCAGTATGCTGTAGTATTATCAATCTGGATCAAAGGGAATTTTGGACACTAGATGGCGCTTCGATCAGATGAGATAGTTCTATACCAGTGGTCTCCAAACTCCAGGCCAGGGTCGGAATCAGCCCTTTGCTTGTGTTTAACCAGCCCTTGGAGCACTTTTCCCTCCCACTGATACAAGACCCTATTTTTTTTTCACTGACACCAACAATGGGGTATTATTCCTGGTTTTGACATCAGCAATGGGTAACTATTTCTCTCATTGTCGCCAACGATGGGGTAAAGGTCCTCAAACCAATGATAGGACACTATTCTTCCCACTGACACTATTGATGAGACACTATTTCTTCCATTGATGGGACATTATTTCTTCCACTTACATCAATGATGGGGCACTATTGCTCACACTGACAGCAATGATGGGGCTCCATTCCTCCTACTGACACCACTAATGGGACACTATTCTTCCCACTGAAACTATTGATGAGACACTAATCGTCCCATTGATGGGACACTATTCCTCCCACGGACAATGTTGATGAGACACTATTCCTCCCATTGAGGGGTCACTATTCCTCAGTGGCGTCACTAGGGTTGGTGTCACCTGGTGCCTGTAAAACATGGTGTCACCCCACCCCTCCCCCCATCGTCTAAGGAACTATGTGCAGAGTGCCCCTCACCCCCATATACCCCCTCCTAGCACAATTCCTATTTCTCCTTCCCTCATCCCCCCTCTCAGCACAAATCCCCCCTCCCCCAATATTCCCCCTCTTAAAATTCTTCACCCCCATATGCCCTCTTCCAGTACAATAACCCCCTCTCAGCACATTACTTCCCCTCCATTTCCCCCCTACCAGCACAAGTCATCACCCCCTTTCAGCACAAATTCCCCTTCTCAATACAAAATGCCCCCATATCCCTCGTCCCAGTATAAATCCCCCCCAAACCCTGCACAGATCCCCCCTCAGCACAAATCATCCCCCCATCTCCCTGCACAGATCCCCCTCAGCATAAATCATCCCCCATCTCCCTGCACAGATCCCCCTCTCAGCACAAATCATCCCCCCATCTCCCTGCACAGATCCCCCTCTCAGCACAAATCATCCCCCCATCTACCTGCACAGATCCCCCTCTCAGCACAAATCATCCCCCCATCTCCCTGCACAGATACCCCTCTCAGCACAAATCATCCCCCCATTTCCCTGCACAGATCCCCCTCTCAGCACAAATCATCCCCCATCTCCCTGCACAGATCCCCCTCTCAGCACAAATCATCCCCCCATCTCCCTGCACAGATCCCCCTCTCAGCACAAAACATCCCCCCATCTCCCTGCACAGATCCCCCTCTCAGCACAAATCATCCCCCCATCTCCCTGCACAGATCCCCCTCTCAGCACAAATCATCCCCCCATCTCCCTGCACAGATCCCCCTCTCAGCACAAATCATCCCCTCATCTCCCTGCACAGATCCCCCCTCAGCACAAATCATCCCCCCATCTCCCTGCACAGATCCCCCTCAGCATAAATCATCCCCCATCTCCCTGCACAGATCCCCCTCTCAGCACAAAACATCCCCCCATCTCCCTGCACAGATCCCCCTCTCAGCACAAATCATCCCCCATCTCCCTGCACAGATCCCCCTCTCAGCACAAATCATCCCCCCATCTCCCTGCACAGATCCCCCTCTCAGCACAAATCATCCCCCCATCTCCCTGCACAGATCCCCCTCTCAGCACAAATCATCCCCCCATCTCCCTGCACAGATCCCCCTCTCAGCACAAATCATCCCCCCCATCTCCCTGCACAGATCCCCCTCTCAGCACAAATCATCCCCCCATCTCCCTGCACAGATCCCCCTCTCAGCACAAATCATCCCCCCATCTCCCTGCACAGATCCCCCTCTCAGCACAAATCATCCCCCCATCTCCCTGCACAGATCCCCCTCTCAGCACAAATCATCCCCCCATCTCCCTGCACAGATCCCCCTCTCAGCACAAATCATCCCCTCATCTCCCTGCACAGATCCCCCCTCAGCACAAATCATCCCCCCATCTCCCTGCACAGATCCCCCTCAGCATAAATCATCCCCCATCTCCCTGCACAGATCCCCCTCTCAGCACAAAACATCCCCCCATCTCCCTGCACAGATCCCCCTCTCAGCACAAATCATCCCCCATCTCCCTGCACAGATCCCCCTCTCAGCACAAATCATCCCCCCATCTCCCTGCACAGATCCCCCTCTCAGCACAAATCATCCCCCCATCTCCCTGCACAGATCCCCCTCTCAGCACAAATCATCCCCCCATCTCCCTGCACAGATCCCCCTCTCAGCACAAATCATCCCCCCCATCTCCCTGCACAGATCCCCCTCTCAGCACAAATCATCCCCCCATCTCCCTGCACAGATCCCCCTCTCAGCACAAATCATCCCCCCATCTCCCTGCACAGATCCCCCTCTCAGCACAAATCATCCCCCCATCTCCCTGCACAGATACCCCTCTCAGCACAAATAATCCCCCCACCACCCCGGGAGATCTCCTTCGAGTGTGTGTCGGCATCTGCAGACATCTCCTGCGGGGTGTCCCCGTATCACGGCTGACATGCGGCTGGCCAGGAACAGCTAGGAGCAGCTAAAGTGTCAGCCATCACTGAGCTGGAGACCCGGGGACACCCCGCAGGAGATGTCTGCAGATGCCGACACACACACTCGAAGGAGATCTCCCGGTGCTCTGACACTGCTAACAGGCAGCCGGCTGGGACAGATAGGACTGGGAGCTGCTAAAGTGTCGGCCGTTGCGATCGCTGCGCTGGGGACCGGAGGACACCCCGCAGGAGATGTCGGCAAATGCTGACACACTATAGTAGCTCACTGCGCCCGAGAATGAAGCCCCGCTCTTGCCCCTGCCTAGTCCCGGCCCCTGGTGTCACCCCTCTGGCGGGTGTCACCCGGTGCGGCCCGCACCCTCAGCACCCCCATAGCAATGCCGCTGCTATTCCTCCCATTAATGAGACACTATTCCTCCCATTGATGGGGCACTATTCCTCCCACTGATACCATTGATGGGACACTATATCTTCCACTTACACCAATGATGGGGCACTATCCCTCCCACTGATACCATTGATGGGACACTATTCCTTCCAGTTACACCCAAGATGGGTCACTATTTCTCCTACTGACACCACTGATGGGACACTATTCTTCCCACTGACACTATCAATGAGACACTATTCCTACCATTTATGGGACACTATTCCTCCCACAGACACCAATGATGGGGCTTTATACCTCCCACTGACTCCCATGATGGGGCACTATTTCTCCCACTGATACCAACGATAGGGCACTATTTCTCCCACTGACACCAACGATAGGGCACTATTCCTCCCACTGACACCAATGATGGGACACTATTTCTCCCACTTACACCAATGATGGGGCACTATTCCTCCCACTGACACCAACGATAAGGCACTATTTCTCCCACTGACATCAATGATGGGGCACTATTTCCCCCACTGACACCAATGATGGGGCACTATTTTCCCCACTGACACCAATGATGGGGCACTATTTCTCCCACTGACACCAATGATAGGGCACTATTCCTCCCACTGACACCAACGATAGGGCACTGTGCGGCAGCAGGAGATCGCCGCTGTGATCTGGGCACTGGTGAAGCTGCATCTGACAGGCACTGGTGAGGCTGCATCTGACAGGCACTGGTGAGGCTGCATCTGACAGGCACTGGTGAGGCTGCCATTGGCAGACAGGCTGCCTCTGACAGGCACTGGTGAGGCTGCATCTGACAGCCACTGGTGAGGCTGCACCTGACAGGTAAGCTGCATCTGCCAGGCTGGCTACATCTGTGCAATTATGGGGCACAATCCCTCTCAGTAATATCAATGATAGGAACCTAGTTCTTAAACTGGTACCAATGATGGGGCACTACTCATTTTACTGATACCAATGATGGGACACTATCCCTTTAAATTAATGATGGGACACTATTCCTTCAACTAATTTTGATGAGGGGGCACTATTCCTCCCACTGATACGAATGATGGGGCACTATTCCTCCTACTGATACTGATGATGGGGCACTATTCCTCAAGCTAATACCAATTATGTAGCACTATTTATCCAACTAACATCAATGATGGGGCACTATCCCTCCAATTAATATAAATAATGGGGTTATATTCCTCCAACTAGTACCAATGATGTGGCACTATCCATCCAATTTATACCAATGATGGGGCACTATTGCTTCAACTTATACCATTGATAGAGCACTAGTTCTTCCACTAATGCCAATGATGGGGCACTATTCCTCCAATTAATAATAGTTGTTTTGCACAAATATGGGCATATTTAGGCAATGATTTCACCCCTATCACCAACCTTTTGCTTATTTGCTTAGGGATTCCTGCCGGGTGACATCGATGGTTGTTAAGGATGTGGTGGGTGCAAGTCCCCTCTACTTCCTTCGCAATCATTGACAGACAAAATGCTGTCAGGTTCATTCCCCCCGTACCCCCCAACATCCCAAATGTTAGGTGATCCTAACAGCAAGTGTTCAGTTCAGTCCAAACCTACCAATCAGCTCGTCCCTATATGTATCATCCTGCATATGGTGTCCCTTTAAAAACTAAAAAAATAAAAAAATTCCCCGTCAGGAAATAAATATTTGTTGCAGCTGATAGCGGGAAGGTGCTTGTCGCTCGGTATTCCGGCTCCCTAAATGTCAGGAAAATGTCACACCGGTTAACAAGATGTGGGTGGTGTCTGCTCACATTTCAGCAGGACGCGGCGCGTTCACTTAGTGCGCTTCTGGGAGCTCACAGATCTTCCCTAATCATCTAATTGGAGGGATAATTGATTTCGTCTGCCAGGTTTGCACACAGCGCATTGTACATTTTGCATTACAATTTCCCAAGTTGATTTGTTTTTATATTTGACTTTGAACACAATTTAGGAAATAAAATCGTGATCTGAATTTTTCGGTTTTCATTAACCTCTTCATGCCAGGCGTACACACAAGGCCTTATCGCTGAGAGGCCGCACATATGTGTAAAACAATGCTGTGCCAAGAATGCCGTAACATACTAAAGGCAATTAGGCTGTTTACATTTGAAGAGAAGTTGCACTTAGAGCAGGAATTTTCTTCAGTGATAACCCTACTTCCCTAACCGTAACCTCAACCCTAACCCTATCCTCAACTCTAAACACTACCCTGCTACCCCAACCTCAACCCCAACCCTAACCCTACCCTACTAACTCCAACCTTAACCACACCCAACTAACCCCAATCATAACCCTAACCCATCCCACTAACCCCAACCCTAACCCTATCCTCAACTCTAAACTCAACCCTATCCCCAATCCCAACCTGCTAACCCCAACCCAACCCCAACCCTACCCTGCTAATCCTAACCCTACCCTACTAACTCCAACCCTAACCACACCTAACTAACCCCAATCATAACCCTAACTCTATCCTACTAACCCCAACCCTATCCCCAATCCTACCCCACTAACCCAACCCTATGCAAAATCCATAACACTATTCCACTAACCTCAACCCTTACCCTATCCCCAATCCTAACCCTACCCCACTAACCCCAGCCCTAACCCTACCCTGCTAATCCTAACCCTACCCTACTAACTCCAACCCTAACCACGCCCAACTAACCCCAATCATAACCCTAACTCTATCCCACTAACCCCAACCCTAACCCACTAACCCCAAGCCTAACCCTATCCCCAATCCTAGCCCACTAACCCCAACCATATCCAAAATCCTAACCCTACCCCAATCATAACACTAACCCCAACCCTAACCCTATTCACAATCCTAACCTCAACCCTTACCCTATCCCCAATCCTAACCTACCCTGCTAACCCCAACCCTAACCCTATTTCTAACTCTACCCCACTAACCCCAACCTTATCCCAAATCCTGACCCTACCCCACTAACTCCAACCATAACCCCACCCCACTAACCCCAATCATAACCCTAACCCTATGCCACTAACCCCTATCCCCAATCCTAACTCTACCCCACGAACCCCAACCTTATCCCAAATCCTAACCCTGCCCCACTAACCCAAATCATAACCCTAACCCTATCCCACTAATCCCGCTAACCCCAACCCTAATCATATCCCTAATCCTAACCCTACCCCGCCATCCCTGACCCTATCCCCAACCCTAATCTTACACTGCTAACCCTAACCCTAATCCTATCCCCAATCCTAACCCTACCCTGCTAATAGGGATGAGCTTCGTATTCCAGTCGAACTCATGTTTGACTCGAACATTGTATGTTCGATCGTTCGTCGAAATACAGAACGGGTCGTTCGTGCCAAATTCGAGTTACGTTTCACAGACCATAATTCACTGTGGCATCTCTGGCTGATGATTGGCCACGCATGCACTATAACCCGCATGCTTGGCCAATCACAGCTTGCAAAAAACGGAAAGCCATAATTGGCCAAAGCCAGGGTGGCTTTGGCCAATTATGGCTCAGGGGGTTTAGTTCACTCCCCACACTATAAAAGGCCGCCGGCAGGTCGGCCTTGTGTAGTTTGTTGCGGCAGTGGTAAAAGTAAAATAAGTGATGAGCGCTACAAATAGTGATGCGTGAGCACTACAAAAGTACACAATACATGAATGTCAAAGAAAAACACTTAAAGCGGAAGTAAACCCATCGATTGAACAGTTTCAAAAAGCAGTTAAATTTCCGGCATGCCGGGATTGCCAACTGTCACATTGGTTGTGCTCTCAACCAAACTGTCAAACCATCCAATGGCTGGTGTCATAACTGATCACATGTGCATAGGGTTGCCAACTTTTCGTCAAGCCAAAACCCGAACACACTTTAGCGGGTGGCACAGCAATTTTTTTTGTAGTACCCGCTATAGGATTGTAAGACTTGGACACCTTTGAGTTACCCTAGGGGAGTAGTTAAGGAGGCGCTCATCAGCGTGCTGCAGTGAACAGTGCTGTAGCCAACTTAGTTAACAGTGTAGAGGGGGTGGACTTAAAGGGCATGGTGTGCCCATAAAATATGATTAGATTAATAAAAAAAAAGAAATGTCACAGTTAAAATATGAACCTAGCTTACCCTTAAAAGTGGACACTGTCAGTCAGTGGGCAGTGGAGGTTGTCAGTGGGGCAGTGGAGGGTGTCAGTGGGGCAGTGGAGGGTGTCAGTGGGGCAGTGAATGGTGTCAGAGGGGCAGTGGAGGGTATCAGCAGAGCAGTGGAGGGTGTCAGTAGGCAGTGGAGGGTGTCAGCGGGCAGTGGAGGTGTCAGCGGGGCAGTGGAGGGTGTCAGCGGGGCAGTGGAGGGTCAGCGGGGCAGTGGAGGGTGTCAGCGGGAGCAGTGGACGGTGTCAGCGGAGTCAGGGGGCAGTGGAGGGTGTCAGCGGGGCAGTGGAGGGTGTCAGCGGAGTGGAGGGTGTCAGCGGGCAGTGGAGGGTGTCAGCGGGGCAGTGGAGGGTGTCAGGGAGCAGTGGAGGGTGTGCAGTGGACGGTGTCAGCGGGGCAGTGGCAGTGTCAGGGCAGTGGAGGGTGTCAGCGGAGCAGTGGAGGGTGTCAGGGAGCAGTGGAGGGTGTCAGCGGAGCAGTGGAGGTGTAGCAGTGGACGGGCAGCGGAGTGGAGGGTGTCAGCGGGGCAGTGGAGGGTGTCAGCGAGCAGTGGACGGTGTCAGCGGGGCAGTGGACGGTGTCAGCGGGGCAGTGGACGGTGTCAGCGGAGCAGTGGAGGGTGTCAGCGGAGCAGTGGAGGGTGTCAGCGGGGCAGTGGAGGGTGTCAGCGGAGCAGTGGACGGTGTCAGCGGGGCAGTGAACGGTGTCAGCGGGGCAGTGGACGGTGTCAGCGGAGCACTGGAGGTCAGCGGGGCAGTGGAGGGTGTCAGCGGGGGCAGTGGACGGTGTCAGTGGGGCAGTGGTCAGGTGGTGGAGTGCAGGGGGCAGTGGACGGTGTCAGCGGGGCAGTGGACGGTGTCAGCGGAGCGGGCAGTGGAGGGTGTCAGCGCGGAGGCAGTGTGAGCGGAGCAGTGGACGGCAGTGCGTGGACGTGTCAGCATGGCAGTGCAGTGACGGTGTCAGGAGCGGGCAGGGCGGTGGACGGTGTCAGCGCAGCGGTGTCAGCAGGGCTGTCGGTGTCAGCGGGGGGGGCAGGGTGTCAGCGGGGGGGGCAGTGGACGTGGTGGCAGGGGGGCGGAGTGCAGTGGACAGTCGGGGGGGGGGCAGTGGACGGTGTCAGTGGGGGGGGCAGTGGACGGTGTCAGCGGATGTGGACGGTGTGTCGCGGGGCAGAGGACTTTTAATTGCCAAAAAAATAAAAGCAATCCACAGAAGAAATAAGTTATTAGATAAAGACTACTGAGTGAGCACAGGATAATAATGTAAATATGCCAGGATGGGACTGCAGCCTGCAGGGAGAACTAGACTGATCTCCAATCGGCAGCCATGTCCCTGGAAAGAGCAGCATTATAAGTCCCACACTGGAGAGAGACTGTGAACTGAACTACAATAAAGTAAAGACCCCTCAGATCTGCACTCACCCAGCTGTCGGTGTCCCCTTATCTCACACGGCAAGCTCTGTGTTTGTTCCTCTCCAGACAGGTCACATGCACGGCTTGCAGGCACTGGTCCCCCTCACAGCACACAGTCGCTCCTGCAATGTGCCACAATGTACATGTACACAGCACCAGAGATTTGAGCGTCGGACAGTGCAGGCAGAGAGGGAGACACCTGCACGGGGAATCCTAATACCGAGCAATGATAGGAGACTCCTCAGCACTGTGTCCGGGGCTCAGGCAGACTGATTCCCGGACACAGGTTTCAAAACCCGTACTGTCCGGAGGAATCCCGTACGGGTGGCAACCCTACATGTGCAGCACCACGGCAGTTGAAGATTAAACATAGGCCAAAATGGCAGCTTCCTTGGCTGAAAATGATAGAAGGGTTTACTTCCACTTTAATGGCTATATGTGTATACAAAAACTCATGTATACAAAATATATGTATGCACAATTAGAGTTCCATGTGTCAAACACAACTGAAAAAACAAGGGTGAAGTCCTATTAAACCAGTGAGGAATGTGCTGGGCAATGGACAATTGCACTGGGCAGTCTTTAGCTGGTAACTGCTGGTGGGCTGGATGATTACATGGTGAAAATCTTCACTCTAGATGCTGTTCAATACTGGAAATCCCCAACAGGTGTTGTAGTTCCCTTACCTTCAGGGTGCTATATGTGAGCATATAGTGGGTTTCATCCAGGTATGGAGATCTCGCTTTCCCAGATGGATTCCCTCTGATGTATCCAGGTGATGGTGCTGTTCCAGGCTCAGCAGTCCACAGAGTGAATGTGGTGGATATGGGAAAAGAAAAACGAATCTCCAATGGTGAAGTAGGTATGAACCAACGTGGGTTTATTTAAAAAGAAAAACGAAGATAAAATCCAACAAGATGTAAAATCCAACAAAATCAAAAATAGAGAGACGGAGCGATCGTTCCGCCGCCTGTATTCTGTTGGCCTCCGGCTAGTGCGGGTGTCACGTGATCTCGACTTCCCTATGGCGTTACGTCACGTGCCTCGTGACTTCATCAGGGGATTCAATGATGAAGTCACGAGGCACGTAACGCCGTAGGGAAGTCGAGATCACGTGACACCCGCACTAGCCGGAGGCCAACAGAATACAGGCGGCGGAACGATCGCTCCGTCTCTCTATTTTTGATTTTGTTGGATTTTACATCTTGTTGGATTTTATCTTCGTTTTTCTTTTTAAATAAACCCACGTTGGTTCATACCTACTTCACCATTGGAGATTCGTTTTTCTTTTCCCATATCCACCACATTCACTCTGTGGACTGCTGAGCCTGGAACAGCACCATCACCTGGATACATCAGAGGGAATCCATCTGGGAAAGCGAGATCTCCATACCTGGATGAAACCCACTATATGCTCACATATAGCACCCTGAAGGTAAGGGAACTACAACACCTGTTGGGGATTTCCAGTATTGAACAGCATCTAGAGTGAAGATTTTCACCATGTAATCATCCAGCCCACCAGCAGTTACCAGCTAAAGACTGCCCAGTGCAATTGTCCATTGCCCAGCACATTCCTCACTGGTTTAATAGGACTTCACCCTTGTTTTTTCAGTTGTGTTTGACACATGGAACTCTAATTGTGCATACATATATTTTGTATACATGAGTTTTTGTATACACATATAGCCATTAAGTGTTTTTCTTTGACATTCATGTATTGTGTACTTTTGTAGTGCTCACGCATCACTATTTGTAGCGCTCATCACTTATTTTACTTTTATGCAATTTTGTGTTTTGTGGACACTATAGATTGAGCTGCCCCAGATTTGTGGCTGCTACCCATTCTTTCACAACTGTTTACTCACAGTAGCGCATTAGACCTTTACATACCATTTTGTTGCGGCAGTGGTTAGAGAGAACAGAGAGAGACAGAGAGAGTGTAATTTTTTGCAGGTAGATAGAGCAGGCAGGCTAGTCAGTTAATGTTACAGTGTGTAGAGGATATATATGCATCCCAGGTGTTGTACATATATTTATACACTGTATAGTTTAGCTAGGTCAGTTCTTCCTAATTTACTGACAAGCAGGTGATTGTGCTATTTAAAGACGTTTTCACAGGCAAACTATAGACACCCAGCAGGTACAATATTTAAAGGAATTTTTCATTTTTTTTTCACTTTAAGCATCAGTAAAATCAATGCTCCTGAAAAAAACGACAGTTTTTAAAACTTTTTTTACATTGATACATGTTCCCTGGGGCAGGACCCCGGTTCTCAAAGACGTTTTACGACGATAACTTGCATATTAGGCTTTAAAATGAGCACTTTTGAATTTGAACGTTCGAGTCCCATAGACGTCAATGGGGTTCTAAATGTTCTCGCGAATGTTCGGTCCGTTTGAAGGTTCTGGTGCAAACCAAACGGGGGAGTGTTCGGCTCATCCCTTCCCGCTAACCCTGACCCTATCCCCAATCTTAACCCTACCCCACTAACCATAACCCTAGTCCTATCTCCAATCCTAACCCCACCCCTATACCCGATCCTAACTCTAACCCTACCCCGCTAACCCTAACCCTATCCAAAATCTTAACCCTACCCCACTAACTTCAACTCTAACCACACCCCACTAACCCCAATCATAACTCTCTCCCACTAACCCCAACCCTGACCATATCTCCTATCCTAACCCCAACCCCAACCCTATCCCGCTAACCCCAACCATAACCCTAACCCTTTCACCAATCCTAACCCTAACCTGCTAAACCCAACCCTATCCCTGATCCTAACCCTACTCCACTAACCCCAACCCTACCCTGCTAACCCCAACCATAACCCTAACCCTTTCACCAATCCTAACCCTAACCTGCTAACCCTAACTCTACCCTGCAAACCCCAATCCTAACTCTATCCTCAGCCCTAACCCTACCTCGCTAGCCCCAACCCTAAACCTAACCCTACCTCCTCATTCACTGTGGTAAATTTTCTTGCAAAGTGCAATTTCCCCTGAAAAGTGAACATTCTGTTTGCTTTTAGTAAAAGCAACCTTTAAGTTAAATCTGGTTCTTCATGGAAAGTAGACTTTGAGAACAAGGGATATCTTGTATTATGTCTTTGTTTTACATTGATAACTTGTTTACATGTTTTACTATGACTACTGTCCCAATGTCTGTTGTGTTGTAAGTTGTCCTTAGTGTGTCGTGTGATTTGTGTTAATAGGGGTCATCTCAGTAAGAAGTAGCGTAGAGAAAAGTGAAGTAATGCCCAAAGAACCAACTCGAATCCCAAGTTGGTAAAATATTTTAAAGGGGATTTTTGGGCAGAATAGAGATTTATTCAATAAATAAGACATATAAAAAGATGCCTAGCTATGTCTGCATGTTGTTTTTGGATACACTGTTTGGCAGACAGGATTTCCTTCTCCTTCATTCCATAAAATAATGTGTAAGGACTATGTGTGCCCTACGCCCACCAGACATCACAGCTTGTGTCATTCCATCCTACACTCCAGTGGACACTCCCAGATGCAGGCGTTAGAAACACGTGTATGCTGCAACTGAGAACTGATCTTTAACCTTCAGTATAATGGATTCTAGAATTTATGTAAACACAAAAGTAAAACACAAATACATATAAAAAATACATTTCCTGGAAATTTTTATACATGGCCCATTTTCCTTTAACCACTTGCCGCCCGCATAAAGCCCACACACCGCACATATTTTCTTGAATATATAGGGGTTGTTTTTTTTTTTATAGATGTACTTTGCAAAGGGAATGTTTCACTTTGCATGGAGGTTTTTACTTGGCTAAGTGAATGTGGTGAAAAATTCTACTTTCTGTGAAACACGTCAAGCTGAGAGCCATTTTTCCCACTTGATGCTGTAATCATCTTTGGAATGCACCGATAACATTTATTGTACGAGTACAAATACAAATCATTTATTTTTAGTACTATTTGATACCAATTACCGATACCTACTGCAACTGTTTTTGTTTACACGTCAGCTGTCGGCAGTGGTACAAAGTATTAAAAAGTTATTTACAAATTAAATAAAAAAAATTTTTGAAGCTTAAAGGGACACTAAAGTCAGGGCTTTTTTAAAAAATAAATAAAAAACATGTTATACTTACCTCCACTGTGCAGTTCGTTTTGCACAGAGTGGCCCGGAAAGCTGTCTTCTGGGGTCCCTCGGCGGCTGTCTGGGCTCCTCCTCGCAAAAGCTTTCCCTCTTCATGCGAGGGCGTTCGCACGGAGGAAAGCTTTTGCGAGCGCGCTCCCGTGATACAGCGGCGGCCATAGCCGCCGACTGTATCACTCGGCTCCGCCCCCCAGCGCGCCGCGTCATCCGCTCTGATTGACAGCAGCGCTAGCCAATGGCTGCGCTGCTATCAATCCGCCCAGCCTAGCCAATCAACGGCCAGGCTGGGAACCGAAGAGGACGACGTAGACGCGCCCGGGAGATTCGAGCGGTCAGGTAAGTATAACGGGGGCTCGAGGGGGGGCCGGTGCTGTGAGAAGTTTTTTTACCTTAATGCATAGGATGCATTAAGGTAAAAAAACGTGTACCTTTACAACCCCTTTAAGGCCATGTACACACGGAGAGACATGTCCGCTGAAACGGTTCGACGGACCGTTTCCAGCGGACATGTCTCCTCCGGATTTTGGTCCGATGGCGTGTACACAACATCGGATCAAAATCCCCGCCGGCAGACAGCGCGGTGACGTGGCGGTGAGGTTGACGCCGCCACGTCACCGCACCAGGAAGTAAAAAACGTCCACGCATGCGTCGCATCCATTCGACGCTTGTGCGGGCAGATATGTCCGCTGGTTAGTGTACTAACCAGTAGACATATCCGACGGACATGTCTCCGGCGGACAAATTTTAAAGCATGCTTTAAAATTTGTCCGCTGGTCAGACATGTCCGCTAGCCCGTACACATGATCGGATTTGTCTGCTGAAACGGTCTGTCGGACCAGTTTCAGCAGACAAATTCGATCGTGTGTACATGGCCTAAGAGGTAGGTTAGGTGACACTATAATATCTGGCACCTCATCCCTAATAAATTGAAATTAGCAGCAATAGGATGATTGGGATTATAACGGTGCCCACGGCAAAGGAATATACTTTCAGAAACCATTCATCATCCTGAGACAGAAGTACAGTTAAATCACACTTGTTTAATAATATTAATAAAAAGATAAACAGAGTAAGCGTAGTCAAAACATAGCCAGAGTTCAAGAACTAGATCGGATAGTCAGCCAAGCCAAATGTCAGAGAGCCAGAGATATACGTAGTAGAACAGCAAGCAGGATCAGGAGCCAGAAGGTATGTCAGCCAAGCAAAGTCTTCAACAGGAACGCAGGAGAAAGTCTCTGTGATGTTGACCAAGGCGAAGGCAGAGAGCAAATGAGCTGGAAGGCTTAAGTAGGCAGGACTGACGAGCAGGATCATCAACAGGTGAGTCACTGTGGAGAGATAGGAGCTGGCAATTGGGCGACAGCTGAGCGGCCAGCTCAGAGAAGGAAGGGCTGAGCCCAGCCCTGACATATACATAGTTTATATAAAAATAGAAATGTTATTACATAAAACAACAACAAATAATGGGTTCAATAAAAACTATTGGCAGAGCATAATACAGATCATATTAATAATCACTGGTCTTCCTGTTGTATTCCCAACATGTTTCACCCACAATTGGCTTCTTCAAGGGGGAGCCAATGTTGGAAAAACATGTTAGGGTACAATATCAAGTATTGATCACTTTTTATATATGGATACCAGTGATTAATAATACGATCTGTATTATGCTCTGCCAATAGTTTTTATTTAACCCATCATCTGTTGTTGTTTTATGTAATAAAATTTCAATTGTTATATAAACTATGTATATTTCTTTGTTGTGGGCACTTGTATAATCCCATTCATCCTATTCCTGCCTATTTTTGAAGAAAATTGCACTATTTTCAATGTGAAATGTGTAAATATATGTTAACCACTTGTCGACCGGCCGCAGTACATATACTGCAGCAGGGCTGCTCTAGTGCGAGAAACAACGTACCTGTACATCACTTTGTGCAATAGCCAGTGGGGGGCGCCAATTAGCGCGTCCATCGGATGCGGTGTCCACCGGCCACCTGCAAACGCTCCCCAGAGAGACAGGACGGCAGTCTGCCAATGTAAACAAAGCAGATCGCGGTCCCGTCAGGTATGAACAGAGAGATCTTGTGTTCCTGCTTAGACACAGATCTCTCTGTTCATACAGTGAGTCCATCTGTGTGTGAAACAACGTATCTGTACTTAATTGTGTGCAATAGACATCGGGGGCACGCAGATTGGACAGAGGGGAAGCCGATTAACAGGTCCGGCAAACGCGATGTCCTCGGGGACCCGCTGATCATTTTCCAGAAAGGCAGATCGCTGTTTTGATAGGGGAGAAGATAGAGCTCTTGTGTTCCTGCTAAGCTGGAACACAGATCTCTGTGTTCCTCCAGTCAGGCCATCCCCCACACAGTTAGCAAGCACTCCCAGGGAACACATTTCACCCTTTGATCGCCCCTGATGTTGACCCCTTTCTCTGCCAGTGTCATTAAAACAGTAACAGTGCATATTTTTAGCACCGATTACTGTAATAATGTCACTGGTTTCCAAGAAAGTATCAGTCAGGTGTCAGATTTGTCCGCCGCTATGTTGCAGTCCAGCTAAAAATCGCAGATCGCCGCTATTACTAGTAAAAAAAAAAGACATTAAAATATCCCCATCGTTTGTAGATGCTATAATTTTTGTGCAACCCAATCAATACACGATTATTGAGATTTTTTTTTTTACCAAAAACATGTAGCAGAATACATATAAGCCTAAATTTGTTTGTTTTTTTACATTTTTGTATTAGATATGTTTCATTGCAGAAAGTACATTTTTTCCAAAATTGTCGCTCTTTTTTTGTTTATAGCGCAAAAAATAAAAACCGCAGAGGTGATCAAATACCAACAAAAGAAAGGACATCAATTTTATTTGGGTACAGTGTCGCATGACTGTGCAATTGTCAGCTAAACTAACGCAGTGCCGTATCGCAAAAAATTGGTCTGGTCATTAAGGGGGCAAAACTTTCTGGGGCTGAAGTGGTTAAAGGTGTAAAAATTTTAACGAACAAAGCAAACAAAAACAAAAAATTATTATTATACAGTTTATAAAATAGAAGTAAACTAAAAAATAATAAATTGATGGAGGAGAATAAGGAGTTAATTTAGGCTGAATATAGTAAATTAAGGGTTAATAAGGGGTTAAACAGAGTAGTATTTAATAAAAAATTAATAAATTAAATAAAAATGTGTTACTTGACAGGCTGCTTACTAACTTCATCGGCAACATTGCTCACCTTCTGAAACAGAAAGATAAAAAGAAACATTGGGCCAGATTCAGATACACTTAAATTTGCGCTGCGTAATCGAAATACTCTATGCTGCCGTATTTTACCAGGCTCTACATCGAATTCTGGACTGGTAGATTTTTACCCGTACGCTACGGCGGCATAGTCTATTTCTCGCCGCGTAATCGAAATACGCGGTTAGGGGGGCGTGAAGCATTTAAATTAGGCGCGTCCCCGCGGCGATCGAACTGCGCATGCTCCGTTCAGAAATTTCCCGCCGTGCATTGCGCGAAATCACGTCGTTACGTAATTTTGTTTTTGAGTAGCGTCGTTTACGAACATTCCTATTCCCGGACGACTTACGTTAAAAATAATAAAAGACGTCGGAAAACGTAGAAATTCGACGCGGGAACGACGGCCATACTTAACATGGGCTGTCTAATACTAGAGCAGCAAAAAGCTGGTATAGTGTTATGCAAAAAAAGATGACTAAAGATGCCGTAAGAGATTGCGAATGAAGATCGTAATTTCGGGGATCGCCGGCAAAAGCTCATTAGCATACCCTGACGCGGAAAACCACGGGAAGTCCACCCAGTGGCCGCAATTTTATTGCAGCATAGATCCGAAGGCGTACGAACACGTAATCCAGTCGAATTGAAGCCCGCAGCCGTCTATTCATGGTTTGAGGTTTCCGACTAGCTAAAAAACGTGCGTAATTTGAAAGTACTCCAGTCTAACACTAGTTAGACAGGAGTTACGGCTCTCTGAATCTGGCCCATTGTTTGTTTTTTTTTTGCATCTTTCTGTTTATTCATCTATAGTTCAAAGGGATGAACTTCGATCTGTAGATGAATAAACAGAAAGATACAAAAAAAAACAATGTTTCTTTTTATCTTTTTGTTTCAGAGGGTGAACAATCTTGTTGATAAACATTGCTCGGCTGCTTTTTCTTCACAGCTCCAATTGCCAAGACTTTGTTACTCTTCACCTCTTAACAAGGGGAACCCCACTGACGACTGAATAAGTCATTGGATGTTAAGCATGCAGCAGCCCTGCTCCTTTTTTACATTTCAGCTGCCAGTGGGGGAATCCCACTGACAGCTGAAAGAACCGAGCCTGAAAGTATCAGTTTCAGGTATCGGAGCATTTGCACGAGTATTAGTATTCGGCATCGGTAACGGTGCAACCCTAGTTAACACAATATTCATAATATATGTATGACAATAAGAAAATGATAGCAGAAATATAGTGAAGGAAATCGTATCATAGAGACAGGGAGTCTGCATGAGGTCATTGTATAATTAATCATAGATAATAACACGCTTCTTTTAATTAAATGTAAATTAAAATTTAGATTTTAACACTGTTTGTTGTTGGGCACCCTAAAAGTCGACTTTCCTAGTTGTTTTTATTTTCATGAATTCAGTTAGTCTGAAGTTCCTTAAAGTGAATCTGTTACCATCCCAGGCAACTCACGCTGGACATATAATGGAAAAAAAAAAAAAAAAAACACATTGGTAGAGGTTCCTTTGATCAAAACGGAAACATTTCCAGCAAGTCCACAGTGTTTGACAGCTAAAGCTACATTCAAATTGTAATGGCTGTTATAAAATCAACATTGGCCCCAGCCCTTCATTCTCTAGAATGGGGATCTCCCAACTTTTCAGTACGAGGGCCATATTGCATATCTTACTGTGACGAACCCAGGACTCTTTCTGCCTTCAATGCTTCCTTTGTCCAGAACCAGCACTATCCAAGACTCTTTAACCCACGCGGTCACCAGACAACACCAGTCTTGGAGTACATCAGGAATAGCCTTTTAAATTTGAGCTCTCACACAAATATATACACACGGATGACAATTAGGGATGAGCCGAACATACCCGGGTTCGGTTCGCACCAGAACCGTCGAACAGACCGACCGTTCGCGTGAACATTTAGAACCCCATTGAAGTCTATGGGACTTGAACGTTCGAATTCAAAAACGCTCATTTTAAAGACTTTGGCCAATTATGGCTCTTCGTATTTGTGCGCTGTAATTGGCCAAGCATGTGGGACATACAGCATGCTTGGCCAATCATCAGCGCGCAATGCCGCAGTGAATTATGGGCCGTTTTGCGTCACTCGAATTTCGTTGAACGTACGAACAGACAATGTTCGAGTCGAACATACGTTCGTATCGAACGCAAAGCTGATCCCTAATGACAATACAAACTGTAACCAGAACCCTAATTAACATGAGCTAATTACTAATCCTTTAGACTAGATGACTCATAGGCATGACTTTTAGGACAGACTTGCCGTTTTTTAGCTCAGAAGACACAATCAACATTTTCATAAATAGAAACACAGGAAACCTTCACACATTAGCAGAGTTAATTAACACAAACAACAATGGTGAAAGACTTAAGCCCTGTACACACGATTGGATATCTGATGGAATCTAATCCGATGGATATCCGATGAAGCTGACTTTCATCAGTCTTGCCTACACACCATCAGTCAAAAATCTGACCGTGCCAAAACGTGGTGACGTAAAACACTACGATGTGCTGAGAAAAATGAAGTTCAATGCTTCCGAGCATGCGCCGACTTGATTCTGAGCATGCATGGATTTTTCTCCGATGGAGTTCCACTCAGACGATCGGATTTTTCTGCCGGTTTTTTATCCATAGGAAAAATTTAAAACATGTTCTATTTTTTTTCACTGATGGAAAAAAGTCAGATGGGGCCCATACAGGATCGGTTTGTCCGATGAAAAGAGTCCATCGGTCTGTTTTCATCGGACAAACCAATTGTGTGTACATGGCTTTAGAGCCCACACTAGCCTTATTTACAATAGACACATTATAAAGACAACGGCGCAGGCGCACTTTAATTCCTTAGACAGCCTAGGTGACTTAGAGGTATGACCTTTAGGACAGACTTGCCGTCTTTTAGCTCAGAAGACACAATCAACATCATCATAAATAGAAACACAGAAAACCTTCACACAATAGCAGAGTTAATTAACACAAACAACAATGGTGAAAGACTTAAGCCCTGTAAACACGATTGGATATCTGATGGAATCTAATCCGATTAATGTTTTCGTTGGATATCCGATGAAGCTGACTTTCATCAGTCTTGCCTACACACCATCAGTCAAAAATCAGACCGTGCCAAAACGTGGTAACGTAAAGCACTACGATGTGCTGAGAAAAATGAAGTTCAATGCTTCCGAGCATGCGTCAACTTGATTCTGAGCATGCATGGATTTTTCTCCAATGGAGTTCCACACAGATTTTTCTGTCGGTTTTTTATCCATAGGAAAAATGTAAAACATGTTCTATTTTTTTTCACTGATGGAAAAAAGTCTGATAGGGCCCATACACGATCGGTTTGTCCGATGAAAAGAGTCCATCGGTCTGTTTTCATCGGACAAACCAATCGTGTGTACATGGCTTTAGAGCCCACACTAGCCTTATTTACAATACACACATTATAAAGACAACGGCGCAGGTGCACTTTAATCCCTTAGGCCGCGTACATACGACCGGTCCATCCGATGAGAATGGCCTGACGGGCCGTTTTCATCGGTTCACCGCTGAAGGGGCCTGATGGTCTGATGTGCGTAAACACCATCAGTTCAAAAACCGATCGAGTCCAACGCGGTGACGTAAAACACAACGACGTGCAGTGAAAAATGAAGTTCAATGCTTCCAAGCATGCGTCGACTTGATTCTGAGAATGCGCGGGTTTCGGACCGATGCTTTTGCGTACTAACCATCGGTTTTGACCGATCGGTAGGGTTCCATCGGTCCGATTTTAAAGCAAGTTCTACATTTTTAGACTGAAGGACAACAGACTGATGGGGCGTACACACTGTCGGTTTGGACCGATGAAACTGAACTTCAGTTAGTTTTCATCGGTTTGGACTGATCGTGTGTACGCGGCCTTAGACAGCCTAGGTGACTCAGAGGTATGACCTTTAGGACAGACTTGCCATCTTTTAGCTCAGAAGACACAATCAACATTATCATAAATAGAACCACAGAAAACCTTCACACAATAGGCAGAGTTAATTAACACAAACAACAATAGGTGAAAGACTTAGAGCCCACACTAGCCTTATTTACAATAAACACATTATAAACACAACGGCGCATGTGCAGGCGCACTTTAGAAATGGCGAGCGTGCCGTAACTGGCAGGTCCCACGCGCACGTGAGAATAAGAATAATGAGAAAGATTATGAAGAGCAAGGAAAAATAATTAAATTAAGGGGGGGCACCCAATCATGGGGGTCCCATATACAGCTCTAGTAAGTGTTTAGACCCCACCTTATATGAAGGTTTCTAATTGTCTAAGGTACCAAAAATTGGACTAAACAGTCTACATAAGTTTGTAGAATACATTTTTTGAGTTGCCCAAGTTGATGAAAGGTTCACTTTTAGAAACACCTTTTGCCAATCGGGAATATCCCAGCTATTCAACTACAATTTTGCATTACTTAAAAAATCTTGAGAAGCGAGCAGCGCAAAGGGTCATGTAATCTATCCCTAACTGCCACTTCTAGAGAACTGCCACTTCTAGAGAAGATATGTTTAGCCCTTTCAGTAGGAGGTCAAATATGACAGAGAGGTCACTGTATGGGTTGCAATGCTTTCTTATTTTTTTTCCTTTATCGGCTTGTTATGAAATGAGCCCCTTTGGTTTACACCACCACTTCTTCTAATCCTCTCATGTATGTCAGCTGCTTTCAGGCATGCTTCTGTAAGAGGGCTAACCAGTATTCTGTCAAGATGTCTGAGCTTTCCATCATCACTGTGTAAGTGTGCCCATTTCCATGGATTTGTTACCGTGATTGTGACATCGGTGGTGTTTTATGTGTCTGCTTTCCGTGGTGCATGATTCATTGGTGTTGTCCAGTGTTGACAGGTCACTGTCTATCTATTCACTACACACACAGAGCATTATTTAGAGCAGCCTTTCTCAACCTTCTCTACATGGAGAAATAACTTTCAGGTCTTAGGGAACCCCTGAATAATAATTACTATATCTACAGCTGAGGATACATTAGTGTGAAGGTCAGTAAAAAAAATGCTCCCTACATTTGTGGTCATTGGGAAAAATCCCACCCTTACAGATAGCTAAACCATCATCATTGTCATTGGTTACTTATCAGAAGTTGCTCAAAGGAACCCCTGGAGGAACCCTGGTTGAGAAAGGCTGATTTAGACATTGCACAACCCTAGCTACGTAGTAGTGATGGGTCCCTTTTAGGCAGGATCCATCACTTTTGTTACATTTGTTATTGCACTACCAGGGGAAGTCTGCTGTCTGCTTCATAGTCAGGGAAAGTGGTAAGTTAGAGTTGAACCCTCAAAGTTGTCCAGTTGGTGTTGTCTCTTAAGTATTGTAATGATATTGGTGAAAGATCTGGTTACCAGGCAGGCAACTTCTACTCAACAGTAGATCTCCACCGTTTGCTTAAATTGTTGTGCAAAACAGTAAGAAGATGAACTGAAGCCCCATACCATTGTTCAAAAGTCTAGATACAATTGGATACCAGTAATGCCGCGTACACACGATCGAAAATTCTGACAAGCAAGGTTTGATGTGATCTTTTGGTCGGAAATTCCGACCGTGTGTAGGCTCCATCCGACTTTTTCTTTGAGCTGGTTCTCAAATTTTCTGATGGGAAAAGTTCTTCTCCCAAATTCTGATTGACTGTATGCAATTCCGACGCACAAAAATCCACGCATGCTCTGAATCAAGCAGAAGTGCAGCGCTGGCTATTGAACTTAATTTGTATCGGCTCGTCATACGTGTTGTACGTCACCGCGTTCTTGACGGTTGGAATTTCAGACCAGATTTGTGTGACCGTGTGTATTCAACACAAGTTTGAGTCGGAAAAAAATCCACAGTTTTCTTGTCGGAATTTCCGATCGTGTGTACGCGGCATAAGGGTCAATAAAAGCTGTAGCTGTTTTGCTTTGTGTGTCGTTAAGACCCCTTTCACACTGAGGTGCTAAAAATAGCGCCTGCAAAGTGCCCTGAAAGAGCCGCTGCTGTCTCTCCAGTGTGAAAGCCCAGGATGGTAAAAAAAAGTCCTGCTAGCAGCATCTTTGGATCGGTAAAGGAGCGGTGTGTAAACCGCTTCTCCACCGCTCCTGCCCATTGAAATAAATTGGCACCGCGGCAATACCGCTGGCAAAGCGCTGCTGTAGTGGGACTTTGCGGGTGGTTTTAACCCTTTTTTGGCCGATAGCGGGGGTTAAAAGCGCCATGCTAGCGACCAAATTCCCCCGACACCGTGTGAAAGGGGCCTTAGGGTTATTTGTGGTAAACCAAGGAAGCATAAAAAAAAATCTCTATTGTGTTTATAATGCTCCTCTTCTCGGTTCCCCCTCCGGTGCTCCCGGTCCCTCCATCCTGCCGAGCGCCCCCAGAGAAAGCAGCTTGCAATGGGGGTGACCAGAGCAGGCTCGCTTCCAAGCTGTGGCTTTGCGTGTCAATTTACACAGCGCTGTGGCTCGGCCCTGCTTTGCTCAGTTGCTGTAATTGACAGCAGTGGGAGCCAATGACTCCTGCTGATGTCTCAACCAATGAGGATGCAGTATGAATTGTATAACTTTTTTGTTTTGACTTTTCAAATGTGGATATTTTTAATGTATTTTCTATTCGTATAATAAACTTTTTATATATCTACGAAATACTGGGTTGTGCCTAAAATGTCCAAGCCTTCTATTCCATTTTTCTTGTTCCAATTAATAGGACGCGACACTGAACATTTTAGAAGTATCCACAGGACCACTGTGTGCTGATACAACCAATATTGTTCAATAAGGGAAGCAGTCTCCCCGGAGAGCCGAGGCACTCATGCACCATGAACATCGCTGGATCGAGAGGGGGGTCAGGTAAGTACTAAGGAGGCATAGAATACATGAAGGTAAAAAAACCTTGAGCCTTAACAACCACTTTAACTTGGTTCTTCCTGGTGATGGAATCTTCTTCCATTTAACCGGGATCTTCCAGACTGCCTCTTGCTCCCCAGTTTCTTAGTTCCTCAGCACAAGGCTTGTTCAAGTCCTCTTTCCCCTCCCTCTACTTCCTGTAGTATCTCTTCCTGCCCTGAGCTTTGGAACCAGTCCAACAGGTTAATTAGCACATGAATGGGGGGACCTTAGCTTCTAAACCAGGGATCCTCAAACTACGGCCCTCCAGATGTTGTCGAACTACACATCCCATGAGGCATTGTAACACACTGACATTCACAGACATGACTAGGCATTATGGGAATTGTAGTTCCTGAACAACTGGAGGGCCATAGTTTGAAGACCCATGTTCTAAACAATACATGGGGCCAGATTCACGAACACTTGCGCTGGAGTATTTGGATATGCGCCGCGTAACTGTGATGATGCGCCGTCTTTTCTATGTGCCCGTACCCACCAAACTAGATGCGCCCAATAACGGGTCATTTGCGACCGGCGGAACGTTCCGACGCCAGAGTATCGTCAGCGCTTATTTTCGCTGGGCGCATCAGTCGCGCCTATTGATTTCCCCTGCAAATATGCAAATGAGGGATTTTTCCCAATTCACGATCGGATTAGCACCATACGCTGGCTACATGCGCCGCGCGTATCTGGTCCGTCCGGCGCAAAGTTATTTCTACAAAAGGCTGCTTTATCTTTACTCCAGACGGTCACAGGTCAGCAGGAGAGCAGCTACAGCAGCGTTACCGACGAAACTAGCAAGCTGAACAACAACACTAGCAAGGACAACACCTCTGTGTGCCAACATGCCAGGGGCACTCGTGGTCCTAAGACTAGTACTGGGTCCCTCGCTACGGAGGAGGCGGGCACGTGAGAGGATATACCGCACTCGTATGAACCTCTTTGGCATGGGGGATGAGGAGGTGTATCGCCTCTTCAGATTCAGCCCAGATGCAATACTTGAACTAACCACAACCCTGCAGGGTGACATCACCAGCAAGACACACCGCTCACAAGCAGTGCAGCCACTGGTGAAGGTACTGGCAACACTCCATTTCCTTGCCAGTGGATCATTCCAGCGTACAAGTGGAGTGGTGGCTGGGATGTCACAGTCCTCCATAAGCAGATGTGTGCACCAGGTTGTCCCTGCAATCCTCAGACGCATGTCCAACCAGTTCATCAGACCCACCACTGAGGAGCTGCGGCTGAAGGCAATGACAGATTTCTACAACATTGCCAGATTCCCACGCACCATCGGGGCCATTGATTGCACACATGTGGCCCTACAGCCCCCCAGTGCCACAGAGCACATATACCGCAATCGGAAGCATTGGCACTCCATCAACGTACAGGTGATAGCCGATGCCCAACGCCTCATATGGCACGTCCGTGCCAAACACCCCGGGTCCAGCCATGACAGCTTCATATACCGTCAGAGTCCCATCCCAGCAGAATTCGAACAGAACATGTATGGGACAGCTGGCTGGTTGGTGAGTGACATGGGAGTCAGGCATGACTATCCCCTCCCGTGATGCACAACAGAAGTCGCACATGCATGACTAACATTCTCCTGTCTTTTACCTTACAGGTGACTCTGCATATGCACTGGGACCCCATCTAATGACTCCTTTCCGGAACCCCCAAACCAGAGGAGAGAGAAAATACAATGAAGCACACATCAAAACCCGTGGAGTGGTGGAGCAAACATTTGGGCTCCTGAAGTCCCGTTTCCGCTGCCTGGATAAGTCCGGGGGGACCCTATTGTATTCCCCTACCTTTGTGTGTCAGATCATCGGTGCATGTTGCATACTACATAACTTTGCTATGAAAAAAGGCCTAGAGATTGACATACGTGATGACCTGACCCCCGACCCACACAGTCCCCACCTGCCAGAGGACACCCAGTCTGCTGATGGAAGAGCAGTCAGGAGGGTCCTCGCCGTAGGCATCTTTGGACACTAAACCAAAACATTACTAACACAGACAGTGCACGCGTGTACACCACTGATGTCCCTAGATCACACACATCACATGCACATCGCATTGGATTAGCCCAAGTCCAGCATGTAGGAGTTGGGAGCAGTAACGCCGCGTCAAGGCCCCAATGATGTCACTGTCCATTCACACACCTTTCACACGTCATTCATTCAGCCGTGGGGTTAACTTCACCACCACGGCCGAGGGTGACACCCCTTACTTTCAGGAGTGCCACCCTCTCACATTCACACACCATTCACACTGCAACGTGTGCAGTATCAAAAAATAAAAATAAAATCTCATAACCTGAGAACCAAAAAAATTAACAAAAACTCATGTCCTGAGTATAAACAATAATAATAAATAAAATAAATAAACTCATGTCCTGAGTATAAACAAAAATATATAACAACCAAAAAAAAAACAAAAAACCCTCATCTGGGATGACGGGGGCTCCTCCTTGGGGGCACTCTCGGGCTCCTCATCTGCCTGGAGGGAGTGGGTGGTGGTGGTGGTGGGGGGGCATCAGGAGGAGGCTGATCCCCGGGTGGGCCACTCCTGGGAGCTGTTGGCTGCATGCCCTCCAATGCCACAGCGATACGGCTCAGATACAAATTTGTTTGGGCCTGCATCCTCAGCTGGCGGGTGATCTGATGCCGCTGGTCACGTTGCCGCTGCCTCCCCTCTTCCCGAATGGCAGCAGTGTTGTCTCGAACAGCTGCTGTCAAGTGCCGGATATCAGCCTGCACCTCCCCCAGGCTGGTCACAACGCCCTGCACGCGACTGGGCAGCTGTGACATAGAGCCCAGGCTGTCTGCGACCCTGTCTAGGTGGCCAGCCATCTCCCCCATTTGCTGGGTCTGTTTCGCGTGGTCCAAAAGCACCTGGTCTTCGACCAAATCACACACCCCCCTGGTCTTCCGGGTGGCCTTCCTGGGGGCAGAGGAAGGTTGTCCCCGCGGGGATGGAGTCGCCCTTGAGGGGCTACCTAGGATGGGGGAGGGGATCACAGAGGGCCCTGCAGAGGAGGAGGACTCCTCCAACATTAAAATAAACTCCTGTTCAGGGACAGGCTCCTCCACAACCACCTCTGCTGAAGTGGTGTGGGCACTCTCCTCCTCCACCTCGGTGTCTCCAGCACCCAGGGCCTCGTCTTCAGCATCCCGTTGGGGGGTTGGGGTGGACTGGCCGGCACGAGATGGCCCAGCACCGTCATCTGTGGATGACACAAAGCAGACACATGTTGGTGGTCCCACACACTTGGCACATGTACCCACCCCCGCCCCACATGCAACACACCAAAAAGGGGGTAAAAATCACTTACCTGTCCTGGAGCCTTCCTCTACGGAATCATAGCCTGGGACCCCCCTCCAACTGCTCCCTGTCCAGGCAGCGGGCGACCACCTCCTCCTCCGCGGTCAGGGTGACAGGACATGGGGGACCACCACCTGTGCCCCTCTCATGGCTCCTAATGGTGGACACCTTGCCCCTCACCTTGCGCCGCAGGTCATTGATTTTTTTACGAATGTCTGAAGCACTCCGGGTGGAGTACCCCAGCACATTGACCCTGGCAGTTATGGTGTCCAGGATGGCCTGCTTTCTCTCCCGGCTGGTCTTCCTGCTTTTTTTACCATGGAGAAAATCATTAAATGCCTCCATAGCCGATATTATCACTGTGACCTCCTGGGCATTATAATTTAGGTTCCTCCTCTCTTTGGGGGCAGCGGGAGCAGCCATTACAGGGCAAAAGTATCTTCCCTGGGGTGGGGGGAAATGGAACTACTTTTGCGCCGGAATGGCGTTTCCGCCAGCGCTTTTAAGCGCCCAGCGGAACGCATTGCGCTGACGTTTCCCAGGAAGTGGTGCCGACGGAAGTTGTGAGCATGCGCACAAGGGGGCGAGTGGAGCCGCACTCACTGCGCATGCTCCGTGGATGATGCGCTGAACGTAAGCCTCTGCGCTGGGCTCCGCCCATCATTTACATATGATCACACCCAGTTTCACTTGCGTCGGGTTACGCCAGCGCATTATCGTTACTCTGGCGCAAGTTTACGCGCAACTGCTATGTGAATTACAGGACTTGCGCTGAAAGGGTCTTCAGAGTAACGTAAATGAGAAGCGTTACTCCAGAGGAAAGATACTCTCATCTACCTGAATCTGGCCCATGGTCTTTAAATGATATTCCATACTTGTGGTAGAAAAATCTCCTGAAAAGCCATAGCAACACAGTAGCCAATGCATGTTGGATGTCCATAAATACTCCCTTCGTCAGGTCTTATAGGAATAATGATTGGCCCTTGGACAGTATTTTATCAAGTGTGTTAGGCTGCATTGTTTCCTATGGCAAGCCCTGGTGGAGGATGCATCATTAGACCTCTGAAATGCATTGGGTACTCCTTTTCTCAGCCCTTTGACCCTTTGGCCTCGTACACACGATCAAATCTGTCTGCTAGACCGTTTCAGCAGACAGATTCGATCGTGTGTACGGGCAAACAGACGGATTTGGCCACCCGACAGATTTCAAAGCATGCTTTGAAATCTGTCGGCTGGGAACCCGTCCGCCCGACATGTCTGCTGGTTAGTATGCTAACCAGCAGACATGTCTTCTCGCACACGCGCCGAATGGTTTCGACGCATGCGCGGAAGTGTTTTACTTCCTGGTCCGGTGACGTGGCGGCGTCAACGTCACCGCCACGTCACCGACACGTCAGCGCGCTGTCTGCTGGCAGGGATTTTGGTTTGCTCGTGAGAACACGCGAGCAAACCAAAATCCCAGCAGACAGATCTGTTCAAATCGGTCGGTCCGACCGATTTGAACAGACTCATTTAATCGTGTGTACGAAGCCTTACTGGAATAAAATTGTATCTGAACTATTGAACAGTGGTGTGGTGCTTCGAATCTTCTTTGTTTTAAAAAAGCTATACCTGCTATTCAAGATCACCAAATAAGAGACGAGTACGAAGGCTATGGGAAGTTTCAAATTTAGGGAACAAATTAAATTTGGCCAGTGAAAGGACAATACATTACTGGAAAGGGAGAGGCCAAAGTACCAACAAAGGTTCATCACTGTTTAGGAAAAATTAGTCACCTACATTGGACCCAACTTATCTCATTTTAGACAGGTTGCTGCACTAGATGGCACAAAAAAATAACACACAGACAGAAGTAATGATCAGACGAGGTGAAATATAGGAGAAATTGTACAACTTTATTTGATTTGCACACAAAAGAACAAAGGTACAGGATTTCGCTATGTAATAATTAAGATAATAGCAACACGATATGTTGGATCTCAATCATTAACATTGCAGTGAACTGATTATTTTTCATGGGATGCCGTGCTTCTGCTTAATTTTTTGGGGAAAATTGTTGGGCTGATTATTAGCTTCTAATATTGCGTTTCGGCCTAGTCCCTCGTGGAATCTTTTAAATGATACAGTATCTCACAAAAGTAAGTACACCCCTCACATTTTTGTAAATATTTTATTCTATCTTTTCTTTTACAAAGATTTTATTGTCATATAAACTAACAGTACAGGTTCACAACAGCATTATAGCATACAGAATATAAAGTAGATCCAGGCCCGAGAGCCCACATCAGCATACTGGAAACAAGGTCATATGCTATACTCTATTGAAAAGAGAAATGAAAAAGTCAATAGAACCAAATGGTCTAAAGTCCGGGCATCGCCCAGCTGTCTGTAAACCTGCAAAAAGAGTGTGTCATTCACAACAACAAAAAGATCTGAAAGTTGGCATCCTCTAGAAAAAGTACAAAGAGAGAACAGCCAAGGAGGAGACTGTAGAGGAGTAGAAAAAGAGAAAAGTGGAGCAGAGCGAGAGTAAGAATAAAAGGTGAAGTGGGAGAGAAAGGAGAAGGGGGTAGAAGGTCCACGGGGTGTGCGCAAGAGGAGTCCTATATTGACAGTAAAGCGGTGTCAAACCTAGAAGGGTGGTAGTATGTGATCCATTTATTCTATCTTTTCTTTTTTTGACAACACTGAAGAAATAACACTTTGCTACAATGTACACTTACTACAACTCAAGTGACACTTTGGACCCAATTTGGACATTTTCACTTAGGGGTGTACTCACTTTTGTTGCCAGCGGTTTAGACATTAATGGCTGTGTGTTGAGTTATTTTGAGGGGACAGCAAATGTACACTGTTATACAAGCTGTACACTCACTACACAACATTGTAGCAAAGTGTCATTTCTTCAGTGTTGTCACATGAAAAAGATAGAATAAAACATTTACAAAAATATAAGGGGTGTACTTACTTGTGTGAGATATTGTATATTTAAAGACTTTGCAATTTTAATTTGAGGAACATTAAAAATAGCGCTGCTATACCGCCTGAAAAAAACCTGCCCTGTAGTCTTCAATGTGAAAGCCCGAAGGCTTTCACACTGAAGCGGTGCGCTAGCAGGACCGCTCCAAAAGTCCTGCTAGCCGCATCTTTGCAGCGGTATAGGAGCGGTGTGTTTACTGCTCCTATATCGCTCCTTCACATTGAAATCAATGGGAAACCGCGGTAATACCGCTCGCAATGTGCCTCTGCAGAGGCGCATTGAGGGCGGTATTAACCCTTTTTCGGCCGCTAGCGAGGGTTAAAACCGCACCGCTAGCGGCTGAATACCGCGGTAAATGCGATGGTATAGCAGCGCTAAAAATCGCGCTGCTAGACCGCCACCGCGGCTCCACTGCCCGATGTGAAAGCAGCCTTATGGATTGAGTGTTTTTTTTCCCCACATTTTCTAATTTCCAAATTTGAATATCCGAAAGTTTGAAAATCCGACATTAACCACTTGCTTACTGGGCACATATCCCCCTTCCTGCCCTGGTGAAATTTCAGCTTCCGGCACTGCGTCGCTTTAACTGACAATTGCGCGGTTGTGCGGCGTGGCTCCCAAACAAAATTGACGTCCTTTTTCCCCCACAAATAGAGCTTTATTTTGGTGGTATTTTATCACCTCTGCGGTTTTTATTTTTTGCGCTATGAACAAAAAAAAGAGCGACAATTTTGAAAAAAAAATATTTTTTACTTGTCGCTATAATAAATAGCCCAATTAAAAAAAAAAAAAAATTCTCAGTTTAGGCCGATACGTATTCTTCTACATATTTTTGGTAAAAAAACAAAAACGCAATAAGCGACTGGTTTGCACAAAAGTTATAGGCCCAGATTCACAGAGCAATCACGCCTGTCTAACTGGTGTTAGACAGGAGTAATTTCAAATTTTGCACGCCGTATCACTAGTTTGAATCCTCAAACCATGATACGGCGGCTTCGGGCTTCGATCCGAGAGGCTTACGTCTTCGTAAGCCTTCGGATCTACGCTGTGATATTTTTGCGGCCGCTGGGAGGAGTTCGCGTCGTTTTCATGCGTCGTGATATGCAAATTAGTTTTTACGGCGATCCACGAAGGTACGAGTGTCCCTCGCAATCGCCTACGTCATTTTTTGGCTACGTAATGTTAGAGGAGCTTTTTGCTGGTCTAACAGTGCGTAACCCATGTAAAGTATGGCCGTCGTTCCCGCGTCGATTTGAAAATATTTTTTTTTTTTAACGTAACTCGTTCGGGAAAAGAAATGTACGTAAACGACGCTACTACGACGTAACGACGTGATTTTGCGCAATGCACGGCGGGAAATTTGCGAACGGAGCATGCGCAGTTCGATCGCCGCGGGAACGTGCCTATTTTAAATGCTTCACGCCCCCTACTCACGCAGATGGATTGCGACGGGAGAACTACACTACGCCGCCGTCGTTTACTGGACAAAATCTACCTGGATTCCACGTAGAGCCAGGTAAAAAACGGCGGCATAGTGTATTTCTGATACGCTACGAGAATCAAATTCTCTCTGAATCTGGGCCATAGTGCTTACAAAAAAGGGGACAGAGTAATTATTAATTTTTATTATAATTTTTTTACTAGTAATGGCAGTGATCTGCGATTTTTTATTGGGACTGCGACATTATGGCGGACATATCGGACACTTTTGACACATTTTTGTCACCATTCACATTTATACAGCGATCAGTGCTATAAATATGCACTAATTACTGTATAAATGTGACTGCCATTGAAGGGGTTAACACTAGGGGGTGAGGAAGGGGTTAAATGTGTACCCTGCATAGTTTTCTAACTGTGGGGGGAGGGGACTGACTGGGGGAGATGACCGATCTGTGTCCCTATGTACAAGGGACACAGATCGGTCTCCTCTCTCCCCTGACAGGACGTGGATTTCTGTGTTTACACACACAGAGATCTACGTCCTTGTCCTATAACCGCCGATCGCGAGAGCCTGGCGGACATCGCAGCCGCCAGCCACGCGCATCGGCACTCAGTGATGTGGCAGGCACGCGCGTGCCCCCCAGTGGCCTGGAGGAGCGGAGGCCGTAAAAAGACGGCGACCCGGAGAATTAGAACCACCCTGCAGCCGTATAGAGTCGTACGGCCGTCAAGAAGTGGTTGAGAAAGAAAATTTGAAATAATAACTAACTAACCAAAAATAACTATTAAATTATAGGTATTAGAATTTCCTTTCAAATGTGGCTTTTAGTGAACGAATACGAATTTATCTGAAGTTACTAATTATCCGAAATCACGAATGCCGCGTTTAAATGAATGGAATAGAATGAGTTACTAAATAATAATAATAATAAAACGTTTTGATTATTATTATTGTTATTTATTTTTATTAATTTGTTACGTTCCAGTCTTTTTGATACCGCATTCGTTATTTCAAATAATTTGTTACGTTCACTAACAGCCAAAATGTATAAGGAGATACCTATAATTTAATAGTTAGGAATAGTTAAGTTATTATTAGTTATTATTTCAGTTTTTTTAATTTTCAGTTTTTTTAATTTTCAGTTTTTTTAATTTTCAGGTTTTGGTTCTTATTTTTGGATTTTTGTTCTTTAGAATTTTCATTCTTATTTTTCGGATTTTTGAATTTTCGAAATTCTGAATACCTATAATTTAATAGCTAGTAATAGTTAATTTATGATTAGTTAGTTAATATCTCTGTTTTTCTAATTTTCGGGTTTTTCATTCTTACTTTTCTTAATTTTGAATTTCTGAACTTATGAAACGTCGAAATTCAGAATTTTGGGGTTTTCAAATTTCCAATTTTTCGAAAGCTCAAATATTTGAATATTCGGATCTTTCCAAATGATCGAATTTGTCGAAATTTGTAAAAAATGGAGGGCCAGATTCACAGAGCCATTACTCCGGTGTATCTCCTGTTAGACCGGAGTACTTTCAAATTACCCGCGTCGTATCATAAGTTTGAATCCTCAAACCATGACACGACGGCTTCGGGCTTCGATCCGACAGGCTTACATTTTCGTACGCCTTCGGATCTACGCTGCAATCTTTTTGCGGCCGCTGGGTGGAGTTCGGGTCGTTTTCCGCATCGGGGTATGCAAATGAGCTTTTTCCGGCGATCCACAAAGTTACGATCGTCCTTCGCAATCTCTTACGGCATCTGTAGTCATCTTTTTGCTGCGTAAAGTTATACCAGCTATTAGCTGTTCTATAGTTAGACGGCCCATGTTAAGTATGGCCGTCGTTCCCGCGTCAAATTTAATTTTTTTTTTTACTTTTTGCGTCAGTCGTCCGGGAATAGGAATGTACGTAAACGACGCTACTCAAAAAAAAAATGACGTAACGAGTTTATGTTGCGCAATGCACGGCGGGAAATTTCAGAACGGAGCATGCGTAGTTCGATCGCCGCGGGGATGCGCCTAATTTAAATGCTTCACGCCCCCTAATCGCGTATTTCGATTCCGCCGCGAGAAATACACTACGCCGCCGTACCTTACGGCCCGAAACCTACCTGAATTCGTCTTAGAGCCAGGTAAAATACGGCGGCGTAGTGTATCCCTGATACTCTGCGCCAGGGCAATTGTACCTGAATCTGGCCCGGAATTCGTAACGAAACTTATTGCACATGTCAATTTTTTTTAAACATCTTGATGTGGGTTGACAATTGGTAGTAAGTGTACACATGGGAGTTGGAGAACTCAAATTTCAGTCTGGAAGAGCAACTTCATTGTTCATAACTACTTTTTGTGCTTTGGGAGAAGCATATCTTGCCGTCTTCCACTCATAGTCCAGCATTGGCTATATCAGTATTTTGCAGTAACCTTTTTCTTTCTTTCCTCTACCAGGAGGTTGGCTCGGTCTACGTTACTGCTGATCCCCCTTTTCGGAATACACTACACCGTCTTTGCCTTTTCTCCAGAGAACGTCAGCAAGAGGGAAAGACTGGTCTTTGAGTTGGGGCTGGGATCATTTCAGGTACTTCAAAGATTGCAATTTAAAAAAAAAAAATGTATACTTACCTGCTCTGTGTAATAGTTTTGCACAGCCCTGATTATCTTCTTTTTGGGTCCCCTGCCAGCGGTCTTGGCTCCTCCCCCATGCTGAGTGTCCCCAATAGCAAGCCTCTTGCTATGGGGCTACTCGAGCAGGTATTGAGACGTGCTCCTGTAAATGGACATTGTTCATTCACGTACAGAGCAAGGCTTGCCCCCCCCCCCAATGGCTCCAGCTGCTGTGTGAGCCAGTAAGGAGAGAGAGATCCAGGAGAGCTGCTGCTCTCATGCACATCACTGGATCGAGATGGGGCTCAGGCAGGGCTGGACTGGGACACAAATTTGGGCCTGGACTTCATCCAGACCAGCCCACTTTAATTTTAAAAATATGCACAAAAACAAGTGAAGTTGGAGGGCTAACGACATTCAGGACTATTGCCTTATTGTCTGGAATTTCAGAAACCGGCGTTGCTGCACAGCCATTAGCTTCCTTTCAGCAATGCAGCGGCGTTGAGGTTTACCTGGGTTAGGCACTATGTGAGGTGATGGGCAGTGCGGATGACAGGTCTCTCCTATACCGGCCGGCCAGAAAACTCGCCCCCCTGGCCAGCCAACCTCAATGGCCAACCAAGCCCCCCTATTCACTGGCCATTAGCTGTTCTACTTTATTTCTCTTATAGGCAGTACAGCAGTGCTGAAATTAATGGGCCGCGCAGCCATTACTTTGACAGTCTGTCAACGAAACCAGCCCGCTGAGCCATCGGCCCACCGGGAAACTCCCTGTAGTCCCTATGGCCAGTACATGCCTGGGCTCAGGTAAGTATAAGGGCGGACAGGAGAGGGAGCAGCACTAACGACCCCTCCCCCCTGTTCAGGTTTACAGCAGAACTCCCGAACAGGGGAAAAGTTTGGCTCCAAACCGCAAACTCCTTTGAAGTCTATGGGAGCCGAACATGAGAAATCAAAAGTCCCCATTTTGAAGTAATTGGCAACAAAATTTTAATTTTTTTATTTTTTTTTACAAATGATAATTTTCAAAAGAGCAATGATTTTATTGGTAAAGTGAAACAATAAAAGTGAAAATTTTCTTTTAAATATAGTGCCTGGGGAGGTCCCTGTAAGGTGGGGCATCTGTAGCATGTATAGAACCTGCTGCAGCAAAAATTTAATTTTTAAAGGGACAAAAAAAGTCACAATTGAATTGATTTGCGGTTGCAATTGTCGGCATTCAGCTATTTAAAAAAATAAAGAAAATAACGACGTGGGGTTCACCCCCCCCCCTGGTCTAGCCAGCCAGGATTGTGGGGAAGAGGCTCTTGCCCCATAGCACCCACCTCCCCCATGTTAAGGGCATGTGGCCTAGTATGCGCTTTTTTGAAAAATTTGATGAAGAATTCCCCTTTAAATCCGTACAAGACCCAAAGGGCCTGGTATGGAACGGGGGGGAAGCCCAATACACAATTATAATAGGCACAATACAAATATCTCCTAATCTGTCTGATTACTGTCGGATTGGTAATATTTTATTTCTTTAGATAGAACCAAGCCAATTCCCATATTGTACAGGAATAGGATAATCCAAAAACATATTTTAGATTTTTTTTTTCTTTCTGTGTAAAAAATATGAAATCATTTTTTTTTTCCGGCACAAGAACAGGTGCAGGATAGGTGAAAAAATTACCCATAACAAAGAAGGAGCCATTTAAAGTCTATCACATCATTAACCACTTAAGGTCCGCCTAACGCCGATATACATTGGCAGAATGGCACAGCTGGGCACAAGCACGTACCTGTACATCCTCTTTAAGTTCCCAGCCGTGGGTCGCGCCCGCGACCCGGTCCGAAGCTCCGTGACCGCGGCCGTGAGACCCGCGGACCCGATCGCCGCCTGAGTCCCGCGATCGGTCCCCGGAGCTGAAGAACGGGGAGAGCCGTGCGTAAACACACCTTCCCCGTTCTTCACAATGGCATTGTTATTGATCGTCTGTTCCCTGATATAGGGAAAGACGATCAATGACGTTACACCTACAGCCCCGCCCCCTACAGTTAGAAACATGAGGTCACACTTAACCCATTCAGCGCCCCCTAGTGGTTAACTCCCAAACTGCAATTGTCATTTTCAAGTTAACCACTTAAGGACCGGCTCATGTACATATACGTCGTCAGAATAGCACGTACAGGCACATTGACGTCCCTGCCTTGACGCGGGTCGGGGGTCCGATCGGACCCCCCCGGTACATGCGCCGGTCCTGGTGGCTTCAGGAGCGATCAGTGACGAGGGGGCGGCTGTTCGTTTTTGTCCGCCCCCTCCGGATCGCTCCCAGCCAATGACAGTGTGCCACCCGCCCTGTTCCTGTGTAAACACAGGAAGGGGGAAGTGATGTCAGCTCTCCACTCGGCGGTATTTTCAACCGCCGCTGAGGAGAGAAGACATCACTAGTAAGTCTGCACAACACTACACTGACACCACACACATAGGCACTTTTAACCCCCCTGAACACCCCCCCACCCCCCTGTCACAGTGTCACTGAATGCAGTGATAATATATGTACTGATCACTGCATTTAGTGTCAGTGTGACAGGCAGTTAGTGTTAGGTTCAGGGTAGCCCCCGTACCCCCCCCCTAATAAAGTTTTAACCCCTTGATCACCGCCCTAGTTAACCATTTCACTCCCTATTGCCAGTGTCACTAAGCGATCATTTTTCTGATCGCTGTATTAGTATCACTGTTGCCACTAGGGAGCTAGTTTTTTTTTTTTTTTTTTATTGCGATTTTTTTTTTTTTTTACTAAAGACATGTGGCTGAATACATTTTGGCCTAAATGTTTGACTAAAATTTTGTTTATTCAATTTTTTTTATAACAAAAAGTAAAAAATATTGTTTTTTTTTCAAAAATGTCGCTCTATTTTTGTTTATAGCGCAAAAAAAAAAAAAATCGCAGAGGTGATCAATACCATCAAAAGAGAGCTCTATTTGTGGGAAGAAGAGGACGCAAATTTTGAGCCACGTCGCACGACCACGCAATTGTCTGTTAAAGCGACGCAGTGCCGAATTGTAAAAACGCCTCTGGGAATTTAGCAGCATATTGGTCCGGGTCTTAAGTGGTTCAAGGGGTGTTCCAGCCAATATTTGTGTTTATTAAAAGTCAGCAGCTACAAAAAGTGTAGCTGCTGGCTTTTAATAAACAGACACTTACCTGCTCCAGCGTTCCAGCGACGCGCCGACCGGGGCTCCACTCCTCTCCCCCCCTCCCCGGCCGGCGTCCTCATCACAACTGAGGGCACCCGGCCGTGACAGCTTTCGAGCGGCACTGCGCATGCGCGAGCGGCGCGGCCCACCGCTGATTGGACAGGCGATTGCATGGGACCTGTCATGTGTCTCATGTGATCGCCTACAGGGAGGGGCTGCAATAAGGTGATTAAGCTTAATCGCCTTACCAGCCCCTCGGCGGAAGCAGGAAGTGGGACAGGAAGTCCCACTCCTCCTGAAGCCCCCACTCCCCCCCAAAAAAATTACATGCCAAATGTGGCATGTAAGGGGGTGAGGAGTGGGATTAGCGGAGGTTCCATTTTTGGGTGGAACTCCGCTTTAAACAGTGCATTTTTATAGCACTTTTTTGCTGTGAAAATGACAACGGTCCCAAAAATGTGTCAAAATTTTCCATAATGTCGCAGTCACGAAAAAAATTGCTGATTGCCGCCATTACTAGAAAAATAAAATTATTAATAAAAATGCAATTAAACTATCCCTTATGTGGTAGACGCTATACAATTTTTGCGCAAACCAATCAATAAACACTTATTGCGATTTTTTTTACCAAAAATATGTTGAAGAATACGCATTGGCATAAACTGAGGAAAAAAATATTTTTGGGGATATTTACTATAGCAAAATGTAAAAAATATCGCATTTTTTTCCAAATTGCTGCTCTATTTTTGTTTATAGCGCAAAAAATAAAAACGCAGAGGTGATCAAATACCACCAAAAGAAAGCTCTATTTGTAGGGAAAAAAGGACGCTGATTTTGTTTAGAAGCCACGTCGCACGACCGCGCAATTGTCAGTTAAAGCGACGCAGCGCCGAATCGCAAAAAGGGGCCAGGTCCTTTAGCTGCATAATGGTCCGGGTCTTAAGTGGTTAAAAGCAATCAGAAGCCATCTTTTTATGTTGCCTTCCCTATTGAGTCTAATGCGTTTATGCAAAATGGCAACAGAAATCTCAACATTTTTGCAGAAATTTCACTCATCCCTATTTATTTAAGCGAATAAGAATAATTATGTTATAAAAACAGGGAAATGCAAACACACAATAAATATGTTTTTATCTCTGTTTCAAGGGTTTTGTTGTTGCAATCCTCTACTGTTTCCTGAATGGCGAGGTAAGATAAAGTTTACTGCCGTTTTCTCATTCAAAGCTAAAATCGCATTACCACAAATTCATGTTTATATTTATATGAATTTTATTTCCCCTTTTTTTTTTTTTTTTACTGTTACAGATATGTTTATTGTATCACAGTGACAACTTTAAAGTAAATTGGTGGTTTTGCCCAGTTTTGTTTAAATTAGAAGTTGTTTTTTTTTTTTTTTTTTGGAGAAATTCTGAGATTTAAAAAAATTAGAAGATTCGAAAATTTCCGAATTTTTTAATTCTTAAATTTTTGGATTTTCGCATTCTGAATTTCCAAATTTTCCAAATTTTTGGAAATTCGGAATGCGAAAATGTGAAAATCTGAGAGTTTGAAACGCTGAAATTAAGAAAGAAAATTTTAAAATAATAACTAACTTGTTGTTTTGCTTTTTTAATAAGAAATTCAAATATTTGTTTTACAAATAAAGATTTAGTAAAGGGACATGAGATTTACACCATGGATCTTCTAAACAGAGCATAGCAGAGACTGATTGCCTTCAGACTATCTAATTCTGATTCAAACCCCATACAATCCCATTTGAACAAAGCAGGTAGTGATTTGCTGAACATACCCGGGTTTGGTGAACATTACTAAAGTTCGGGCGCTAAATCCAAACTTCCTTGAAATAAATGGTAGCCAAATATAAATTTAAAAAAAAATGGGGGACGGGGCACTGCCCTGGGAAACATGAACCAAAGTAAAGAGATTTTATAAAATGTGATTTTAGCGGAAAGCAATTATTTATTTTAGTAATGATTAAAATGAAACATTAGACATGAGCAAAATTAAAAAATGAGTTTCATCTTGATTAGTTATTTAAATTATTTAGTTTAGTTAAATTTGTTAAATTTGGTTTCGGGCTTTGTTTAGTTTAGTTTTGTTTATTAATTTTACAATTTTCCAAAATTTTCCAAATTTGGTCAAATTTGATAAAAAATCAAGCAAATTCGGAAAATATGAATCAAATTTTAATTTCAGAAGACGGTTCTATTCTTTCTAGTTGTTTTTTTTCTATTCTATTCTTTTATTTTCTATTCTATTTTTGTCTAATCTATTCTATTCTGTTGTTTTCTGATCTATTCTTTTTCTAATTTATTCTATTCCAATTTCGGAAGACAGTTATATTCTATTCTAATCTATTCTAATGGAATTCAAATTTATTCCATTTAAAATTCGAATTTCGGAAGACAGTTATATTCTATACTTTTCTATTCTATTCTAATGTTATCGATTCTATTCATATTCAAATGTATCCCATTTGGAATTTCAGAAAACAGTTATATTCTATTTTATTCTATTTATTTTATTCTATTCTATTGTTTTTTTTTATATTCGATTATATTCTTTTCTATTCTAATTTATCCAAAATGTTATGGTATATTCTAAATCTGTTTTACTCTATTTTTTCTATTCTATTCTAATCTTATCGATTCCATTCAAATTTATTCCACTTGAAATTTTGGAAGATGGTTATATTCTATTTTATTATATTCATTTTATTCTATTGTTTTTTTTTTATATTCTATTCTTTTCTGTTCTATTTTATTCTAGTATTTTCTATTATAATGAATGACCTGAAAAATAAAAGAACAATAAAACGAATGAAATGAAAACAAACACATTTTTTGGCAGTGCACTGTTTTTGTTTCATTTGTTTTGTTCTTTTGTTTTTCAGGTAATTTGTTATAATATAAAATATTAGAATAAAATAGAATAGTAGTTAGATAGATAGATACTGTATATAGATATTACCATATCCCTGGTTAATTCTTGTAAATTTGGGGATTTTTTTCTTTAGTTATAGTCGTCCCCAATGTGTTTTTAGAGTTTAGAAAAAATAAATAAAAAAAATCCCTCACTACCAGTCAACAGAGGTTCCAATTTCACCAGTTTTCGTGAATGTCCTCTAAAAGAACATATTTTTTTTGCCAACAAATGTGTTTGTTTCTTTTCTATTCTACTTGAAATTTCTGAAGACGGTTGTCTTCTATTTTTTTCTATTCTATTGTTTTTTTTTTATTCTATTTTATTCCAATATTTTATGTTATATTCTAATTATGTTTTATTCTATTCTTTTCTATTCTATTGCTCTGACAAAAAATGTGTTTGTGTTTTTTTTTTTTTTGTTTTTTTTTTCTTTTTCAGGTCATTTGTTATAATATAAAATATTAGAATAAAATAGAATAATAGGTAGATAGATACAGTAGACTGATAATATTGCATTTTATAAAGATCAATCAGCGCCACTAGATACCGTATTTATCTTCGTATTGCGCGCACCGGCATTTAGCGCACACCACCAACCTAGAAGACAAATTCCTGCAAAAAAAAAGAAAATGCTTACAGTTTGGATGCCCCCCGTCAGTGTCTTGCCCGGCATCCATCTGCGGCCCTCTCAGTGCCATCATGGGGGCCCCAACTTCGGGGCAGCATGGGCTCAAGGACCAGTAGCTTTGGGGAAAGTGCATGGGCCCCCCATGAAGCTGGGGCCCCTGGGCAGTGCCCAGGTGTGCCCTCTCATTAAGACACCCCTGGAAAGATTTATTGTGTAAATAGTGCAGTAAAATGATAATATTTAAATGATAATATTGCGTGTTTACCATCCTTTTCCATAACAACAAAAGTACATAAAAAAATGACCTTTTAAAGTTTCTCCCTAAAGGTACAATCAGAGATAAAGAGAAAATGGCGGAGTTGGAAAGTCAACCGGTACTTTGCTGTGGATTTCAAGCACCGTCACCCATCCCTGGCGAGCAGCGGAGTCAATGGAGGGACACAATTGTCCATTCTGAGCAAGAGCAGCTCCCAGATCCGGATGTCCAGCATAAATGCGGAGAACCTGGTGACATGAGTCCCCAAACCGCCTGAGAACACTCAAATGTCACTTTTTTTTTTCTTTTAATAATTTTTTTATTTTTTATTTTACCCTAATACTTTAATTTTTGCATCTTTTTTTTTTTTTTAAGGGAAACATAGGGTCGGGGAGAAACAAACATGTAAATGCTGGATTGTAAACCTTACCGGGTTTCCAAAAAAAAAGAAAAAGTCAAAGGATCACATTGATCACGTCCATGGAGTCATGTGATTGGTGGCTAGCAATAGAACCGTATATACATATTATATCCATTTAAATGCAAATTCTACAGTAAATAATCTTTGACATATTATTATATTTGTAGCATATGCCTATTTTCCATTGATATTTTTATGTATCTGGTTATTATTGTTGTGTTGGGGAAAAAAAAAAAAAAATGGGGGTACATCTGTTAAAAACGAGTGAACTTGAAAGCTGCGTTTTACAAACCGTCTGGTTAATTATTGTAAATTTGGGGATTTTTTTTCTTCGGTTATAGTGGTCCCCAATGTGTTTTTAGAGTTTAGAAAAAAAAAAAACATCCCTCACTACCAGTCAACAGAGGTTCCATTTTCACTAGTTTCCGTGAATGTCCTCTAAAATAACAGAAATGATTTGGAGCACTTGAACTGTAATTCTTATAGTATATTAAAATAGTGTGTACAAAAATAGGTCATAGTAGTTTACAATATTGTGGCAGCTTGAAGTAGATTTTTTTTTTCATTTTATATTATATATAAATATATATATAAAGAGAGAGAGAGGAAGAGAGAGACAGAGAGAGACAGAGAGAGAGAGAGAGAGAGAGAGAGAGATATTGCTATATCTATAAATATAGATATATGGGCCCGGATTCACAAACATCGGCGCATATTTATGCCGCCGTAGTGTATCTCTTTTACGCTACGCCGGCGCAGAGCGGAGAGGCAAGCATGGAATTCACAAAGCAAATGCTCCCAACTCTGCGCCGGCGTGGCGTATATTTTGTAGGTGTAAGCCGGCGTAAGTGGAAGTAGGTGGAAGTGGGGTAACCTACGCCCAGCCAGATCCACGTCGGCCCATATTCACAGACGTCCAACGTACAATACGTAGGCTTGTGTTCCCTGGTCCATACCTTTGCATGGGTTGCGCCTCATCTATGGGGAATAACTTTACGCCGAACGTAAAACTTCTGCAAACCCCTTAAATCATGCGTTGGGCGCAAGTACATTTGTGAATCGGCGTATCTCCCTCATTTGCATATTTGAATAGAAAATTAATGGGAGTGCCACATGCGTCCAGCGTAAATATGCGCCCACTATACGCCGGTGTAGGCAAGTTACGTCGGTGGGATGAAGTCAGTTTTTAGGCGTATTTTAGTTTGTGGTTCTGGCGCACAGATACGACGGCGCATATTTGTACTTACGTGACGTATCTGGAGATACGTCGGCGTAAGTGCTTTGTGAATCCGGGCCATAATCTATATATATACATGGAGAGAAAGAGAGAGAGAGATAGATATATAGATAGAGATATATCTACTGTATATCTATCTATCTATCTATATATATATATATATATATATATATATATATATCTTTTTTATTTTTTATTTCTATTTTGTGCTTGTTTAATCAAAAAAATGTGAAATGACCTAAATGAAGTCTGTATATAGTTTGCACTGTGTTTGGTGATACATGCAGGGTGTGACTGCAAAAAAATAAATAAATTGCAGATTCTACGCAAAATATAGATACATGTACACTAATATTTTGATAATGTTGTAGACTGTAACAAGGGATATGGTAATATCATTGACACTGCAAGAGACCTCAATGTGTAACATTTTCTGCTTTTATTTTTTAATGAGTTTAAAAGTATATATAAAAAAAATATAGCTTTTAATATTTTGTGACAGTCAAAAAAAAAAAAATTGCCTTGCACCTACTGCTACAAATTCTAACATATTTTCTTATCTCACACTTATATGATGTCAATTAGCTAAGAAAAAAGAAATATATACCAAGATTAAGAGGTATTTTCAGAAAAGAAAAATTAAGCAAAAAAAATAATTAATGAAAACTGGATAATAATACTACGCTTACAGATATTTTTATTATATTTTAATTAAAAGCATACATATGCACATAATACAAAATAGAGTCATAAACAATTATCTGGTGCGCTACAGGCCACACCCTTTTGTCTTACAGAATATATAATATTAGATAAAAGGTATTTTTGGAATGAAAGAACAAAGGTAAGGCCTAAAAATAAAAATGCAGAATGTGTAAAACAATGCAGAATGTGTATAAACAATGCAGAATGTGTATATCTCATATCAGTATTTTAAGTCGCAGAATCTTTTTTTTTTTGGAAAAAGTAATAGGCTGTGACATGACTTGTGCCAATATATCACTCTGAGCCATTAAAACATTAACTGTAAATGCATAATTTTATATGTGTTTTAGTAAGTCTGTGTGTTGAAGTCTTGATGTTTACAAGCAAAAAAAAAAAATATCATACCCTACCATGTCCAGAATTTTTTGGGGAATTTATATTTGCTTTTATAGCACCTCAACAAATCATCTTAAAATCTAGAATGTTTGAAAGTATTTGGGTAATAGATGTTTTATAATCTATATTTTCCTTGGAAGGGAAACATGATCTTTGGCATGTAACTAATTAAATGTAATTATTTTTAATTTTTTTTAGTAGGCATTATTTTTTTTATTATTTATTTTACTATGTCTAAATGTGAAAAGTAAAGCAGTATTAATGTTTTCATTTTGCAATGGGGTCAGTCAGCAATCTTCAATGGAAGCAGACTCTCAAGCCAGTGAAGATGCGATCATTTTACAAAATTTTAGATCACCTTTCAAGCACCTCCTTAAGCATCTTGTGTGTCTAACCTAACATTTTAATCTGAAGTGCCTTTTTACAGATTCCCCCCCCCCCCCCCCCCCCCCCCCCTGATATATTAATTTTACTCAACTTTTTTGAACTATTACTACAAAGCTACAGATATAACTGCAGATGTTAAATACTCCTTAAAAAAAATAAAAAAAATATTTTTGAACAAGAAACACTTCTATTTTGAACACATAACTAATATAAGCTAAATTAAAAGTATTATTTACATAGAAAACCAACATTTTTACAAAATTACTGTAATAACATTTTAAAGTTTTTAGATCTGACTGTGCATTTTAACATTAATTTTCTATATTAAATTTACAACAGCATATACAGTCATTGCCAAAAATATTGGCACCCCTTGCATTTTTGTCAGATGTTGCACCGCTCTGGCTAGAAAATTGTCGCAATCACAAATGTTTAGACATTCCCATCTTTATTTATTTTGTTTGTATCGGTATGACACCCAAAAGTGGAGAAACGAAAAGCCAAAGCTAAAATATTACACCCAAAATTTATTGGCACCCTCAATTTAACCACTTCCAGCCCAAGGACATCATCAGGGCCGGACTTACCATTGGGCTTGACTGGGCTCAAGCCCATGGGCCCCACCCAATAGGGAGCCCCCAGCCCAATCGTGGCAATCCCTTCCCGCAATTTTGCGGTAATCCCCTCCTGCAATTTCGCAGCAATCCACTCCCGCAATTTTGCAGCAATCCCCTCCCACAATTTTGCGGCAACCCCCTCCCACAATTTTGCGGCAATCCCCTCCCACAATTTCACGGCAATCCCCTCCCACAATTTTGCGGCAATCGCGGCAACCCACTCCTGCAATTTCGTGGCAATCCCCTGTTCGCTGCGAACGTGGCAACCCCCTCCCGCAATTTCACGCCAAACGCAGCAACCCCTCTCCCACAATTGTGCGGCAATCGCGGCAATTTTGCCACCCCCCAACCCCGCTCAACAATTTCGGCGGATGGATGTAATTCTCGGCAGCCCACAGCCCCCCCCCCCACTGCAGCTGTGTAAGGGGCCCAGAAAATAGTAAAGGCGGCCCTGGGAAGAGGTAAGATGTTCGTCCAGCGGCTGCCCCCCCCGCTCAACAACTTCGATAGGTCTGTTGGCGGATCCAGCTCCCCCTCAACAACCATGATGGGTCAGCAAACCCCCCGCTTCTCTGCTCCAGGGGGCCCATTCGATTATAAAAGCTCAGGGGCCCCCACCACCCTAAGTCCTGCCCTGGACGTCATATGACGTTGTTGAATTTGAGTTGGGATATCTGATGCAGGCATCATTCAGATATCATCTTCTACAGCCGGGGATTCTGTGCACCGTAAGAACAATCATATCGGCAGTTCAGCCACTTGATCGTTCTAACATGTGGCAGGAGGGGACCCCCCTCCCGCCATCCCCCAGGTGCTTCTCCATGCTTGCCCATACAATCGGCGAACCAGAGACAGAATTCGCCACTGCTGAATATTGATCATAGAGATTTCCAGTGACCAGACAGCGGCGACATTATGACCGCCATTTTATTCCCTAGGGTCTCTGCTAAAAAACATATATAATGTTTAGGGGTTCTATGTAATTTTATAGCACAAAAAAATATGTTTTTTTACATGTAGGAGAGGAGTGCCAGAATAGGCCCAGTATGGAAGTGGTTATTATTTGGCAACACACCCCTTGGAAAAAAATAACAGAAATCAATGGCTTCCTGTAACCATCAATGAGTTTCTCATTACTGGAATTTTGGACCACTCTTCTTTCGCCAACTGCTCCAGGTCTCTTCTGATTGGAAGGTTCCCTTTTCCAACTTTTCCTTTGAGATCTCTCCACAGGTGCTCTATGGGATTTATATCTGGATTCATTGCTGGCCAGTTCAGTACTCTCTAGCACTTTGTCTTACACCATTTCTGGGTGCTTTTTGACGTGTGCTTTGGGTCATTGTCCTGCTGTAAGACCCGTGACCTCTGACAGAGACCCAACTTTCTGACACTGGGCCCTACATTGCACCCCAGAATTATTTGGTAGTCTTCATATTTCATAATGCCATGCACACAGTCAAGACATCCAATGCATGAAACAGAAAAGCATCTCCAAAACATCAGTGAACCTCCACCATGTGTGATGGTAGAGACTCTATTCTTTTCTTTTAAAGGCCTTGTTTCTTTTTCTGAAAAGAGTAGAATGATGAGCTTTACCAAAAAGATGGAATTTTGTTTTTTCTGTCCACAGCACATTCTCCCAAAGAGATTTTGGCTTCCTCATGTAGTTTTTGCCAAACTCCAATCTGGCTTTTTTATGTTTCTGTGTCAACAGTGTGGTCCTCCTGGGTCTCCTACCATAGCGTCCCTTTTTCTTCAAATAGTAACATATAGTGTGAGATGACACAGTTGTACATAGTTGAAGGCCAGCTTGACTTTGTCTGGAAGTTGACCGAGGTTCTTGTGCCGGATCTTGGATACCTCGGCTGGGCACCTCTGCAATTTTTTGATAATTTTTTCTCTTTCATCCGTGTCCAGGGAGATGAGCTACAGTGGCATGGGCTATAAACTTCCTGACAATGTTGGGCACAGCTGACATAGGAACATTAAGCTCTCTGGAGATGGACTTGTAACCTTGGGATTGTCCATACTTTTCCACAATATTTGTTCTCAAATCCTCAGACAATTCTTTGCTGCTCTCTCTCTTGTCCATGCTCCGTACGGCACACAGAGACACACAACAGAAAGGTTGAGTACCCTTTTCACCATTTTAACTGGTTGCCGGTGTGATTTCTATATTGTCAGCACCTGTTAATTGATACAGATGAGTATACTTAGAAATCACAGAAGCATCACAAACTTGGAATGTAATTATTTCTTACAATTTTGCGAAGGTGCCAATAATTTTGTCCAGTCCACTGTTGGAAGTTTTGCGTGGAATGTGTCATATTTGGCTTTATAGTTTTTCCAATTTTTTTGTTTTGTGTGTCATACTGATACAAACAAAATAAATAAACATGAGAATGCTGAAACATTTGTAATTGCAACAATTTTCTGGGCGAAGAGGTCCATTATCTGACAGGAATGCAGGGGTGCCAATATTTTTGGCCATGACTGTACATATATATATCCTAAAATCTCTGACATATAATCTTTGGTATTTGGCGTGAAAGTATGTCCCCAAAAAATTGTATGGCTTAAAAGTTACATAAGTTACACACAAGTTAATTTTATTTTATTTTTCAATACATTTCTAACTTGTGGGTTTAGGGTTCTGTGGATGGAGGTTTTTATTTACCGATCTCTTTGGCTGTTGGGTGGCCACTTATAATGTAACTCTGATGCATGCAAATAAAATTTACAATGTCACTGGTGCCATTCTCGGCGTCATACAGATACGCGGAATGGACTGAGAGTGTCCATTGGACTTCACATCACCGGGTGTAGTGTACGCTAATTAATTAAACTGCTATTTTTTTTTATTTTTTAACATAACAGACAAGCAAAGTCTCTTCTGTTAGAAAAAAAAAAAAAACTTGTATGAATTGTCTTGTTAAATCTAGCTTTACACAAACTATCATAAACAAAATTCAAAATGTTATTGGCATTAAATGATAAAAAAAATAAAACAAGAAGGCTATCTCCCAATATTTTTTAAGCTAACGGTCAACTGTAAATGTTCATGTATGTGAACTTTGCCAATTACATTTTTTTTAGATCGTTTCTATGTAGCTAAAAAACATTTAACAAAACAACGCATACCATATTTTTTTTTTTAAATGCCAATGAGAGATAAAAAAAGTGAAATTTTGTACATACTGTTGTGACTATATTAAGCCATCTAATTGCTTATATTTAATCAGTGGCAAATTAATTAAAACATTTCACCCAAAAGGCAAACATTATGAATTTTTAATAATGATTAATTATTATTTTGAATAATTAATACAATTATTAGTTAATTTATAAATGTTTCACTATCTCTGAGGCTTATTATTTTCTATAAATTATATTACAAAGGCACCTGACGATAGCTTTCTATTTATTTATTTTTAAATCTGCTACAGGTCCGTTATCTTCAAATGACTGAAGACAGCATGAAAGAAACCTATAAACGATTAGTACTATTTTAATCATTTAATATTTTAAACACATTTTTTAGGGATGCTGATCTAAAAAGTACATTTTCAGTGAAATGTCACTGTGGCTTTATTTGCCATAACAAGTTATTGTAACTGTAAATGTAATTTTGGTGTAAATTAATAATAATAATTAACAGTTAGCTGGTGGTAAAACAGATGAAAAATTATTTTGAAATCACCTTTTTTAATGAAAAGTTGGTGACAAGGGTGACCTAAAAGATGGTCTGCTAAATTTCAGTGGTGCTATTGTATAACTAAAAACTGTACACAAAAGAATGTAAAACAACCAAATCTCTAGCTGGGCCTCTAGGCTTAACAACTTAAAAAAAAAAAAAAATCATACCGCAAGTTCTACTAATGAAAAATTAAGAGGGTTAAGACAAAAACAGTATAAGACAATAAATATTCAATTTATTTTCTCTTTTCATAAATAAATTAGTAATTTCAAACTCCACTTCAAACTTTAAACTGTACTTTTTATTTAAAAAAAAAAACACGTTTGCTGTTCTTAAAACTTTAATAATTAATGCATTATTTGATTTTTGTTCACCTGGACCTTTTTGAGTCGTTGCACTTAATAAAAGGGAAACCATTACACCTAGATGTTATGTGGTTGCAATAATTTATGTAAGCTATGTTCATTAATATTTTTTATCATAGATTTTTTTTTATATACCAGCATATCCTACTAAAGTGTACGGCAGTTGGTCACTGTAATTTAGTAAAACATATGTTTTAATGTAAGAATTAACTTTACAGTTTTAAAACTAATTCTAAACTATGCTCAGTACATTTTTGTATTTACTATACATAGGTTTATGCTACAAACTTATGGCTGGCAACTCTACCCTGTAAGAAGTTTTTAAATAGTTATGAACATAAATAACTATAAAACTTATTACATCCAGATACATATTGTTAAATATTTTATATAACAAAAACTATACACATACAGAGTATCCATTTTATACTATGCACAGTTTTAAAGCCATTTTACAATCAATTGTGCAAAAAAAAAAAAAAAGGGGGGGCACAGCAATACCTAAGATAAAATAGTGTAAGATTTTTATATAAGGGTAAAGGTTATAAATACTATCTAAATAACCAAATCCAGGCAATTGATAATTCTAAGAAATATATAAAAAAAATCAAAGAAGTAACACATAAAAAATATGTTGTGTCCAGTAACACATAAAATAGATTTTAACTCCATCAGCGAAAAAAATAAATAGTTTTATCATTAGTTGTAATACTATATAATGTATGTGCCAAATAAATCCATTTCAGTTGAAACAAGCAGGAGAGTAAATGATAATGACAAGACAACTATAGTTTAAGTCCAAACTGTGCTTAATACACAAATACAATCTAAGGAACACCATGATTTATCCCAGCTGGACAAATTTCAGGCCTTCATGATATTCTGATACTTAAGAAAACATTAATTTATTTGCATACAGTTTCAGAATAGTTTTTATATTTGGGTATTGTTATATATATATATGTATATATATATATATATATATATATATATATATATATATATATATATATATATATATATATATAAAAACATTTTTGCTTTCCCCTGGTTGGATGATTGGAGTGAACACAGATTCTTCAAAGTGAACATTTAGGCCCAGATTCAGATAGAATTAGACTATCGTAGAGTATCAGAAATACACTACGCTGCCGTTTTTTACCTGGCTCTACGTGGAATCCAGGTAGATTTTGTCCAGTAAACGACGGCGGCGTAGTGTATTTCTCCCGTCGCAATCCATCTGCGCGAGTAGGGGGAGTGAAGCATTTAAAATAGGTGCGTTCCCGCGGCGATCGAACTGCGCATGCTCCGTTCCCAAATTTCCCGCCGTGCATTGCGCGAAAACACGTCGTTACGTCATTCGTTGTTTGAGTAGCGTAGTTTACGGACAATCCTAGTCCCGAACGAGTTACGTAAAAAAAACCCAAAAAAAAACAAATTCGACGCGTGAACGACGGCCATACTTAACATGGGCTACGTACCGTTAGACCAGCAAAAAGCTGGTCTAACAGTACGTAAAAAAAAATAGACGAAAGCAATTGCGAAGACCACTCGTATCTTCGTGGATCGCCGTAAAAACACATTTGCATATCCCGACGCATCAAAACGACGCAAACTCCTCCCAGCGGCCGCAAAAATAATGCAGCGTAGATCCGAAGGCTTACGAAGACGTAAGCCTCTCGGATCGAAGCCCGAAGCCGCCGTATCATGGTTTGAGGATTCAAACTAGTGATACGGCGCGCGAAATTTGAAATTACTCCTGTCTAACACCAGTTAGACAGGCGTAATTGCTTTCTGAATCTGGGCCTTACTTTGCAAAGTGAACACTATCTTTTCCTTTAACAAAATCAATCCAATGGTATATATATATATTTTTTCAATTTTCCTATAAATGGGTTTTCAAAGTTAATCTCACTTTATCTTAACTTCTCCATAAGATGTTAGGTGAAAATTCAAAACTCTTTTGTTAAACCAACTCCTATAATTACCTAATTCTTAATACAGATATATTATATTATAGGTGTACCACATTCATTGTAACAATTAACATTAAAGAAAATATATATAAAAATTGGACTTTACTGGTACAAAGAGAGGAGCAACCACAAGAAATATACAAACTTTGTAAACTTTATACAAAGCATTGAAAAATATTGTTAATAAAAACATTTTAAATTCCAATATTCTGTGTGATTTGGCCATACTAATAAACCACCATCTTTATACTTTTCAAAGTATAATTTTACAATGCTTTAAAATAAAATTCATATTTTTATATATTTCTTGTGGTCGTTCCTTTCTGCTACCAGTAAAGTCCAATTTTTATAGTTTGTAGCCAATTCTAAATACCTAAGTGGTTTATTTGATAAACATATACCTTTATTAAGACCAGGTACTATTCATAAATTAGGACTTTTTAGGCCCCAAGAAGCAAATCCACACATGAATGGTCTCAGGATGCTTTACTGTTGGCCTGACACAGGACTGATGGTAGCGCTCACCTTTTCTTCTCTGGACAAGGTTTTTGCAGGATGCCCTGAACAATCATAAAGGGGAATCATCATAGAAAATTACTTTCCCCCAGTCCTCAGCAGTCTAATCTCTATACTTTTTGCAGAATATCAGTCCCTGATGTTTTTCCTGGAGAGAAGTTGTTTTTTATTGCTGCCCTTCTAGACACCAGGCTGTCCTCCAAATGTCTTCTCACTGTGTGCCAATTTTCTCACACCTGCTTGCCGCCATTCCTGAGCAAGCTCTGTACTGGTGGTGCCCCGACCCCCCCCCCCCTCTGCACTGGTGGTGCCCTGACCCCCCTCTGCACTGGTGGTTCCCCGACCCCCCCCCCCTCTGCACTGGTGGTGCCCCGACCCCCTCTCTGCACTGGTGGTGCCTTGACCCCCCCTCTGCACTGGCGGTGTCCCGATCCCGCAGCTGCATCAACTGTAGGAAGCGGTCCTGGTGCTTGCTGGACTTTCTTGGGCGCCCTAAAGCCTTCTTCACAAATGCAGTGGAAATTTTTTTTATTACGTTTATTTTCAAGGTAAAGAGGGACTTTGCAATTAACTGAAATTCATCTGATCACTCTTTATAACATTCCAGAGTATATGCAAATTGCCATCATAAAAACAGAGGCAGCAGACTTTGTGAAAATTTATATTTGTGTCATTTTCAAAACTTTGGCCACGGCTGTATTACATCAACCCTTCCGCGCTAATGAATATACAATACAAACTATTAAAAAAAAATATATTAAATATATATAAATATATGTATAGCAAAGCCATAAGTACAGCGTTGATTCAATTCTGTATAAATATTTAAAATGTAAAAACATTCAAAAACAATAAATCTTCCAATCAAAAATGTGACCACCAATAACACTATATGTGATCATGATTTTGATTGGAAGATTAATTGTTTTTGATTTTTTTACATTTTAAGTATTTTTGCAGTATTGAATCAGTGTTGTTGTAGTTATGGCTTTGCTATATATATATATATATAATCTTTGTTTTTTTTTTCTGTATTTTTGGTTGCCTAAAAAGGCCTAGTGTATGAATAGTACCTAGATGTTATTAATTTAGCACCAATGAATAGCACCAATGAATAGTACCTAGATGTTATTAATTTAGCACCAATTTATATATCTGGTAAACTGCACCTTAGTTAAAAAAGTTATTACTATTAAAATCATATAATTATTATATATATATATATATATATATATATATATATATATATATATATATATATATATATATATATATATATATATATATATATATATATATATATATATATATACAGAAAACACATACATTAATTTGAGGATTTAGCATCGGTATTCTAGTTTATATGAATTTATTAAATTATCTCATATATATATATAGCAAAGCCATAAGTACAGTGTTGATTCAATGCTGCATAAATATTTAAAATGTGAAAATTAAAAAACAATAAATCTTCCCATCAAAAATGTGACCACATATAACATAAGATTTATTGTTTTTGATTTTTCACAATTTAAATATTTTTTCAGTATTGAGTCAGCGCTGTAGTTATGGTTTTGCTATATATATTTTATATATATATATACATATACATATACATATATATAAAATATATATATATATATATATATATATATATATATATATACAGGGAGTGCAAAATTATTAGGCAAGTTGTATTTTTGAGGATTAATTTTATTATTGAACAACAATCATGTTCTCAATGAACCCAAAAAACTCATTAATATCAAAGCTGAATACTTTTGGAAGTAGTTTTTAGTTTGTTTTTAGTTTTAGCTATTTTAGGGGGATATTTGTGTGTGCAGGTGACTATTACTGTGCATAATTATTAGGCAACTTAACAAAAAACAAATATATACCCATTTCAATTATTTATTTTTACCAGTGAAACCAATATTGGATTGGATTGGATTAAATACTTATAGAGCGCCAAATGCAAGTTGTGATACTCGCCTCTAAGCGCTTACCAACAAGCTAAGGGGGGGGGGAGTGTCAGGGCACAGCAAGCCTATCCCATAGCGCTGCACTTTCTTTCTCCACGTTCACTTTGACTTTGTTTGTCTGTGTGCTGGCTGCTACATTGTTTTTTGTTTTTCTTTGATAATTAGCGCAGTTGTTTTTCCCACTTTCTATCCCTACTCCCTGACAATGGACCGCAGCCTAGGATTAAGGCAGCGTCCTGCTAAGGGCTTGGAAGGTGCGGGTCTCTATCTATAGGCTTGTGAAAACAAAAGTGTCTTCAAGCCCTTACGGAAGGCCATCAAGGAGGTGGATGCTCAGAGCTGATGAGGGAGCTGGTTCCACAGAAAATTCCCCAGTGTTTGGAGCCGGCGGCTACCTTTCGAAGCTAATCGGCTAGATTTAATAATTGCTAACAGAGCGTCAGTCGAGCGAAGCTCTCTGGGTGGACAGTAATGTTCTGACATATTTGATAAATACATCGGTCCTAGTTGCCAATAGGCCCGAAACACCAAACAGAGTGCCTTGAACTCAACCCGTTTTACTATCGGGAGCCAGTGTAAGTTCTTTAGTACCGGGGAGATGTGATTCCGCCTTGGGCAGTTTGTAACTAATCTTGCAGCATGGTTCTGTGTGATCTGCAATCGTTTTATCCACTTCTGTGGGAGCCCTAGGAAGAAAATGTTAGAACAATCCAACCTAGAGTGGATAAGTCCATGAACTATGATCATACGGTTGTGCTGAGTGAAAAGATTCTTAATTTTCCGTAATAATTGCAGATGGTAGTTGGCGGATTTTATGCAATATTTTGCGTGGGGTATGAAACTTACTTCAGCATCAAAAATTATACCCAGATTTTTAACCTGCTTAGCTGGAATTGGGGCAGAGCCAAACGAGGATGGCCAGGCAGGTAAAAAGGTAGAGTTGGCCTGTGGGCCGATCAGCAATAGCTCAGTTTTGTCGGCGTTAAGGCCTAGCCTGTTTGTGTCCATCCATTGTTGGATGTTAGATAGTCCCTTATTCATATATAACATCTCAACATTCACAAATATACATTTCTGACATTCAAAAACAAAACAAAAACAAATCAGTGACCAATATAGCCACCTTTCTTTGCAAGGACACTCATGCAGCCTGCCATCCATGGATTCTGTCAGTGTTTTGATCTGTTCACCATCAACATTGCGTGCAGCAGCAACCGCAGCCTCCCAGACACTGTTCAGAGAGGTGTACTGTTTTCCCTCCTTGTAAATCTCACATTTGATGATGGACCACAGGTTCTCAATGGGGTTCAGACCAGGTGAACAAGGAGGCCATGTCATTAGTTTTTCTTCTTTTATACCCTTTCTTGCCAGCCACGCTGTGGAGTACTTGGACGCGTGTGATGGAGCATTGTCCTGCATGAAAATCATGTTTTTCTTGAAGGATGCAGACTTCTTCCTGTACCACTGCTTGAAGAAGGTGTCTTCCAGAAACTGGCAGTAGGACTGGGAGTTGAGCTTGACTCCATCCTCAATCAGAAAAGGCCCCACAAGCTCATCTTTGATGATACCAGCCCAAACCAGTACTCCACCTCCACCTTGCTGGCATCTGAGTCGGACTGGAGCTCTCTGCCCTTTACCAATCCAGCCACAGGCCCATCCATCTGGCCCATCAAGACTCACTCTCATTTCATCAGTCCATAAAACCTTAGAAAAATCAGTCTTAGATATTTCTTGGCCCAGTCTTGACGTTTCAGCTTGTGTGTCTTGTTCAGTGGTGGTCGTCTTTCAGTCTTTCTTACCTTGGCCATGTCTCTGAGTATTGCACACCTTGTGCTTTTGGGCACTCCAGTTATATTGCAGCTCTGAAATATGGCCAAATTGGTGGCAAGTGGCATCTTGGCAGCTGCACGCTTGACTTTTCTCAGTTCATGGGCAGTTATTTTGCGCCTTGGTTTTTCCACACGCTTTGTGCGACCCTGTTGACTATTTAGAATGAAACGCTTGATTGTTCGATGATCACGCTTCAGAAGCTTTGCAACTTTAAGAGTGCTGCATCCCTCTGCAAGATATCTCACTATTTTTGACTTTTCTGAGCCTGTCAAGTCCTTCTTTTGACCCATTTTGCCAAAGGAAAGGAAGTTGCCCAATAATTATGCACACCTGATATAGGGTGTTAATGTCATTAGACCACACCCCTTCTCATTACATAGATGTACATCACCTAATATGCTTAATTGGTAGTAGGCTTTCGAGCCTATACAGCTTGGAGTAAGACAACATGCATAAAGAGGATGATGTGGTCAAAATACTCATTTGCCTAATAATTCTGCACTCCCTGTATATATATATATATATATATATATATATATATATATATACATACATACATACACACACACATACAGAAAACACATACATCAATTTGAGGATTTAGCATCAGTTTACTAGTTCATATAAATGTATTAAATTATCTCATATATACATACATAATCATTCAAACATAACAAAAGCTGTGTATTTCTGCTATTTCCCAAAAACCCAACCGATCTGGTTATATTTATTATTCATTTTTTTCTCCCAAAAACCCAACTAATTTGGTTTGAGCAGAAAAAAAAATTACTGGTTCTGTAAAGGTTTGTGATGAAATTGGATGCATGAAAGAATAAAGATATTGATATTAATATAAAAAAAAAATATATATATATATATATATAAAATTATTATTATTATTTTCTCCAAAAAACCCAACTAATTTGGTTTGAGCAGAAAAAAGTTAAAAGTAAAAGTTTGTGATGAAATTTAATGTATGGAATTTACAAAGTACCACCCCAAAAAAATAAAATTTCTCTTACTTTCTGGGGTCATCGGTTATTTTCTAGGGTCATCCACCATATATAACCAATCTTTCTTTACAGATATCAATTTAAATAAACCATTTAAAAATGGATACATTTAGAAATGTAGAGAGGCCGTGTTGAGGTTTGCTTTACTAATATTAATGTCATATTACATATTCAATTGACTGTTAGCACAGTAAGTGCTCCTAAATGAGTTTTTATTTTTATTATTATTATTATTTTTATTTTTTGTCTGCTCATTCATGTGTCACGGCAACTCAAAATTTGGAGTGCCTTATTGCAGTAATCGACCATGGTTTATTTATGTATTTACTGTGATGTCAAGAAAAAAAAAAAAAAGTCTGAACTTGTGTCATTGATCCAATGACCTTCCGATGTCTGTAAAGAGAAGCTACAGCTTTAATAATAATAAAAATAAAATAATGTAATTTGTCTGTTGCTATGTGTTGTACAGTGGTTAATGCCAAATTAACTTCTCGAGGTGTGTAGCATGTTCTAATGTCAAATAAAGCTGTGGTGTACAGTCATGTGTATTTTTTTTTTTCTTTGTAATAGAAAGAAACAGTTTAATAAAAATGTACAGTGTATTTTAATGTATGTATAAAAATTTACAACTTTCCATGAATTTAACAGTGTTAACTATTTTTTTTTTTTTTTTAATCTGTTCTGTTAACGTGGCTTTACCTAGATATATTTTGTAGCATTTTCCATTTTTTTTCCCGAAGATTAATAACTTTGACTTGATTTTCTGAGGACATATAGGCCCACAGATGCTTGATTTTTTTTTTAAATAGGTAGTCTTCATGCTTACTGTATTGCGAATTGGCATCAGTTGCTTTTTAATGTGAAGTCGAGATTTCTTTTTATAAATTGTAAAAAAAAAAAAAAAAAAAAAAAAGCTTGTTCGAACTAATCAATGTAGAATGTCGTTTTAACTTTTGAAATATCTCAATAGAAATGTATTGACATTTGGGGAGTTGGGGGGTGGGGGTGGGGAGGGGGCGGGATGGAGGACTATCTGTTTTGTTACAGAAATTGTCAATTTATTAAAGTGTTTGCTAACTATAATTTCTTTTGTGTGTCAATATGTTTTGTAAATGTTTTGGGTCTACTGTAGTTATTAAAAAAAAAAAAAGAAGTTACGAGCAGCGTCTTGGTTAGACATGTGCAAATCGCTTCATGTCCAAATTTAAATTCGGACACATTTTTGATTATTCGGGGATTTGGATGCATCCAAATCTCCGCACGATAATAGAAACAAATGTCAGTTAACCATTTAGGCTGGGTTCACACTAGTGCAGTGTGAATTTCAGCTCTGTAATCTCTGCAGATAGATAAGGGAAGTGTTCATTAGCTCAGTTTTTAGCTGCGAATTTGGAGACCTGGGAGAAGTTCCGGGTGAGAGGAGAATGGCGGAGAAGTGTATTGAGCTGAATGAGAGAAATTCCTGAAAAGAAATGAACACATCTGCGAATCAGCTGCGTACCCATAGAAGATAATGGGACTGAATTCGCACCTGAGCCGCACCGCAAGGCATAAAATCTGCACACGTTTTTTCTGCAATGCGCAGTGCGAATGCATCGCACATATGTGAACCAGCCTCATTGAAAACAATGGGCCAGATTCAGATACACTTAATTTTGCGCTGTGTAATCGAAATACTCTACGCTGCCGTATTTTACCAGGCTCTACATCGAATTCTGGTAGATTTTTGCCCGTACGCTACGGCGGCGTAGTCTATTTCTCGCCGCGTAATCGAAATACGCGATTAGGGGGCGTGAAGCATTTAAATTAGGCGCGTCCCCACGGCGATCGAACTGCGCATGCTCCGTTCAGAAATTTCCCGCCGTGCATTGCGCAAAATCACGTCGTTACGTCATTCGTTGTTTGAGTAGCGTCGTTTACGAACATTCCTATTCCCGGACGACTTACGTTAAAAATAATAAAATATGTCATAAAAACATAGAAATTCGACGCGGGAACGACGGCCATACTTAACATGGGCTGTCTAATATTAGACCAGCAAAAAGCTGGTATAGTGTCACGCAAAAAAAAGATGACTAAAGGTGCTGTAAGAGATTGCGATTGAAGATCGTAATTTCTGGGATCGCCGGCAAAACTCATTAGCATACCCCGACGTGGAAAACGACGGGAAGTCCACCCAGTGGCCGCAATTTTATTGCAGCGTAGATCCGAAGGCGTACGAACACGTAATTCAGTCCAATTGAAGCCCGCAGCCGTTTGAGGTTTCCGACTAGCTAAAAAACCTGCGTAAGTTGAAATTACTCCAGTCTAACACCAGTTAGACAGGAGTTACGGCTCTGTGAATCTGGCCCAATGTATTTAGAAATGTTCTGCATATTAGATGCGGTTTAAGCCGCACTCAATTCGCATAGGTGTAAACCCAGCCTTAAGGACCACCTAACGGCGATATACGTCGGCAGAATGGCACGGCTGGGCACAAGCACGTACCTGTACATCCTCTTTAACAGCCCAGCCGTGTGCCCGCGACCCAGTCTGGAGACCCGCAGACCGGATTGCCGCCGGAGTCCCGCGATCGGTCCCCGGAATGAGGAGAGGTGAGTGTAAACACACCTTCCCCGTTCTATACAGTGGCACTGTCAGTCATAGTCTGTTCCCTGATATAGGGAAAGACGATCACTGACGTCACACGTCCAGCCCCCCTACAGTTAGAAACACATATGAAGTCACACTTAACCCCTACAGTACCCCCTAGTGGTTAACTCCTAAACTGCAATTGACATTTTCACAGTAATCAGTGCATTTTTCTTTGAAAATGACAATGGTCCCAAAAATGTGTCAAAATTGTCCGAAGTGTCCGCCATAATGTCGCAGTCATGAAAAAAAAAATCACTGATCGCCGCCATTAGTAAAAAAAAAAAAAAATATTAATATGCAATAAAACTATCCCCTATTTTGTAAAAAAATTGACATGTTGCGCAAACCAATCGATAAACGCCTATTGCGATTTTTTTTACCAAAAATATGTAGAAGAATACGTATCGGCCTAAACTGAGGGAAAAAAAGTTTTTTATATATATTTTTGAGGATATTTATTATAGCAAAAAGTTAAAAAATATTGCATTTTTTTTTCAAAAATAGTGACTATTGTCACTATTTTTGTTTATCAAATACCACCAAAAGAAAGCTCTATTTGTGGGAAAAAAAGGACGCCAATTTTGTTTGAAAAATGGGTAAGACACAATGAGGGTGGGGAAAGTGCTGCTCACCACTAGAAGTGTAAAAGAAAAAGGAGGGAGTTCCCCGTTGGGGTTTTTGGGCAGCAAACAGATGGTTAAGGTACTAATGAATAAATGGAAACATCATACATGAATATATATAAATGTGGAAAAGTAATTTAATGGATAAAATGGATAAAAAACAAATAGCTCTGGTATCCCATATGGAAGAAAAATATATTTCCAATATATTTATTTAAAAAAATTATATATTTTAAATATATTTACAATATATTGGCCTACGCGAATATATTTTTACATCTATTCCAAAAATGTAAATTCAAATATATTTTCCAAAGGCATATATTTTAAAATATATTTTTTTCAATATATTTGACATATATTTTTGAGCATCTAAAAAAATGCATTTAAACATATATTTTTAAATATACTTGTAAAGGCATTCCAAAATATAATTTAAATGCATTTTCCAAAGACATATATTGAAAAATATATTTTTTAAATATATTCTTCAGATTTTTTTCAACATATATTTTTACATATATTTGTAAATGTGTTCCAAAAATATAATTTTAATATATTTTCCAAAGGCATATATGTGAAAATATATGTTTGAAAATATATTGTCCAGATATTTTTGAACATATAAAAAAATGCATTCAAACATATATCTTTAAATATACTTGTAAATGCATTCCAAAAATAAAGCTATATATTAGAAAATATATTTTTAAAATATGTTTTTCTGAAAATATTTAATGTCTAATAAAGACATTTCAACATATATTTTGTCTGATATTTTTGTAACTATGTCATAGATAACATTCTGAATACATTTATAAGAGACCCACTACCATTTTAAAATGGCTTGTTTTACTCTTTTAAAATAAATTAAAAAAAAATAAAAGATTCAAATAAAATATATTTTTTTTATAAGATTTTAAGCACATAATCCATTCAATACAAAGCAGATAAACCTCTCGCATCCACTTTCCATTCCCAAAGAATTTTTGTATAAGTCATTCTGAATTGAGAACGCTTGTCGGCGGACCAGCAAGTACAGTTATATTGATTTATTGATTGACCTGAATGAATGAGAACCTTCACAGACATCCACCTCCACAGTCCAAGGGTCTTGTCTGCTTACAGAGTACAGAGAGAAACTCTGGATATAAATCTTCAATGTTCTGTTTAATCCATGAATCAGAAGTTGCACTATTATTACCAAACTCGCTCATCAGTGTCTTTATGGACCTTGCTTTGTGCACTGGTGGGCAGTCATGTTGGAACAGGAAGGGGCCATCCCCAAGCTGTTCGCACAAAGTTGGGGGCATAACATTTTCCCAAAATGTCTTGGTATGCTGAGGCCTTAAGAGTTCCCTTCACTGGAACTAAGGAGCCAAACCCAACCCCTGAAAAACAGCCCCACACCATAATCCCCCCACACACACACACCATAATCCACCAAATGATTTGGACCAGTGCACAAAGCAAGGTCCATAAAGACATGGATGAGTGGGTTGGGGTGGAGAAACTTGACTGGCCTACACAGAGTCCTGACCTCAACCTGATAGAACACCTTTGGGATGAGTTTGTGTGGAGACTGTGAGCCAGGCCTTCTCATCCAACATCAGTGCCTGAACTCAAAAATGTGCTTCTGGAAGAATGGTCAAACATTCCCATAAGACAGCCTTCTCAGAGGAATTGAAGCTGTTATAGACTGGCATGCTATTAAACTCATGTGCGTGTAAAGGCAGGCGTCCCAAAACTTTTGGAAATATAATATATATTGTATATATACTGTATATTCTTTTTATACTAAGTCCAGTCCATTGTTTGGACTTCGTACCTGCCGAAGGGTAATTCCAGCAGCAAAAAGTTCCCCCCAGCACAAAATTAAAACTCAGCAGCTACACAAAGGGGGTTATTTACTAAAGGCAAATCCACGTTGCACTACAAGTTCAAACTACAAATTCAAAGTGCACTTGAAATTGCAAGGAAAGTGCACTTGGAAGTGCAGTCGCTGTAGATCTGAGGGGGGCATGGAAAATAAAAAAAACAGCATTTTAGCTTGCACATGATTGGATGATAAAATCAGCAGAGCTTCCCCTCATTTCAGTTCTACCCCTCAGATTTACAGCGACTGCACTTACAAGTGCACTTTCAGTGCAATTTCAAATGCATTTTGCACTTGTAGTTTGCGCTTGTAGTGCAAAGTGGATTTGCCTTTAGTAAATAACCCCCCATACTGTACACATACTGCAGCTGCTGACTTAATATTAGGACACTTACCTGTCCTGGAATCCGGCGATGTTGGTATCCCAGCCAATGTTTCCATTGGCTCTCGGGTGCTGCTGCCTCCATTGCCTATATATAGGGACAATTCACACCACATGCAGCCCAGTGCGTTTTTTTTTTGTCTGCATGGAAAGTAAGTTATATGGTTTTCAATGGCATAATTCACACTAGTGCTTGCAGTTCCAGAAAAAAAGTAGAGCATGCTGCATTTTTCCTGCACTGGACTGTAATGGAACACTGTAAAGCACATCAAAAACGCACTAGAATGCACCTGAACACACTGGAACACACATGTCCTTATCTAAGGTAAAGAAAAAAAGAGGGGAAAATGCACTGGAATGCTTTAAAAACACACCAAACATACCCTGGAATGCATCAAAAACACACATGCAAAAAAGCATTGGCAAAGTAGGTGGGGGGGGGGGGGGGAGAGGCAAATAAGTGGAGCTTCCACTTTTGGGTGGAACTCCGCTTTAAATGTCATATCCCTGCCCAAGCTGCACTGCCAATGCTAGGCTGTGCTGGAAGATAAATATGTAAGTGATGAGAGCTGCATTCTTGTGCGTGTGTATATATATATATATATATACTGTGTGTGTGTGTATATATATATATATATATATATATATACTGTGTGTGTGTGTGTGTGTATATATATATATATATATATATATATATATATATATATATATATATATATATACCGTATTTGCTGGCGTATAAGACGACCCCCTAATTTTACAGTTTTTTAACATTTTTTTTGCCTGTACTCACCGTATAAGACGACCCCCGTTCCGATACTTCATATTTCTTCCTTCTGGAGCCATATACTTCTTCATTCTTACTGGGACTGGAGCCAATCACGGCGAGCGATGTATTCTATTAATGAATACAAAGCCTGCTTGGATTGGCAGAGGTTGTAACATCATCAGCCCGTGCATCTCTGACTCTCAAAGCCAATCCAAGCAGGCTACTGTATGTAGGCACTCGGATTGGCAGAGGTTGTTACCCCAATCTGAGCAGGCTCTGTATTCATTTGAATACATCGCTCACCACCGGGATTGGCTCAGCGGTATATACTGTATGTAGCCGAAGCTACATGCGATATTACCGCACATCCAGCAGGCATCCGAGCAGCTGACCCGGTGTATAAGATGACCCCTGCTTTTTGCCCAGTTTTTTTAAGTGTAAAAGGTAGTCTTATACGCCAGCAAATACAGTATATATATATATATATATATATATATATACATATACATATATATATATATATATATATATATATATATATATATATATATATATATATATACATACATACATATATATATATACATATATATATATATATAATATATATATATATATATCAGATATACTGTGTGTGTGTGTGTATATATATAGGGTGACCAGACATCCCCGGTTTCAGGGGACAGTCCCTGGATTAAGGACACTGTCCCTAGACCAAGTCTGTCCCCAGTTTTGTCCCCATTGGATTTGAACAGGGGCTGGGGCAATTTCAAAGACAGTCAGTGCAGAATTAAAAAAATAATAATTCTGAATTACACCCCCCTACTCTGTCGCTCCTACTAGCTTGGGGGGGGGGGGGGGGGATTTTTTCCATTACCTGTGCCCCTTTCTGATGATCATGTGTTGGTCGGAGCAGAGGGAATATTTCTTCAGTTTCAGGTGCATTTCCCATTCAGCTCCGCTTCCATGTTCTTCTGCCTTGGCTCAAGTCCCGGCCAGCTGCCTGCCTGCTTATCTTCCTCCGCTCCCCCCCACCAAGCAGTAGCGGGGACCCGGAGTGTAAGACTTGGCAGGCTGTGTGGTGGGCGGCTGCAGCGATGGGCAGAGAGACGCTGATTGCCGCCATTACTAGTAAAAAAAAATGTGTCCCTGCATTTTAAAAAAAAAATCTGGTCACCTTAGTATATATATATATATATATATATATATATATATATATATATATACATATACACACACATACACATAGAGTATATCTGATATATATATATATATACACACACACATGTACCAGAATGAAGATACAAAATATATATATAGAATGCATCTCCCATCACTTACATGTATAAATATTTTTTCTCATTTCTTTTATCTCATTCTTTTTATTGGGATGTGGGTTTGAATTCTGTGCCTTCGATCTTATAATATGTGAATTCAACCCTGGGGAAAACTCTTTAAATGAGACTGCAATGATAATACAGGAAACAATACAGGAGGTGTGTGACAGGAAGTGAGCAGTGGGAACCAGAGGGGTGAACTTTCACCTCTCACTTCCTGTTCCTGGTAAGGCCTAGTCTGAAAAGGAAAGCATGGCAGCATGGTGGAGACGCTCTCTGTATTCCCCTGGATGTATTCTCCTGGATGAAAGGTGAGCCTTCTATGTAATAATATTAGAATTGTGAAAGTTTGGTGTATGAGTTAAGTTGTATTTGTCTATTTCCTGCTGAATAGTTCTCATTCTGTGTACATTCACCTTCCCAGTTACCATACAGCATGTGCACAGTAATGTAATATTATAGAGCTCCTCTTCCACAGCATGTCACCCTGCTGCATATAATATGTATGGCCTCCATGTTATATCCAGTAACTGTGTAACATACTGTCAGTGTACATTGCTGCATATAATATGTATGGCTTCCATGTTATATCCAGTAACTGTGTAACTTACTTTCAGTGTACATTGCTGCATATAATATGTATGGCTTCCATGTTATATCCAGTAACTGTGTAACTACTGTGTATCCACTCGCCATGCAGCATAGGAGTTGATTTACTAAAGGAAAATCCATTTTGCACTACAAGTGCACTTGGACATGCAGTCGCTGTAGATCTGAGGGGTAGATCTGAAATGAGGGGAAGCCCTGCTGATTTTATCATCCAATCATGTACAGGCAAAAATGATTTTTTTTTGTCCCCTTCAGATTTATAGTGACTGCACTTCCAAGTGCGCTTGTAGTGCAAAGCGGATTTGCCTTTAGTAAATATACCCCATAATGTCAGTGCATAGTGCTACCAATGTTTATGTCTCCCTCCCCTTTTGCATATTATTATCTGCCCTGCTACTAGGTGCCATTAGATATGGATTTTTCCATACAGATACCAATTATGGGCCACCTTTCAGGCCGATAACAATATGAGGTAATGATATTATGTTTACATCCAGCTGCCCCAGAAGTAGCCTGATATCAGTTGACATCTAGGCCTTTTTTTGTATTCTAACAGCCACTGGCCACTGTCAGAATGCAGGAAAAAAGAGCAGATAGCAGGGAAATCAATAGCCTGCTGTCAATCAGCAAAGGAGAGGATTTGAAGGAGAACATTCTTCTTCAGGTCTTCCTCTGCTGATTGACAGCAGGCAGTGGGAAGGGGGCACAATAGTCAGCCTAATTTTAAAATTTGAAACAGCCAATGGCAGTCTGGCTATGGTTCCCCCACTGCCTGCTGTTTACATTCAGCTACCATCAAATAAATTGTGCAGAAGGAGGTTAGCGGTGTCTGGGGTGTGTGTGTGTGGGCGGGGGGTTTGAAAGATGGGGGTGTGTGTGTGTGTGTGTGTGGGGGGTGGGGGGGAGTGGATGGGGGGTGTGGAGGTGGAAAGATAATTTTTATTATTTTTATTTTTGGCGGATTCTGACAGATGGGCCGCCAGCCGCTGTCAAAGCACCTGACCAAGACTAACTGACAGCTGGTGAATATAAAACCAGAATAAGCACTTGGAAGAAGAAAACCAACAACTGAGACAACTTGCCTTTGGTAAGCGGACAACTTAATTGCGGTTTATATCACTGCATTAAACTGGCACTGTATCTGATCATCATATCTGCATCATCCTTCATTATTCATTTGGTCATCAGCGTTTGAGTTTTGTGGTGATATCATTAAGAATTTTTGAGGTTTGGTTTGCCAATTGTGTGCTGTTGGCATACAATTTTGGGATCACCGATTTGGCGTATTAACCTCTCATTGTTTATACATATAATTTGACATTCATTTTGTGAATTTATATACAAATTTTTCCTTGCACTCTGATTTTTTTGTTTTGGTTAATTATTGTGCACCATTTTTTGGCATATCAGCCCCTGGATGCCAATCTTTCAATGGAATTGGTATTGGTGAAATTTTTTCAATTTTAATTTTCATTGAATCTTTTTTATTGGCACAGTCTTTTATTTTTGTTATCTATTTATTGTGTGTTATTCCACCAGTTCTGCTGCCTTTGTTATTTTTATCTTTATTTTCTGTTTGACCAATCATTTGCCCTTTCATTCTACAGTGTTTTAAGGCAGAGGTAGGCAACCTTAGAGAGTTGGAGATCTACCTGAACAACATGGGAGAAGTCAAAGATCACAGGGCACAGTCTCCTCCAATGTTGCCTCCTCACACCTGACTAAAACCTATAATTGCCGTACTACCGCGCTGCAATTGTGTGCCTTTCACTGCAATTTTTGGTGTAAACATTTTGCCTCCTCACCACCTTGCAGAATTTCTCAGAGGCGCATTGGAGCATTGCATACCGCACTTGTGAATGAGCCCTAAGTTGCATTTGGCAATAGCACTTTTAAGGCTCATTCACATGTGAATTTGGGGGTGGTAAAACCCTGCCCCCAATCCCTACCCCCTTTAGCTGCTAAGTGGGAGGGGGTCAGGGTGCCATGGGAGGTGGATGCTTGAGAGTTACTATTAGATCTCAAGCAACCAGAAATAACAGTACCAATGGGGATCGTTGAGTAACTGGAAGTTTACTGTACTACATTCATTATAGTATCAGTGAGTGCACTGAGGTAACTACATACTATATGCACAAGTAGGATTTTTGTTTTGTGGAACATCCTTACTTTTACCTTGGGAGAAACCCTCTTGGGGGGGTCAGCAGCAGACTGGAGGAAACCCTCTAATCATTTAAGTACATTTTTCCACAAGTCATCAATTTCTAACAAATGAAATGAATGGATATAGTGAGAAAATAGGCCATTATGTTACTTAAAAAGTTGTTATGCTTTTCCATAGAGTTGCCTGGTGTAATGGATCTTTTGAAAACAACAAGAGCGCAGCTAATAGCACTGAAGAATGATGGTGGAAGTTCATCCTGTGTGGGTGTATCGTGTGCATCACCTTTTGTCCCATCTGAAGACTTGAGCTCATCTCCTTGTCAAGTGTCGTACTCAAGGCCTAAACAGGTAGGTTTTCTTTTGGTATCAAAACATTAAATGGTTGTCTTTTTTTTTAATTATCAAACATATCCTACTCCTATTTACCTGCTCTGTGTAAGGGTTTTTGTACAGAGCAGCTCAGATCCTTCTCTTCTCAGGTCCCATGCCGGTGCTCCTGAACCAGAGCTCTGTGTGTCCAATCACACACTGAGCCTTGCCTTGACCCCATCTCCTAATTAGCTCACTGGCTGTGATTGACAGCACTGTGAGCCAATAGCTCCCACCGCTACAGAAAGCCAATCGGCAGTGCAAGTCCCTGGAGAGACAAGGCTCTCGTGGACATCACTGGATTGAGAGAGGGCTCATGTAAGTATAGGGGGGCTGCACACAGAAGTTTTTTTTACCTTCATGCATTGAATACATGAAGGTAAAAACCCTTGTACCTTTACAACCACTTCAATAAAAAGTAACCTTTAACCACTTAAGACCCGGACACTTACGCTGCTAAATGACCCAAGGTGTTTTTACAATTCGGCGCTGCGTCGCTTTAACAGACAATTGCGCGGTCGTGCGACGTGGCTCCCAAACAAAATTTGCGTCCTTTTCTTCCCACAAATAGAGCTTTCTTTCGGTGGTATTTGATCGCCTCTGCGATTTTTATTTTTTGCGCTATAAACTAAAATAGAGCGACAATTTTGAAAAAAATCACTATTTTTTTACTATTTGTTATAAAAAAAAATCAAATAAACTAAATTTTAGTAAAACATTTAGGCCAAAATTTATTTAGCCACATGTCTTTAGTAAAAAAAAAAATTGTAATAAAAAAAATAGCTACCTAGCGGGAACAGCGACACTAATACAGCGATCAGAAAAATGATCGCTTAGTGACGCTGGCAATAGGGAGTGAAAGGGTTAACTAGGGCGGTGATCAGGGGGTTAAAACTTTATTAGGGGGGTGGGGGGGCTATCCTGAACCTAACACTAACTGTTTTTTACAGTGCCTGTCACACTGACACTAAATGCAGTGATTAAATCACTGCATTCAGTAACACTGTGACAGGGGGTGGGGGGGGCGATCACAAGGGGTTAATATGCCTATGTGAGTGTGTGTCAGTGTTGTGTTGGTGCACACTTACTTGGCATGTCTTCTCTCATCAGCAGCGCTGGGAAACAGCGCTGCGATGAGAGAAATGATCATTTCCTCCTTCCTGTGTAAACACAGGAGGAGGAAGTGACAGGCTGGGAGCGCGCTCCCATTGGCTGGGAGCGATCGCGGGGGGGGCGGAAAACACGGACATCCGCCCGCTCGTCGGCGATCGCTCCCAGAGCCAGGGGGAACGCCGCACGCCGCGGAGGGGGTCCCGATGGGACCCCCGAACCGCACTAAGGCGAGGACGTAAATTTACGCCCTTGTGCCTGTACGAGCCATGTTGTGGACGTACATAGGCGTGCGGGGGTCCTTAACTGGTTAAGGAGGTGCCTCCAAGCGGCTGACAGATGGAGAGAAGCAAGTACAGTTAGACCCTATGAAAACATCAGCTTTGACATGTAGACTGTAAGCCAATTTGACTGTTGTGTCAAAATAAGATATCTTGCTCAGTCTGGTAGTAGTCTGAACTAAAAAGGCAAGTTGTAGGCAAGATGTTGATTTTTATACAGATTTTTTAAAAGTCTACAATATTTTTTTTTTACATGCTTAATTTTGTTTGTTTTATTTACTCAGCTGCATCTATTAGACCCCTTTCACACTGAGCCAGTATTCAGGTGTTTTAGCACTAGAAATAGCCTCTAAAAAGCTCATGAAACTGCATCCCTTTCAGTGCAATGAGTACTTTCACACTGGGGCGATGCGCTTGCGGAACTTTAGAAAGAGTCCTGCAAGCAGCATCTGGGGCTAAAACACACCTGCCTATTGAAATTAATGGGCAGCACTTCCAAAGCACTTTAAAAGCGCATTAAAAACTGTACTTTTTCCCTTTAAAAAAAAAAAAAACGCCTAAAAAGTGTTGCAAAAATCGCCGGAGCTTTAGCAGCGCTAAAGTGTGAAAAGGGTCTTATATGGCTTTTGATTCACAGGGAAAATCTAATAAGTCTAATATTTTCCATTTACTTTTTAAAGCTGCCACTTTGGCAAAGTTTCCTGGGACTTCAAACGGTGTGATCAGTGACGCTCTTACGAGAACAATTCCGGTGTTGAAATATCACCTGAAGGGAAACATCGGGAACCATCAGAATACCACAAATAAACTTGTATGTCATTTACCACAGTTAACACCACTTTCTATTCTGTGTTGTAGTGTTTGTATATTTACATGATAATAAAGTTGTGTGTATGTACTGTGTTATCGTTTTTATTTCCAAATATTTGCTGGTTTTATAGGCCTACAATATATAAAATACAATATATAAATGCACAGCATTTCAAAATGTAATAGGAATGTATTTTTTTTTATTTTACATTCAGTACATTTATATTTAAAATATATTTTAAAAAACATTCTTAATATATTTTTTCCCAAATATATTGCCATATATTTGAAATGCTACAATTTTGGCCAGATTCAATATATTTCAAAAATATATTTCAATATATTTGTGAATATATTGGGTAATGCATTGTGAAATATGTTGCAAATATATTCATAAATATATGTTAAATGCATTTAGCAATATATTTATGCAGCCATAAATATATTGCAAAGTGCATTTTGGAATGCATTGTGAATGTATTCAGAAATATATGTTAAATGTACTTCTGAATGCATTTAGCAATATATGTCTGAATATATTCACAATGCATTCCAAAATGCATGTTGCAATATATTTATGGCTGCATAAATATATTGCTAAATGCATTCAGAAGTACATTTAACATATATTTATGAGTATATTGCAACATATTTCACAATGGATTTCCCAATATATTCAATAATGTATTCACAAATATATTGAAATATATTTTTGAAATATATTGAATCTGGCCAAAATTGTAGCATTTCAAATATATTGCAATATATTTAGAATGTTTTTTTTAAATATATTTAAAATATATTTTTCTTCCACGTGGGATTGTACACTAGAACAACTGCACACAGAATGATTCCCAGATGGATGCCACCAAAATTGGGGGGCCAGCTCACCACCAGACCCCCCAGAGTCGCAGGGGGGGCCTACAAGGGCTCACAGATGCAGGTGGAACCCAAAGGAATCCAAATGCAGGGGGGGGGCGGGGAGAGGCCGGAGGGGACCAGAATAAGGGGCAATCACCACAGCAACACCTGATGAAAGAATATATAATGTACGTATTGGTGGCTTATCATGTCAATAGATATAATGAAGGTAAGTATATTAGAGAACAAAAGGCATGCAGATGAAGTTCCCAACCTCCCCATTAAGCAGGAGAATGGTGATAAAATAGTATATTAGAGTTAAATGAACGCACAAGGATGAGTGATGTTAGAGTGAAAAGTTATAAAGTGAGTAAAGAAGTGGGTGGCCTGGAAAATGAGTGAAAGAGAGTGTATAAGGCCGCGTACACACGAGGGGACAGATTTGTTCAAATGTGTCGGCCCGACCGTTTCCAGCCGACGCAGCAAATCTGTCTGTTGGTCTGCTGTGCGTACACACGAGCGGATAGAAATCTCCCCGGACCAGAACGCGTGCACGTAAACCACGTACGACGTCACTATAAAGGGGAAGACCAAAGCTTACGGCGCCGCCCTCTGTTCCTCTTTTGCTAGTAACGTGTTAGCAAAGGTTTGGTTAGAGCCGATTCGCGCTTTTCGGTCTCCGCGCTTTACAGGTCGTATTCTCGGGTTCAGTGTGTGCTTGTGGGTGCGTATTTGGCAGTCAGTGCTGGCTGTCAGGTCGTTTCTGCTTTGCAGTGGCGTTCTGTCCGCGGGTATCTGTTTGTCGAGCGTATTTTGCAGGTCTTGCTGGATTAGGGGGTGCTTTCTGTGAGTGTGTTCTTGACTGACCAGCCGGCCGGTTTGAAGCCATTATGGAGCAGCAGCGTAACTTTGCTAGAGTTCGTGCTGGATATGGGCTTGCTTCTGGATGTTATAATTATTCCAGACCTTTGGCCAGGAACAGGGGGAGGAGGAGTTCCTGGGCCAAGAATTGGTTGCGCCAGCGTGACCGATTCTCTCATATGCCTCTGCTTAGGGAAATCCAGGAGAATAATCCTGATGACTTCAGGAACTTTCTCCGTATGACGGACCCCGTTTTCAACCGTCTGCTGGATCTTCTGTCCCCCTATATCACGAGGCAGGACACTGTGATGCGCCAAGCGATCACGGCCGAGCAGAGGCTTATTGCCACGTTGCGGTACCTGGCGACTGGGAGGAGCCTGCAGGACCTCAAGTTCTCAACAGGCATCTCTCCCCAGGCGCTTGGGATCATCATACCGGAGACGTGTTCTGCTGTCATACAAGTCATGCAGGAGGAGTATCTGAAGGTACGTTTCCTCTTTTCTGAAGCTCACATTCTCTGTCTTTATAAATGTGATTATTTTTTTTTGGTTTGGCATTTGTTCCCTATAATGACCATGCTTTTTCCATGCTGAGTGTTGAATGTTGCCTTTTCTCCCCATGCATGCATGTTGTTAAGCTTTCCATGTTCTTTTTGTTGGCCTACCTACATATTTTTTCCTTGCATGACTATTAACCTGTCCAGCATGCTATCCTAGGGACAAACACACCTAGCCTTTTTTTTTTTGGTGTGTGTGGCATATTTTTCTTTGCTGCATTGTAGTTCAACCCCAACCCCCCCTAAAATGTTGCCCCATCAGAGGGGTGGGGAGTGTGATAATAAGTGTGTTTTTTTAGTGGCCACAACTCCACCCCAATAATAAGATAAAATTGTTAATACTGTGTGATGGTGCACAAGTATGGTTTTTGTATTGTGTTTGCAATGTTTATGTGCCTAAGTACTATTTATGTTTATTTTTTTTGTCCCCACAGTTTCCCTCCACGCCACAGGAATGGCAGACTGTGGCTTCCCAATTTGCCCTGCGTTGTGATTTTCCAAACTGCGGAGGAGCAATAGATGGGAAACACGTCCGCATAGTGCCACCAGCCCGTTCGGGGTCCTACTATTTTAACTACAAAGGTTTTCATAGTATCGTGTTGATGGCGGTGGTGTCGGCACAGTACGAATTTTTGTATGTGGACGTGGGGAAGAACGGCCGGCTGTCTGATGGGGGAGTGTTTGCGCGGACTGAATTTTACAACCGTCTACAAACTGGTGGTCTTGAACTGCCACCGGATGAAGACAATGTGGAAGGACTTCCGTTTGTTTTTTTAGCGGACGAAGCTTTCGGGCTTGGACCTCACCTCATGCGGCCTTTTCCCCAGAGGACTCTTACCCCGGAGAGGAGGGTGTTCAATTTTAGGCTAGCCAGGGCCCGGAGGGTAGTCGAGAATGCCTTTGGGATACTCGCCAGCCGGTTCCGCCTGTTCCTGACAGCGATAAATATGGCGGAATATAAATTGAACCATATTGTTTTTGCCCGTTGCATATTGCATAATTTTTTACGCAGGCATTCCCAGACGTACCTACCCAACATCGGTGCTGAGGCAGGACTACCCTCAGATACCCTTCCTGGGCTGGACACTGGTCGCGCTGGCTCGGTCACCCAATCTGCTCGTGAGGTACGCGACAAATATGTTGAGTACTTCATGGGCCGGGGGGCCATAGCTATGCCAGATCATATTTCTTTCTAATTCGGCCCCCAAAAGAAAGAAATATTACAAAATATAATAAATAATTTGACCATTGGACTCTATATACAGTTGTTTGTCATTATTGCTTTTTCTATTTATCTCTGTCTTCTTGGTTCTGAAACTAGTGCACTTCTAGTGCCAAATGTAGTTGTCATGTTTTAGTAAATAACCACAATTGGACATTACAGCCATACCCCACTTTTAAGTCCACAATAGAAGGGTCACTTCTGCACACAAACCAATGAGATACCAGCATTTATAAAATCTGGCTTAACTGAACAAGCTGGTGTTGGAAGAATATTGTTTTTTACGCAGAAGTGAGGCTGATATTGTGATTTGCAGCGGTAAGAACTAAACGCTAGTGTGTACTTAAAACCGGGTTTATGGCTGTAGTTACAAGTCACTCATCTACAAACTGGGTATTCAGCATATATAAACAACAAGCCACTCATGTTAGCGTACAAAATTTTTTATCAACAATTTTTGGGTTTGCCACCATGTAACATTTTTGGAGTAAAAACATTTTTTTTTTTTTTTAAATTTTTTATGCAAAAATATGGATTATACCAAACATTTTTTTTAGAAAAAATAGAAAATATTTTTCAAAACCACTAAAAATACTAAGTACAACAAGGTCATTACTACAACAGTCTCCCAATGTCACCCCGGAACACAACAAACTTGGAAGATGCACACATTCTTGTGTGTGAGTGAGAGGGCCCAAAAATGAGGATTATATCAAATGTCCACATGTGCTATCTGGCATCATGGGTGATCAATGCATGTGTTTTGTGGGTGCAAACCCTTCCCTCTTACCTGCTTGAGAAGGGAGGAAGGGGGTGTACCCACAAAGCAAAGACAATCCATAACCTGTGATGGCAGATAGCACATGTGGACACACTGTGTGTGCATCTTTCTATTTTTAGAAAACATTTTTTTTTGTTTGCAAGACGGATGGGTGATGGGGGGGGGGCCGGGCAGGGGGATTTAGTCTTTGATACGGCCCATCATATCAATAATATTTTTTGTAATTTTGTTCAATTACAACCATTGTTTGCCTCATATTATCCATCTCTGTGCTACACTCCATAATTTGTTGGATGACAATTTGTGCACTTGCACGTGAAAAAGGTGGACTACTGGATGTGCTTGCAGCATCTTCATCCCCTATAAAAAAATAAAATAAAAATACATTAGTAATGTGCAGGCCTATCTACATCTCTTTCTCCTGTGTGAAGCTGCGGTGACACTGACCTGTTGTGCTACTAATCTCCACCTCTCCATCATCCACAACTTCGCCTTCTTCCACAATCAATCCTTCTTCAATAACTCCTCCTTCTTCAATAACTCCTCCTTCTTCTATAACTCCTCCTTCTTCGATAACTCCTCCTTCTTCTACAACAACTCCTTCTTCAATAACTCCTCCTTCTTCTACAACAACTCCTTCAATAACTACTCCTTCTTCTTCACCAACTCCTTCTTCTTCACCAACTCCTTCTTCTTCACCAACTCCTTCTTCTTCACCAACTCCTTCTTCTTCACTAAATACTCCTTCCACATTTGCGTCTTCCTCATCTCTCCCTTCCACCACTCCTTCTTCTACCTGGTCCTCCTCCTCCACATGGCTAGATTTTTTCTTATGAGAGAGTTTGGGCCTCCTTGCGTCCTCCAATTTCTGTCCTGTTCTTTCCCCTAGAAATATCAGAAAACAAAAGGTATACTTATCAGCACACAGATATTTGAGGAGGGCATTAATAAATCATAATCATTGTGTCAAAGTGTTTTATAAACTTTGGATTATTGTCTTCCGCCACCAAACCTTAACCTTTGTTTTTCTAATGACTTCTCCCAAGCTGTGCTAATTACCCTTTTTAGCGAAGGGACACACATGGAAGCAGGGCCGGACTGACAACTCATGGGTCCCCCGGGCAATAGAATATTAGGGGCCCCCAGGCTTACAAATGCCCACTAAGCCAGGTGGCAGTATAGAGGCGGGGCAGCTACAATCTCAGTCAGTAGTTTCACATCAAAAGCATGTAGGCTTTGGACATATCAGGGACAGATGAGCTAAATTAGCAGATTTTTACATACTGTCCCTGGTTGAAATGAGCCTGGCATCTCTGATGGGGCCCCCTAGGGGCATGGGGCCCTCGGGCAGTGTCCGATTTCCTCAGTGGTCAGTCTGCCCCTGCATGGATGCCCCTCCCTAAAAATTAGGTGTCACAGACTGTTAAAAATGAATCTCATTATGGGGGAGACACAGGTGCTCTTGAGTCCAGATGTGAATCCAGCTGCTTATTATCACTGTGTGAATGTGAAATGAATCCTGTTTGTCTTTTCACATTCAAATCAGTTAGGAAATCTACATAATTTTATCCAAAATGTGTAATAACTTTTCTCTATAAATGCCAAATAGCCATGTCCTGGTGTGCTGTTCCTTAGGACATAGTATGTGGATGAAACGAGGTGATTGACCGATGTTTCTAAAGAACGATCGTGCATAACTTCTTATTTGGTGTGTGTGTGTGTGTGTGTGTTTTTTTTCATATTACAGGAAATATCCAAAAATAATTCTTCCAAAGTACAACCATTCCAACAAGGCACATGCATAAATATACATATCAAACAATGATATCACACAATTGCAAAACCCCCCCCCCCCCACAAAAATAATACCTACTTTTATCCAGGATTTTCTTTATCTTCCGAAACTGGTGTGGCTCACGCAACTTCAAATCGGACCAGCGCTTGCGTAGCTGCTCTTTGGACCTGCTCACCCCAAAGATCTCAGTAAGCCTCTTCGCCACCTTGTCCATAATTTTGGCCTTACGGCGGTTCGGGGTGCTGTATGGGCCATAATCCCCATCATAATCCTTCCTGCGCAGGATGTGTACCATCTCCACCATCTCCTCCAAACTCATATTTGTGGCCTTGTACCGTTTGCTCCTTGAGCGTGACGTTCCTGGTTGTGTCCCTTCCTGATCCTCATGAGCGGGTAATGCTCGCTCGTGGGACATGGCCATCTTTTCGTTTCCCACTGATAAGGGGCGTGGAAAAGAGGAAAAGTTCCGTCATGGGCGTGGACGAAGGCGGCGTTTCACGCATGCGCGGATGAATACATCGTGTTTACGCGGAGCTTACGCGCGCGTTAAAACGATGACATACACATATGCCGGTAACTTGCAATATGAGGCCCTGGATGTTGAAATGGGGGGGTTAAAAACGGGCGGAGACATTGCGAACGAAGAGGGCGGCAGGTATAGCTTTGCGCGGCCTATATAAGGAGATCGACGTGATTACGTCGGTTACGCGGAGATTACTCGAGCGTACGCGAGGAGCTACAGACACGAAGGTAAATTACAACATGGGATCAGCAGAGGCGTCTCAACTTTGAAACCCCATGTGGGGGTGGGGGTTTGGAATGTTGTTAGGAGCGTTTGCGCTATTTAGGTAGCTTGGGGCCACCAATGCAAGTTTTGGACAAAAATGATTGAACACATCACTACATATATATATGACAATGCTCTACCTCTTTATTTTTGTCTTGTGGATTCACATCATGCATGTATTGTTCTGTATTGTTTGGGCAGAGGTAATTAGGTTGTGTATTAGCTCCTCAATGCTGTGTGAGGTGCATGATATCTACACAATAACTAGTGGCTTCATTTTTGGAAAAATAAAAAAATTGTGGATGATTAAAGAGATGGCATGTATTTATTTTCATGTTACCAAAGGGTCTGCATGTTCCAAAAATGAATTGCACAACAATGGAGTGGAGCTGGCCAGCATTGTATCAGCAGGACACATTGGGGGTTATTTACTAAAGGGAAATCCAGTTTGCACTGCAAGTGGACTTGGAAGGGCATTCTCCATAGATGTGGAGGGGAAGATCTGAAATGAAGGGAAGCTCTGCTTATTTTATCAACCAATCAGGTGGAGGCTAAAATTGAATATATATTTTTTCTTGCATGTCCCCTTCGGGGCTACAGCGATTGCATTTCCAAGTGCACTTTCAGGCAGTGTACTTTCAAGTGCTTTTGCAGTGCTAAAGTGATTTTTTCTTTAGTAAATAACCCCCAATGTGTTTGTATACTAGTTCCACAATGATTGTACACATACATATTCAGAAAATGATAAAGCTGAGCCATTTTTCTTGTGGGTTTTAATTAATTTTTATTTGTATATTCTAGAGCATTAATCTGAACATATAAAAAAAAGAGAGAGATGGACCAGTTGGCTATCCAAGACAACACTCTTAAATTAATCGAATGTTATCGCGAAAAGCCTAATCTATGGGATAGCAGGCACCCAGGCTACCCAAACAAAAATCTCCGAGCAGACACTCTACAAGAGATAGCAACCTACATGCAGACGTGGGTTCCATCCTGCACAGCAAACATGGTGAAGGATAAAATGAGCAATCTCAGGAGCACCTATCGTAAGGTATATAAAGAGGTTAAAACCAAACGATCTGGATCAGCAGCAGATGCGCAAAAGGAGCCCAGGCTGTGGTACTTCCGCGAGCTTGCATTTTTGGATGATGAACTGGAGGGCCGGCCATCACTTTCCAATCTTCCTTCCAGCCTTCCTCCCACGCTTCCTTGCAGCGGAACTTCCCAGGATCCCCACGCCCCTGCAGAGCCAGAGGAGGGCCTGGCTGACATGGACCCAGATCTGGCGATCTTCAGTGAGGTATAGTAGTTTCATAAATATTTATTTGCTTCTAATTTGGGTTTGATTCTTGAGTTAGTATTGTTAAAATTGTAACGTTTGGACCAACAAAAAAAGGCGTGTGCAAAAAACTAGGGATCTCAGGGATGCCAACTGAGGGGTCTGAAGGACAGGCAGGTCTATTTAAATTAAGAAAACAAAAAGAGTCTAGAGCCAAATAATGTGTGTGTGTGCTTGATTGAGCAAAATATTACAACATGTCCCTTTTTTTGATACAGGAAGAGGCCAGCCAGGAGGTGGCAGCTCCTCAGGACCATGTCAGCCAGGGGGAAGGGGTGAGTGGCAGCCAGGAGGAGGCTGGGCCGAGTGGAAGTCAGCATGTCCCCAGGCTCAGCACCATAAGCCAGGTCCCTCCCCTCCAGATGAGGCGACCAGGCCAAAAGAGGCGGATGAGGCAGATGGAGGAGGAGAGCCTCAAAATGATGAGGGAGGCTGCTGAAATAATGCGGGCCCCCCTCAACCCCACAGAAGCCTTCAGTGCCTCTGTGGCTCATGAACTGAGCCGAGCGGAGGAGGATCAAAGGGACCTGGCTAAGGACTTAATCAATAAGGTCATCTTTTGGATGCACAGGGGCATGCTGACCCGGGACACAGACCTCAGTGACCCAGCCCAGCCTGCTTCCCATCTTTTGCCTCCTGCTGCCACATCATCAGCACCTGCAAGGGGCCATGGATGGGCCCGTGGACGTTCCGCTGCAAGGCAGTCAGGAAAGAAGGCTGGAAGTAAGAAGAGAAGGTGATTACCTGCCTTCCAGTTCATTATTCTAAAATGTAAGCTTGTTGGAGTACCACAGCTTGGGTTTCTTTGCTCATTTGCTGCTGATTCAGATTTGATTTGTTTTGTGTCTCCTGAGATTGTTCATTTTATCCTTCATCATGTTTTGTGGAATGCACAAGTCTGCATGTAGGTTGCTATCTGATCAAGTGGTGCAGATCATGTTTATTTTAATTTATTTTCTTGCCAAAATAAATGGCTTTTTGTATTTACGTTAAAACCTTGTCTATTGTGTTTTCTACTGTGGTGATTATGCCCCAAACCTACTAAAACTACAAGGTGGAATTTTGGAAGGACACAAACTCCTGGGTGGGGGGGTAGGTTAGGAGTGACAACTTGGTAACCCATGGAAAAAAAAAGCAACAAAAACAACAAAAAAATGCATTGAAAAAAAAAAAAAGTACAACAAATCCAAAAAAATGCATTGAAAAAAATGATCAAAAAAAATAAATAAAAATGCATTGAAAAAAAGGTACAACAAATCCAAAAAAATGCATTGAAAAAAATGATCAAAAAAAATAAATAAAAATGCATTGAAAAAAAGGTACAAAAAATCCAAAAAAATGCATTGAAAAAAATGATTGATTGATTGATCAAACAAAATAAATAAAAAATGCATTGAAAAAAAGGTACAAAAAATCCAAAAAAAATGCCTTAAAAAAAATGATCAAACAAAATAAATAAAAATGCATTGAAAAAAAGGTACAAAAAAACCAAAAAAATCATGAATGATGCAAAAAAATGCATTGAAAAAAAAAATGATCAAAAAAAATAAATAAAAATGCATTGAAAAAAAGGTACAAAAAATCCAAAAAAATGCATTGAAAAAAAATGATCAAACAAAATAAAATAAAAAAGCATTGAAAAAAAGGTACAAAAAATCCAAAAAAATGCATTGAAAAAAATGATCAAACAAATAAAATAAAAATGCATTGAAAAAAAGGTACAAAAAATCCAAAAAAAATGCATTGAAAAAATTGTTAAAATAAAAATGTTGTTCTAAAAGAATAAATAAAAACATTGAAAAAAAAGGTACAAAAAAAACAAAAAAATGCATTTAAAAAATAGATCCAAATAAAAATTATAGTCATGTGGAGGAAAGCTCAAAACAATTAGGAGATGCAGCAAAAAAATAATTATAAAAAGACAACGCGATATACTACAATCAAACTTTGCTAGATTGGGACAACTCAGTCTATATAAATGGCATCAGCAATAGAACAGCTTGATTATAGCAAGAGAACGAAGAAAGGCAATAAACGATACAATATAGATAGTTACAATGACGAATGTGCCAACTCACAAACAAACACGAGGTTTACCTGAACGAGCGCTCCCGTCCCCTCCTTTTGTCTGAGCATGCGCGCGATTTTGGTCCGATGGTTTGGTGTACTAACAAGCGGACATATCCGACGGACAGGTTTGCAGCGGACAGATTTCAAAGCATGCTTTGAAATCTGTCGGGTGGAGAAATCTGTCCGCTAGCCCATACACACGAGCGGAGATGTCTGCTGAAACGGTCCATCCGACCGGTTTCAGCGGACATATCCCCTCGTGTGTACGCCGCCTAAGTGTGATCAGATTGATCAATTTTCAGGGATTGGCACCATAGTTTGTAGACTCTATAACTTTCACAAAGACCAAATAATACACACCAATTTGGATTATTTTTACCAAAGACACGTAGCAGTATAAATTTTGGCCAAAATTTATGAAGAAAAATTACTAATTTGCAAAATCTTATGACAGAAACAAAGAAAACAGCAATTTTTCACGAACTTTTCCGCCTTTTTTTATTTATAGAGCAAAAAATAAAAATCCCACAAGTGATTAAATACCACCAAAAGAAAGCTCTATTTGTGTGGAAAAAAAGGATGCAAATTTTGTTTTTGATTTTGTTTGTAAAGTGTTGCATGACTGAGTAATTGTAATTCAAAGTGGAAAATGTGAGAGCACCGAAAGCTGAAAATTGGTCTGTATTGGTAAGAAGGGGGTTTAAGTGCACTGTATTGAAGTGGTTAAAGACGTTTTCACAGACATACTATAGACACCCAGCAGGTACAATATTTAAAGGAATTTTTTATTTTTTTTTAAATTATTTAAGCATCATTAAAATCACTGCTCCTGAGCAGTGATTTTAATGATGCAAAAAAAAAAAGGAAAAATTACTTTAAATATTGTATCTTTTATTTGTTTTGGTGTCTATAGTCTTATGCCTGTGAAAACATCTTTAAATAGCGCAATCGCAAGCTGCCTGCCAGTAAATTAGGAAGAACTGATCAAGCTAAACTATACAGTGTATAAATATATGGTCTATAGTATGCCTGTTAAAACATCTTTGAGACCTTGGGACCGGGTCTTGCCCGAGGCAATATGTATCAATGGAAAAAAAGTTCTAAAAACTGTTGTTTTTTCAGGAGTCCTGAATAAAACGACCATTTTTAAAACTTTTTTTTCCATTGATACATGTTCCCTGGGGCAAGACCCGGGTTCTCAAAGATGTTTTACGACAATAATTAGCATATAAGCATACACACGGGGTCGTTTTTTGTGATGAAATAAATAGAAATTTAAAATGATTGTGTGTGGGCTTCACATTGTTTTTTGTCTTCTATAAAACGACCAAAAAAAAATTGGAACATGCTTCAATTTTTAATGTCGTTTTTCAAAATGTCGTTTTTTGTGTTTTTTTAAAAAATGATGGTGTGTGGGTGTGTCTAAAACGACATTTTAAACCCACGCATGCTCAGAAGCAAGTTATGAGACGGGAGCTTGAATGGAACAGAGTGTCGTCGTCGTACGTAACCACGCTTTGCTAGAGCATTTTCAGAAATGATGGTGTGTAGGCAACGTCTACACGCATGCCTCTTGATGCTAGAGGGACACTGTATGCTATAGAAGAATCTGCTAACCTTATGTCACTAGGCTAAAGAAACATTTTTCTGCTAATATTTAATGATCATGCCTCCACAGAGAAACTGGGATTCAGTAGGGACAGGGCCTTGCAGAGCCATTATGGCATTCTGGTTCTCACAGATTAGAGGAGTTCGATTACAAATTGCAAGCTTCTCTTCTCAAGCCATGTACACACGATCAGTCCATCCGATGAGAACAGTCTGAATCAGGACCGTGAAGTGTCATCAGTTAACCGATGAATTTATTGACTGATGGTCTGATGTGCCTACACACCATCGGTTAAAAAACGATTGTGTTAGAACGCGGTGACGTTTTAACACAACGTGCTGAAAAAACTTTTGTTGCAAGAAGTTCAATGCTTCCAAGCATGCGTCAACTTGATTCTGAGCCGTATGCGTGGATTTTTAACCGATGGTCGTGCCTACTAATGATCGGTTTTGACCTATCGGTTAGGAATCCATGGGTGGTTAATCCATTTAAAGCAAAGGGCGTGGCTTTTTTTTAACCGATGGTTAAATAACCTATGGGGTCCACACATAGTGTTGTCGAGAAGTCAGTTTAGACCGATGAAAACGGTCCAACAGACCGTTGTCCTCTGGTTAACCTATTGTGTGTATGAGGCCTTATAGTTTGATGTAGATGCAGTAGCAACCCTAATGTTGAGCCCCGATGGAGCACCTTACAGCTACAATGTCCTTGGTGCATTTTCAGATATATTGCATTCCTGAATATATTTCTGGAAATTAATTTAGCCTGATAATATAGTTTTATAAAAGTAATTTTTATTGGGGTTTCCTTGTCAAGTGCCAAACATTGGGGTTGATTTAATTAAAACTGGAGAGTGCACAATCTGGTGCAGCTGTGCATGGTAGCCAATCTACTTCTAACTTGATGAGCTTCTTGTCCAGTTAACCACTTGCCAACCGGCTAACGTTGATATCCGTTGGCAGAATGGCACAGCTGCGCAAAGCAATTTACCTGTATGTTGCTTTAAATTTGCCTCTGTGTGGGTGCACGCCTGCCGCATGTTCCAAGACCGTGCCTGCGGGACTCGTGGACTCGATGTATGCCGGGTGCCGCGATTGTGTCAGGGAGCGCGGGCAGAACGGGGAGATGCGTATGTAAACAAGGCATTTATTGCCTGTTCTGCCTAGTGATAGGACAGTGATCTACTGCTCCCTGTCATCGGGAGCAGTGATCTGTCATGTCACTTGTAGCCCAGCCCCCCACAGTTAGAATCACTCCCTAGGACACACTTAAGGTAACCCCTTCATTGTCCCCTAGTATTTAACCCCTTCCATGCTGTGTGTTACCAGTGTCATTTACACAGTAATCAGTGCATTTTTATAGCACTGCTCGCTGTATAAATGACAATGGTCCCAAAATAGTGTCAAAAGTGTCTAAAAGGGGCCGCCATAATGTCGCAGTCGTCACGATAAAAGTGATCAATAAAAATGGCATAAAACTATCCCCTATTTTGTAGATGCTATAACTTTTTTTCGTTATATATGAAATGTTTTTTTTATATATATATTTGGGGGATATTTACTATAGCAAAAAGTAAAAAATACAGTATTGCTTTTTTTCAAAATGTTTTTTTGTTTATAGTGCAAAAAGTATAAACTGCAGAGGTGATCAACTATCACCAAAAGAAAGCTCAATTTTGTTTGGGTGCAATGTCGCACGACCGCGCAATTGTCAGTTAAAGTGACATAGTCCCGAATCACAAAACATGCTCCGGTCAGGAAGGGGGCAAATTCTTCCGGGTCTGAAGTGGTTAAGCTTTGACAAAAAAAAAACACTGAAAGCTGATTTTTTATACAGAGCTGCAGCAGATTTTGCATGCTCCAGTTTTAATAAATCAACCCCTTTAAATCTTAAGATTGGAACTGGATGTTGGTGCAGTAGCATCCCTCATTTTGAACACAGTGCTGCATACAGTTAAAACACACACATGCATTTTCAGATTCTTCTTCTTTTTATTCTTCGCTAATATTCTTAATTAATAATTATTATTATTTTTAATACAGGAATGGTTAAGGGAGAGGCAGTGTACCAATATAAGGAATCTAGGAGTGGAGACACTAGAATCTGGAGGGGTTGGGTGGAGTTTAGACAGTCCCTGATATATGCAGGGTATAAGAGTAGGGAAGGCAGTACTTAAGGAACCCTGGTTCCTTGGCCCCAAGGTGGGAGTAGCAGGCCCTCCCCCCTCCCCCTCTCTCAGGGGTTTCTTTCTCCCCCTTTTTTTTTTAAATATACAGATGTCACAGTTGTAGATTAAAACATGAGATATGGGAAAACCAAACACAATGCACTATAAACAATATAGTATAGGTGGGGGGAGTTTTTTATTTATATTTTCTATACATATATTTTTATATTATTAATTTTTTTTACAAGGTGGCCACTAGATATTTGAGGAAAAATTGACAGTTTTGCCCCATTTAAAACTTAATAGAAGCATGATGCACTTTAAACAACATAGTATAGGTGGGGTGAGGGGGGTACACCCCCCTTTTTTTTTTTTTTTTTTCCCACAGGAGGTGAGAGGGAGAGGGCATAGGCAAAAGAGAGATGAAATTCAGGAGGATGCAGGATAGACCCATATTGTTGTTATTGTTGTTATTGTTGTCAATGTAATTTGTTTGTATTTTAAATGTGATTCTTTTTGTAAGCTATATTTGGGTATGAAAAATAAAATAAATTTCAAAAAGAAAAAATATAAACCGCAGAGGTGATTAACTATCACCAAAAGAAAGCTCCATTTGTGGGACAAAAGGACATCAATTTTGTTTGGGTGCAACGTCGCACGACCGCGCAATTGTCAGTTAAAGTGACATAGTGCCGAATCGCAAAAAATGCTCTGGTCACGAAGGGGGCAAATTCTTCCGGGTGTGAAGTGGTTAAGCTTTGACAAAAAAAAATGGAAACTGATTGTTTTTTTATACAGAGCTGCAGCAGATTTTGCATGCTCCAGTTTTATTAAATCAACCCCTTTAAATCTTAAGATTGGAACTGGATGTTGGTGCAGTAGCATCCCTGGTTTTGTACATACAGTTAAAACGCACACATGCATTTTCAATTTCTTCTTCTTCTTTTTATTCTTCTCTAATATTCTTTATTAATAATAATAATAATAATAATAATAATAATAATAATAATTTATATTATTATATATAGCACCAGCATTTTGTGCAGTTACAATGCATGATGCATTTCTGACAGTTGTAATCAGCACACCCAGAAATCCATTTTTTTCCCCAACAATATAAAAACTGATTTTTTGGAATTTCAGTGTCAAATGTCACACTTTATATTGTTTTGGTTCCATTTATCTGCCTGTTACTATTTTGGACAAGGACTCAGGTAGGTTTGAGTGGTGGGGGCACCTTATTGTGCCTTTCAGGGAACATAGGAGTTATGTGAGACCACAATGCTCTCTAGCAGCAGCAGAAGGAGCTCAGACACAGCCTGTATCCTGCCCAGGCACACACACACACACACACCAGAGGCTACAGGAACATTGCAGTCACACTCAGCTTCTGATGCTTTAGAGAGGAAGGCATGGCAGTCACATACAGCTTCTGATGCTGTGGAGGAGAGCATGGCAATCACATACAGAATATGATCTTGTAGAGAGGAAGGCATAGCAGCTTCTGATGCTGTGAAGGAAAGCATGACAGCCACACTCAGATTGTGATGCTGTGAAGGAAAGCATGGGAGTCACATACAGCTTCTGATGCTCTGAGAGGAATCACATATAGATTTGGATGCTGTGAAGGAAAGCATGGGAGACACATACAGCTTCTGATTCTCTAGAGAGGAATCACATATAGATTTGGATGCTGTGAAGGAAAGCATGGGAGACACATACAGCTTCTGATGCCCTAGAGAGGAGCCACATAAAGATTTGGATGTTGTATAGAGGAAAGCATGGGAGTCACATACAGCTTCTGATTCTCCAGAGAGGAGTCACATAAAGATTTGGATGTTGTATAGAGGGAAGCATGGGAGTCACATACAGCTTCTGATTCTCTAGAGAGGAGTCACATAAAGATTTGTATGTTGTATAGAGGGAAGCATGGGAGTCACATACAGCTTCTGATTCTCCAGAGAGGAGTCACATAAAGATTTGGATGTTGTATAGAGGGAAGCATGGGAGTCACATACAGCTTCTGATTCTCTAGAGAGGAGTCACATAAATATTTGGATGTTGTATAGAGGGAAGCATGGGTGTCACATACAGCTTCTGATTCTCTAGAGAGGAGTCACATAAATATTTGGATGTTGTTTAGAGGGAAGCATGGGTGTCACATACAGATTCTGATTCTCTAGAGAGGAGTCACATAAAGATTTGGATGTTGTATAGAGGGAAGTATGGGAGTCACATACAGCTTCTGATGCTCTGGAGAGGAGCCACACAGTGATTTGGAAGCTGTGAAGGAAAGCATGGGAGTCACCTACAGCTTCTGATGCTATGGAGAAGATAGCATAGCAGTCACTTAGAGATGTGGATTCTATGGAGGAAAGCTCAGCAGTCACACTCAGCTTCTAATAGAGGAGGGGATATCAGTCACACTCAGCTTCTGATAGAGGAGGGGATATCAGTCACATACAGCTTCTGATGCTGTAGACAAGAAAGACCTTGTCTGGCAGTCCTTTTCATTGACTGATGCAGTGGACAAAGCCCAAGCTTCTGATGCTGTGGACAGGATCTTGGCAATTTAATCCAGGCTTTGATGCTGTGCTCACTCAGACTTGATTCCTTGAAAGTGCAAGGGTATGCTGAACTTCCCACTGACTTTCTCCTCTCCCCCCTGCTGATGTGTATGTGTGATCAGCAGCATCCCTGGCAGCTGATCTGAGCTCTGGACAGAGCGACCACAGCACTGCACTGACGTCTGGATGTTTACTTCTTAACATCCTTAGCTTTCCTCCTCCCTTCCTACCTCTTCCATGTGATGGTCTTCTCCAGGGACCTTCTGCGATCTGCTGTCCTTAATTTGGACATCATCACTAGCTGCGATCTCCCAAGCCCTTGCTCTACCCCCCTCTCAGCTCCATTCCATCCTACGATGATGATGCTGAACATCTGACTTTTGGTTAAAGGGGAGGGGGTGGGGGGGAGAGAAAAAAAAGTGTGTGGGTTGCTGTTGACACATCCCTCATCTTCAACCCCCGTCATCTGGCTCCTCTGAGCCATCACACTCGTCCAAATCAAAGTGTGGAAGAGGAGGAGAGACGGAGCAGGCACATCAGGGTTATTTGGAGGAGAGGAGGAGGAAGAAAAAAAAGAAAGAAGAGGAATCTTACACCTGATCAAATCCCACTACCAGAAAGACACCTCTGACAGCAAGGACAACCGACAAGTGCATCAGCTCTTGGATTGACAGTCGTTAAAGGGAATTGTCGGAACTGCGAGCTGCTGCTGGAAAGGACCCTGAAACAGCCAGGCAAGAGGGCTTTTTTTTTAAATTATTATTTAATAAGGGATTGCTGCTGAAAGAAGATGCTGCATGTCAGTGGTGCCAAATCTGCTGCTGCTGGACTGTCTTGGATTCATAGTGGATCTTCTTGGTGGGGTGGATTTGGAACTCATTTAACCCTTTGGATATGGCTGATCACCAGCACCTACTCCAAGACCATCGCTGGCCCAAGCAATGAAGGTGAGCTCTATTATTTATCATCCTTATTTAGGTGTGTACACTAACCCTAAGCACATTAGGCAGCAACGCTGACAATCAAAGTGCAGGATCTCTGTGACACCATCATTCATCACAGGCAAAAGCAAGGAAACTATAATATACTGTATGCATATGTTTACATGTGTGCTGCATTCATACTGCATCTAGGGTGCTGACAATCACTAATAATTAATAATAGGTATTGGGTAGCATGTACAAATTAAGTAAAATGGCAAGAGCCAAGCATGTCACTTCTATATATTTAGCTGTATAGAGTAGTTTACAAAGAACGTGTATATGTTTACAAATACCTTGTATGGTTCTACAAGCATGTCACTTCTATGTATTTAGCTGCATAGAGTTGTTTACAAATAACTTGTATGGTTCTACAAGCATGTCACTTCTATGTATTTAGCTGTATAGAGTAGTTTACAAGTAACTTGTATATGTTTACAAATACCTTGGTTCTACACGCATGTCACTTCTATGTATTTAGCTGCATAGAGTTGTTTACAAATAATTTGTACATGTTTACAAATACTTTTGTATGTTTCTACATATAACTTGTATGTGTCCACTAATAACTTATATGGGTCTACTAATAACTTGTACATGTCTACTAATACCCTGTATGGGTCTACAAATAACTTGTATGTGTCTACTAATAACTTGTATGGGTCATGGTTGCAGCAAATAATTAACAGAGACCGTAAGCTTATAAAGATATCTATATAAGTTCCATGCACAGTATAAAAAATATATATTGCCATCAATGTTATTCTGCTTCCCTATAATTCATGTTCAATCTCTAAACAATGTGGTAAAACCATTGTTAAAGGGGGTATATGTTTATATGTGTGCTGTAATCATACTGGGTCTAGAGTGCTGGCAATCAGATTCATTATTAAATAACAATAGGTAGCATGTACAAATGAAGTAAAATGGCAATAGCCAAGCTTGCCACTTCTATGTCTTTGTTTAATAAAGCTGTAAAGAGTAGTTTACAAATAACTTGTAAATGTTTGCAAATACCTTGTATGGGTCTACAAATAACTTGTATGTGTCTACTAATAACTTGTATGGGTTATAGTTGCAGCAAATAATTAACAGAGACTGGAAGCCTATAAAGATTTCTATATAAGTCCCACACACAGTATAGGAAAATATAGATTGACATCAATGTTATTCTGCTTCCCTATAATTCATGATCATTCTCTAAACAATGTGGTAAACCCATTGTTAAAGGACGTATATGCTGCTTATATGTGTGCTGCATTCATGCTGGGTCTAGGGTGCTGGCATTTACTATTAAATAACAATAGGTAGCATGTACAAATGAAGTAAAATGGCAAGAGCCAAGCTTGTTACTTTTATGTCTTTGTTTAATAAAGATGTAAAGAGTAGTTTACAAATAACTTGTATGGGTCTACAAATAACGTGCAGGTGTCTACAAATAACTTGCATGGTTTATGGCTGCAGCAAATAAGTAACAGGGATCGGAAGCCTATAAAGATCTTTAGATATGTTCCAGGCACTGTATTAAAGAAATATATTGCCTTCAATGTTCTGCTTCCATATAATTCACTTATTCATGATTAGTTTCCAAACAATGTGGTAACACCAATTTTAAATGGGGCACCATCACAAGTTGCTACCCTTTCATATTTGCATTAATATGTACTTTTTTTCTATATATAATCCTGCATAACACATTATGATCTTTTGTGGTATAGTGCGTTTATAGGCTGGCTTCTACAGACTTTATTTTTTATTTTTTTTAAATATGTAAGTTTAAAGAAAATTGCTAATTCTAGTGTTCTAGCATGGTCCCTGTATTACAGTATACCAAAGTGATCTCATGCTGTGCAGTACTGATAATATTGTGGAGGAGATGAGAATGGAGTTGACTCTTGGGTCAGAGCGTTGCTGCAGGGTTTATGCTGATGTCTTGTTAGGAAGTTGTTCCTTGAGCCTTGGAAATGAGTCAAGAGCAATAGTAGTCTCTGAGTTTATTACATTACAACTGCTAGGTTGCAGGCTACTTCAATCATTTGTCTTTTTTTTTGTAGACCACTCTTATAGCTGTATTACTCATAAAGGGATAGGATAGCGACTGAATGGTGATCAATAAAGGAGAAACAAGGAGGTCATTCACTATTATGTATAACACACTTTGGGCTAATTATCTGTCATTCTGTGAATGTGAACAATGTGTTTTGAAAAAAAACAAGCTAGGCAATACAAAAGTAATTCAAATGGAGTTGCAATTGGTATCCCTTAATATCAATGCTGCCCTTATGCAATCATCTCTTTATGCATTGCCAAGAATAAAAGTGGTCACAGTTATAAGATATATAGTGTTCTGGTGACTGTTTTTTTTCCCTTGATGTTTTATAAGTGTACAATTGTATTATATAATAATTTGTACAGTGCTTCATTATATTATAGTGGTTCATTATACTTCAAATATTCTGATGAGAAACAATTTACTGATAAACAAATCTATTCAATTGTATTTAAAGAAAAGCATACATTTAAAAAAAAAATGTAAAAAAAAAAAAAAAAAAATTGAGCTAGCTTCTATTGGAATTGGGATTTGGGCTGTGTATGTAGGCCCATTTTAAAAGTTTGTACAACTATAAAGGCTATTTACACATATATGCATCCCTCAACTCAAAAGCTGAAAATCCTGAACAGAATAGTCTTAGATGTTTGTATACTATATTACGGCTGGAAAATAAGACAGGAAAGCAGTTGGTGGATGTCCCAAGATGCATAAGTTAAATAATTGGACTTTTAGGAGTTTGGCTGTGGGAACAAAGGTAGTGGTTGCCAGACACTACATGTCTGCTAGTTTGTGGTTTCGCTAACTGTGTTTATATTGTTCTGAAACATTGTTTCAGTGGGTTTTCTTAGAACATATGCAGCTTGGCAGTTAGCCTGCAGGTTAATTATGAAAATAGTAGATAGCACTGGGGCTTTTTTAAAGCAAATGGTTTTTCCAACTTAAAACATCCTGCATCTTGTTACACCAAATGAACACAATGCCATGACATCATTCCAACATTACATTAAGAAAATATTGGAAAAAGATGTGAACTTGCACTTTTTAAAGTATGGCTTATTGTCATTTGATAACCAATGATTGACTGCAGACCATCAGGATGTGTATTTGGCCTTGAACATATTATAGACTGAAAAGACACAACTATTCCCAACATCACGACCATAAAATGATAAAAAAAAATAGAGCTTCCTTTCTGATTCATTTGATAAAAAATAAAAAAAATACACAAATACACAAACAGACATACACACACACACAGCAAGATGTGGGTTGTATATGAATGTTACGTTATGGCCAGTCTACAAATTTATTTAACATGGCACAAGGTTTCCTGGAAAATAGCCTTCTCCATCTGTAGATTACATTTCCAGCCTTGATAGAATACAGATCACTAAACATCTCAAGGATTTATGGAACAGATACAATTGAACTGAATGTGTGACCCAGTTGAAGATGTAGTAGAATACAAGGACCAATAAAAACATGTAATAAATTTGTGAGAAAGGACCGTTAAGGGAGGTTCATAAAATAGGTATTTTTTTTCCCGACTATTTACGTGCTACTGTTAGTGTGTTTTATTATACATGTAGTAGTTCTATCTTTGCTAGTATTTGTTTTTACTATTTGATAATGGCTAATATCCTTTGATCTATACCATTTGTCCATCCCTACTAGAGTGAATAGAATGTTAATACCCAAAATAAAAATAAAAAAATAATAAAAAGTAATCCAAAGTCGTTTTTTTTTTTTTTAGAAGGACACAAGAGAACTAGGCCCTATCTATATCACGTGAATTACCAGTACACATTTCTGGCCTATCATGGCCTTAGAAATCAAATGCATACATTTTATTTTCCTTGCCAAAAAAGTAATTATTCTATCACTTTTCGTTTTTTCACAGTTGAACATATCAAGTGCATTTTTACATCACACATGTATCATTGTGAGTCACATGCACATGTCTGACTATTTTTAGAGGTTTGCACAGTGTATTTAAATTTACGCAGCTAGCAGTAGATGGTAGAAATCTAAATTCATACCTATTATAGTATATTGTACAAAAGGAAGTTAACTTATACTGGTAGTGTAGACCTTGCCATGGATAAAGGAGCTGTTTTTGTGCCAAATCAAATGGAGATCTCAAACTAGGCAGAGGAAATCCATATTCAGTTTTTCTTCAATAAAAATAAAAATAAAAATTACCTGGAAAGTTTCTGGTTCAGTGAGAATAAGCTGGGAGATACTTATTCATACAGTATATATGTCTTGTGTAATCAGTATAAAAATGGCATATAACAATAATTTTATCCTAACAATTCTGTACATAAAATATATAATATTATTATATATATGTATTTTTTTGTGCACTTGTTTGTTACTGCTTTACATATCAAATATAAAACTTGCCATTAATGGCTTGGCTATGAATTGCAAATCTCTGTTACTTTATTAGAAAGAACATTTTATTACCTATGATAAATAGGATTTCCACCCTCTTTGATTCCTTAAAGGCTTTCAAGTGTCTCTGATGTGCTCTTAAGAGCAGCATCATGAGAAGATTGCTGAAAAAAAAAAAAAACACATGTCCATGGAAATCCAACTTCATTAATGACAGCAAAATATAAGTGTAGTTAGCATATAAGCATGGTATGGCCTATTTCAAAAACATAAACACTGTTATTATAGCATTAGAAGCATACATTTCATAAAAATGAATGCTGCATTACACATCTATATATTTGTATCGCAGTGTGTAAATGCACCTAATACAGTCCTATGCATACCTACAAAGCCAAAAACACCAATGCTGTTTATTTTCAGACAAATACAAAAAGCATCATTACCTTAGAGAAATTTTACCTATCAATCTTGTGTTAAGTTCAAACAGGACATAAAGTTTTTTTTTTTTTTTTTTTTCAATGTTACATTACGTGATGCTATTATTAGTTGTTATTATATTTCTCCTATTGCTTTATTTTTTTAGCACTGACACTTTCTTCTAAAAGTCATATGCTGAATATAAACATACAATGTACACTTTTGATCTTTTTTTATGGCCAGATGGTTAAGGTAAATCCCACAGGCTACGAGAATTAATACTGCAACCAAACCTGTCATGGTTTAGCAGTGTCACTTTGATGAGCTACCTTACAATATTGTTTGACACAATTCAGATATACAAACAATGGGATGATAGTCTAGACATCACAACATGTGTGAATCCAAGGGAGAAGTCCAGTATAGAGTTACTGGGTGGAACTGTGTTACAGGTCGCTTTAATGTTTCTTAGTTAAAACTGTGCAAAAAAAAAAGTGCAAATAAGGGCACAAACATCAGTACCCTGTTATTGAAAAATCTGACATTTCAATATATTAACCCAATTCATTGCATGAGGGATATTACTGTATTAGGGCCCATCTGGAACTAATGAGGTTAAGTAAAATCCCTATGTTACAAAACTCCCCTCTAAGCTTATTCTTTATGTCTTCAACCACACAACACAAAGGCTGTCCATTTCACTGCCAACGTCTCTGCCCCTTTTGACCCTATCCTACTAAAGACAGGAGCACACCACAAAGCAAAGGGGTAGGCACATGAGGCCAGAAATTTCAGAAATCGTTTGAGGCTTTTCAGCTATTATTTAGAGAATGAAAATGTGAAACCTTTGTTATGGTAAATAGTTTATGCACAGTGAGGAAAGAAATAGGCCTGCAATAATTTGATGACTTCCTCTAAGATACTGAGTCTTTTATGAAAGACCTAAGTTTCTTTAGATAGCTACTGGTGTTATTGTCATGAAATGTGAAATTCTGTGTCAGTTTAATAACACTTCCTCTATAAACATTGTCTTTTGTGTCATTCAGTGCAGGCATTCATTTGTAAAAACGGTCAGAACATCAAAGAATATAGCAAGCAAAATCATTTTGTTAGTCAAGTTCTAAATCTGGATAGATCATGTGATGGGATCAGAATAGTATGAATATAGTGCTGTTTTTTTCTCTCTTTTATTTTTTGTAATTTATTGTTTACAACAAGTTACAACTTTTATGTTTTGGCAAGTTGGCCAAAGTTTTTTACTTACTATTTTTTAATGACTCTTAGGCCTTTTACACACGAGCAAATAAATCTGTTCAAATCGGTCTGACAGACCGATTTGAACAGATTTGTCTGCTGGCTGTTTTGGTTTGATCGCTGTACACACGATCAAACCAAAATCCCCGCCAGCAGACAGCGCTGTAATGTGGCGATGACGTTGACGCCACCACGTCACTGCACCAGGAAGTAAATCACTTCCGCGAATGCGTCGAATCCATTCGACGCATGTGCGGACAGATATGTCTGCTGGTTAGCGTACTAACCAGCAGACATATCGGTCCGACGGGTTCCCAGCAAACAGATTTTAAAGCAGGCTTTAAAATCTGTCTGCTGGGAAAATCTGTCGGCTCGCCCGTACACACGATCGAATCTGTCTGCTGAGACGGTCTGTCAGACTGTTTTTAGCAGATAGATTCGATCGTGTGTACGCGGCCTTAGAGAAATCCTCTCCCATAGATTCATATACAGCACATTTCATTTTTATGGAAGATTAATGAAAACTAGAGAAAAAATACAGGGACTATAGAAAAATAAAACAGGGATATTTTGCATCTTATATTGAGCAACCCTATCTATGTCTTACATTTTGTACAAAATCCATGTTGAAACCTGGTTGGTTGGCAGTCACAATCCCAATATGCTATCCATCCTTTGTCAGTTTTATTTTAAATGCAAGTGTGCAGTGTGCATGTTCAGAAGCTCACTTTAACAGTAATTTTTCTGGTAAAAAGATGTCAAGGGATTGGCCCTGAAACTTTTTTGGGTCTAGCTTTTTTTTTTCTTTCTTTCATGAGGATGTAGATCAATAAAATATGGCTACATTTCTGTACATTTATATATTGTGACCCATCCATTGTATAAGGAAGAATTCTATATCTTACAAATAATAAATAAAACTTGCAGTACTAATATACTCATAAAATAATGAATCCTTAATTTTTTCCTGCAACAGTTAAAATACAGCTTACCATCTCTATGTGACTTCATTATTCAAACACATGTTTGTTACAGCTTTCCTAGCCTTTTATAGCCAGTTATGAAGACATTGTCATTGTCAAACAGACAGTTTTAGAGTGGTATTTGTATGCCCTCTATCTAATGCCATCTAGCCTTTGTAGCCTGCAAATGAGTCATGTTCCTTTCTCTATTATACTCCCAATGTTCTTTATGTTTTGTAAATTCCCACTGAAAATCTAATTATTTTTTTACTAAGAATGCTACTAAAAAATAAGCAGTACGGAGATGGTCATGTGGTCTATGCAAAGCTTAACTTTACAGACTGATATGCCTGGCTCCTCTATAGAGATACCAAGCTCCATTTAGGACAGGGATCCTTAAACTACGGCCCTCCAGCTGTTGTAGAACTACACATCCCATGAGGCATTGTAACACACTGACATTCACAGACATGACTAGGTATGATGGGAATTGTAGTTCCTGAACAACTGGAGGGCCGTAGTTTGAAGACCCCTGATTTAGGATATTATATGAGTAGGCTACTTTTTTCTGAGAATATTGGGGAGTCTTTTGTTGCCTTTAATGATGAAACTGAGGGTACACCTAAACTAAATTATGGATGATGGGACATGAACGAGATAAAAGATTAAACTAGGAGTATTATCTGTACAGCTTTTTAAACTCAGTATTGCTTTATGATAATATAACTATTGTAAACTCAAGGACTTCTGGTTACAATTAAGAAAAAAAATATATAGGAAAACATTAGTAATACAGTAAATACGACATGGCACAAGCTATTTACCTTTCCATGAATTTTGTTTATGGCAGAAAAGGTAATACGTTTCATCAGACTTTAGTTTTGTATAATTTAAAATGCTTTTTGCAGTACAGGGGTTTCTGTGTGCATTCAGGGCCTGCTTAGCTGTAGTGTGATCTAAGGCAAACAGAAAACCCAAACGGTGGTGATCAATATAGCAGCTGGAGTCTGTGAAGTTTTATACTTCAAAAAATAAACATAACGGAAAGACATATCTTGATGCAGTGTTAGTTTAATTTTGATTTTGTCTTAATCATTTTGTACTAGCTAATTTACAACAAAAAATTCGCTCAGTTTGGACTAGAAAGTAAATTTGTGTATAGGGTAATTCTGATATGCCGCGTACACTCGATCGGTTTGTCCGATGAAAAACGGTCTGATGGACTGTTTTCATCAGACTAACCGATTGTGTGTGGGCCACATCGGTTTTTTAACCACTTTAGCCCCGGGCCTGTTTTTCAGATTCGGTGTTTACGAGACTAAAAATTTTTTTTTGCTATAAAATTACTTAAAACCCCCAAACATTATATATTTTTTTTCTAACACTCTAGAGAATAAAATGGCAGTCATTGCAATACTTTTTGTTACACCGTATTTGCGCAGCGGTCTTACAAGCGCACTTTTTTTGGAAAAAATTCACTTTTTTTAAATTAAAAAATAAGACAACAATAAATTTGGCCCATTTTTTTACATATTGTGAAAGATAATGTTACGCCGAGTAAAATGATACCCAACATGTCACGCTTAAAAATTGCGCCCGCTCGTGGCATGGCGTCAAACTTTTACCCTTAAAAATCTCGATAGGCGATGTTTAAAAAATTCTACAGGTTGCATTTTTTGAGATACAGAGGAGGTCTAGGGCTAGAATTATTGCTCTCGCTCTAACGATCGTGGCGATACCTCACTTGTGTGGTTTGAACACCGTTTTCATATGCGGGCGCTACTCGCGTATGCGTTCGCTTCTGCGCGCGAGCTCGTCGTAAAGGGGCGATTTAAAAAAAATTTTTTTTTGTTTTCGTATTTATTTGTATTAATTTTACCAATTTTTAACACTAAAATAAAAAAAAATAAAAATTATCACTTTTTTTTTCCTATTACAAGGAATGTAAACATCCCTTGTAATAGAAAAAAGCATGACAGGTCCTCTTAAATATGAGATCTGGGGTCAAAAAGACCTCAGATCTCATATTTAGGCTAAAATGCAAAAAAAAAAAAAAAAAATTTAAATGTCATTTTTCAAATGACATTTAAAAAAAAATGTCTCTTTAAGACGCTGTTTGGAACTGACGTTTGACGTCACTTCCGCCCAGCAGAGCTACGGGGATGGACGAGGGAAATTTTTTCCCTCACTCGCATCCCCTCTGAACAGACGAGCGCACCCGATCGCCTCCGCCGCTACCGACGGCTCCGGTAAGCGGCGGAGAGCGCGGGAGCGCAGCGGGAGGGGGGGGACGCTCGTCCGCCACCGATAACGGCGATCTCGCGGCGATTCCGCCATTATCGTTTACCCGACCGCCCACAGAAGAGATGGATATCTCGGTTGTGGCAGCAGCTGCTGCCGTTACCGAGATATCCATCTTCAAAGTGCCGACGTATACCTGCGGTGGGCGGTCGGGAAGTGGTTAACCATCGGTTAAAAAATAGGAACTTGTTTTAAAATTATCTGATGGTTAACTAACCGATAGGAAAAAACAATCATCTGTAGGCACGTCCATCGGTTAAAAATCCATGCTCAAACTAAATTAGGGGACAGGAGCGCTCGTTCTGGTAAAACTAGCGTTCGTTATGGAGATAGCACATTCATCACGCTGTAACAAACAGAAAATCGCGAATAGTCTTTTACTAACACAAAATCAGCTAAAGCAGCCCCAAGGGTGGCTCCATTGGATTTGAACTTCCCCTTTATAATGCCATTGTACGTGGTTTACGTGACCGCGTTCTGACACAATCGTTTTTTTAACCAATGGTGTGTAGGCACGACTGATCATCAGTCAGCTTCATTGGATAACTGATGGAGAAATCCATCAGACCGTTTTCATTGGATGGACCGATCGTGTGTACAGGGCATTACACTTTCTCTTTAAATGGTAGAACAAACCTTGTGCTGTTAGTTTTTATCAATCTTATACTTAGCAGGGGAGCTATCCCCACAGCTGTCCGCTTGTTATAAGAATATTAGAATATATTAAACTAGAAACCTTTCAGCAAGAAATGTCTCACGATTATATTTTTTCCATGAATCTTTTTTTCTTTTACATACACTGTCCAGGCATGTCAAATGGCTAACTTTAGATAATACAATGTCATATGTTTGCTAGTACCTTTGAATTTTAATATACTGTCAGGCCGTGTACACACGACCGAGGTTCTCGCTGGAAACCAGCGAGAACCTCGCTGGAACCTGCATTCCAGCGAGGACCTCGGCCGTGTGTACACTCTCGGCGAGCTTCCCGTCGGGAAGCCCGTCGAGCAGAAATAGAGAGCACGCTCTCTATTTGCTCGACGGCCCGCCTGGAAGAATGGCTGGTTGCCATTCCCGACGGGCGGGTCGCCGATTTCGACGGCCGGCAGGGAACCTCGACGGGCGGAACGATGTGTTCTGCCCGTCGAGGTTCTCTGCCGTGTGTACGCGGCCTAACAGTTTATGTTCTGGATATTGTTATGGATGTTTTTCTAGATTAGCTAAATGTGGACAACCAAACCAGATTACCTATTTTGACTAGTTTTCATCCTTACTTTATCCAAGAGACAAAATCCAGAGACTACAGTTTAAGTACAGTTGAATCTTCAATTTACAGATTATTAAAGTGATTATATTGACAAACGGTAAAATATCTCTTTTGGCTTAAAACCAAGGCAGTAATCTGTAATATCTAAAAATATTAAACTTAGTTAGCTAGTTCCTTTGGGTGTTTTTGGCCAGGGTTTTCTGCACTGGTCTTTTAGAGACCTTTCTGTCTATGTAATAAGAGTTGTAGACTTATGACATCAGAAAGAAGGAAACACGTACAGGAAATTTAGAACCTTCCAATGCATACAGAGATAGGAAAATACATTTCTTAGGTTGTAGTTGGCCTTTATAGGATGCAATCACAAGTGGTATAGATATTCCTAATTTTTGGCATTTACACCAAAAGCTTTCGGACAGTTTTACAATCTAGCGATGGCTTCCTGACACTGTCTTGCATGTTCAAAGCCTTATATGTATCGTTTTCAACAACCATCATGTACAAATAATCTTCTAGTGCCTAAATACAAGTTTGTAGTTCTAGAAAATATTAAGAAATAGGTCCCTTTTTGTAATCAAGGACCTAAGCACCAAAGATCACTCTTTTTTTTTTCTTGAAAATAGTCTTCCTTTTGTGTTTTCTGCTGTTGGCCTAGACATACTAGCTGTTGTAGCTCTTGTAAGAAAAAAATTTACTACAAGGTTAAACATTCTGAATTACTGGCAATGGGCCACAGTGGCATGGGTAACTTTCCACTGTCTTTCTGACACTCTGGGGTTGATTTACTAAAGGCAAATAGACTGTGAACTCTACAAGCGCAGTTGCTCCAGAGTGTAATAAATGAGCAGAAGCTTGGCTGACTTCCATCACCCAGCAAAAATGCTGTTATTTTTATTTTCCTTACACGTGATTGTTTTTTTTTGTTTTTTTGTATAGTAAAGTTTACCTCATTTAATAAGCTATGGAGCAACTGCACTTGCAGAGGGCACAGTCTATTTGCTGTTAGTAAATCAACCCCTCAATGTCCACTCTCCCTTTTTTTATTTAGCTTGTTTAATGGTGTTTCTACTGTTTTTTTTTTTTCCCAACCTAAACCTTAAGCAGTAAGGTAAGCATTATATTCTAGTTATATACACTTTGATGTTTGGGTCAAAGAGTAAAGAATATATTTGGTATTGGTGGTGATGCTCGTGGTGGCTAATCTGGAGCATTTGATGCCACAAATTGGTAGTTTCTCTAGAATTACTACACTACTCTATTATATGTCACTGATGTAGTGGAAGGGTTTCAGGGTGACCAGGAGTAGACATTAAAATAATGTAGAAGTTAAATATAATGAAGGTAAAAACCAAAACATTTCTTTAAAGTTATATGAGTAAAACTGCCTTTGCAGAAAGAAAACATGAGGAGAATTGGATCTGACCCAGCTGAAATAAGTTCTGCTGAAATTTACATGGAAGCCAGATAAATAATTATTCAAAGGTTTGACTCCTATATGATTAAAGTGAGTGCATAGAGCTGTGACAAGGTGGTCATATAAGGTAATCATGTTGGGTTCTAAACCAAGTATAGCTTTAGTTCCCAATGAACTGTCCCACAAGATAATGCACATATGCACTAAAAGTGCTATCCTGTCTGTGAAAAGACATACAACCTTTCCACTCACAAGTTGACCTTCAAAAGGTAATATACCCATGCTATAGGGTTACACCATACATTTAACAGCCTCATGATCACTATGTACCTCACCAGAAAAGTAGAGGGCATTTGCTACTTTGAGCAAAGCCAATGACAGCTAATCAGGAACATTAAAATTAAAATAAATGAATGCAATAAAGACCATTTGCATGAATCACTGTCTTAAAAAACTTTACTGTTTCTCTGTTTATTTGTCTTAACAATATCTATTTCTCTGTCTAATCTAATGATATCTAAGTATCACTTAAAAAATTCAGTTTTGCAGTTCAGTAATGTCTGCCTTAAATTATGCTTTTTCATCATATTTCTTACACATGCTTGAATATAGTTTATTCTGCCCCTATTTCTTTGACACAAAAACATTTTTTATTGATGTCTTGCATTCTTCATGGAAAAAAGATAATTGCTGTACAACAAACAATTTCTTAGTCTGCTTTGCTGACATTACTGAGAATAAGGGCTTTATCCAATTGTTTTAATTTTCTTTGGAATGAATCCGGGAATAGTAAGAACCTCTGACAGGTTATTTCCCTCAAGCCCCATACACACTATCATTTTTCCTGCAGGTTTTTCTCTTCGGGTTTACCAAAACCATGTAGTGCAAGGGCCTGCCTGATTGCATACAAATTGAAACTCTTAAGCTTTGACCTCATATTAGATGGTTTTGGTAAACTTGAAGAGAAAAACCTGCAGGAAAACTGATAGTGTGTATGGGGCTTCAGTGTGCCTGCTCGGGAAATTTTCCCTCAGTTCCTGTTGTGAATTTTTCCAGCTAGGACACAGGCAAAAACACATCATGTGAGTAGGGAAGAATGAAAACTTCTATAGTTGTATTGCTGCCTGTGCCTATTATTACAGGTACAGGAAATGAGGAAAGCTGTCCCTACTGGGGTCACAGACAAATATAAATGCCAGACAGAAATGTTTAGGCCTCGTACACACGAGTAAATAGATTTGTTCAAAACGGTCTGTCCGACCGACTTGAACAAATCTGTCTGCTGGCATTTTGATTTGCTTGCGTGTACACACGAGCAAACCAAAATCCCCGCCAGCAGACAGTGCGCTGACGTGTCGGTGACGTGGCGGTGACGTTGACGCCGCCACGTCACCGCACCAGGAAGTAAAACACTTCCACTTCTAGCAGACCGTTTCCAGCAGACAGATTTGATTGTGTGTACGAGGCCTTACTCTTCCCCTCTATCCAAATCCAAAACCAAATAAAATGAGGTGCCACTAATTTGTCTATTTAATCATGACTTCAGGACTTTCTACCCTATTTCCTTGGGTGAAATGTATTATTTGTTTGTGTCCAATGCTGGCATGTAAGTTTTCTGCATGTGATTTTCATTACACTGTAATTTTTTACATCAAATTTGTTGTATATATATATATAACAAAACCTGTTTACACCAGGTATAGTTAAGTAAAAAAATTAATAAAAATCACTTTCAGAACTTTGATGCAGTTTAATAGAGGCATACATAGGACTTGATTTATTTAAGGCAAATAGGCTGTTAACATTGCAAGGGAGGTTGCACTGAAAATCACAGAGCTTAGTGAATGGGTTGAATCTCTGCTGATGTCCATCATCCAATCATTTGCAAATAAAGATGCTTTCTTTGATTTTTTTTTGCATGTGATAGGTTCTCCTTGCAATGTGAAATTTGAAGACATTCACTAAGCTCTGGGGAAAATTCCCCTGAAAAGTGCAACTTCCCCTGCAAAGTGAACAGCCTGTTTGACTTTAGTAAATCAACACCATAATGTGTTCAGTTGTAACACATGTAAGACACAGCTAAATTGCATGAAAAATGCAGTATACCTGTCATGTGATCTGGCCCTAAGATGTGTGTTCAATCCACACACATTTGAAAAAAAGTTACACCATTTGAGCTGAAACTGAAAATTAAATTTTTACCAAGCTTCAGTTAATATCCTGCTTTAGAATATTGTTATTAATTTATTATAAATTCCTATTTCTGCCTTTTTTTTGCAGTCCCTGATGTATTATTTGTTTTTAGTGAAACTGTTTGCCATTTGTGTTTGCATTATCCTCTCTATATTTTAGAATATAATAATGTATTAGTGTTTGTATTGCATTCATGAAAAATGAAGCATAATGATATTATTAGACACTAGCTGTTTTCTGTGAATTTTAATAAGACAATTTACAAGTCTGGTGCATTCATTTATAATTTTTTCTTTGAGGTTACAGTGGTTTTTCTACATGTATGGGAATATAAACACATTTGAATATCTATTTAATCATACTTGCCCTAAATGTTTTCAGCATAAGACAGTAATCATCTATGCAATGATACTAAGTGAACCAATTTAAATAGAGAGTATATTGCTTTAAGGAGAAAATATACTCTTCTTATTTTTTTTAGATGTACATATAAAGGTGATATCAATATTTTAAAATTCCCATTGTTGTGTAACATTTGTATTTTTTTTTTTTGCATTATGACTTTTACTGATATCCAATTATTTCACTTACCAGTAATGGTTTGTCTGATTTAAACATAGCATACTCTTATAGTCTGTAATGATGAGAAACACCTACAGTGCTACTGGTAGCCAGAGACCACATGATTCAGGCTGCCTGTGTGACAATTTTCTTATTCGTTGCAAGAAAGAGGTAATTTGTTACTCAAAATAGCAATGTGATTTGGTTATGCTGACACAAACTTTAATAATAAACATGATGCCTAATATTGTTTTTATATTTTAAAAACATACTATTATTGGTATTTTTTTAATAGATGAATTTCTTTTTTGTTTAATGTCCAATGTCCCACCCCTTTAAGAGAGATGTATCTTAAGATAGGTTTTATTATTTTTAATGTATATATTTTACCATATACTATTATTCTATTATTAGATAACATTACATTTATTAAAAAAAGGGTTCCCAGA